>JAHWFO010064584.1:1517478-1612913 GCA_023313115.1 Rhysida immarginata | reverse complement strand
CAAAATTTTTTATTAGCGTCACAAAACGTCACTAAATAATCACAAAATTTTGAGTTAAACCGAATTAATTTTTATTTTGGTGGCGGTCCAACTTAATGGACCTGAAAAGAAGGTCTTTTGGAGAATTGTTACAAGAAAAACACAGGAAAAAAACACAGTAACAGGAGAAGAAGAGCTACGATAAAAGTCCGATGATCAGTGGAACGTTGATAACAATTATAATAGGAATGAATAATAAAAAAAAGTCTTCGGGATATTTTATCCCATCTTCAGTTTGTAAAATTTTTTGAATGAAATTTCCGTTAAAACATAATAGTCGCGTTCACAACCTTTTCACTTTTCTCACTTATCTTGCTTAAGTCACTTTCAGTGACGTTATTTTAAGGAAAACAAAGTCCCAAAAGTGACTTTTCTGAAAGCGAGCCAGTAACCACTTTTGTTACTTTTCTGGCTTTACAGCTACTTACTAACTTCCGGTTTAGTGGTAGCCATATTGAATCATCGCTTCGCTCGTTTTGGCGATTGCCCACCGATTAAACTTGAAATTTAATGGTGTAAGTAACGTATTTAACGTTATAAATCTTGTTAGTTATAAATTAAGGAATAATAAAACCATGGAGAACAATAAAAAAAACTTTTTCCACAATCAATAAATCACTTACTATTTTTCAAACAATTCACAACCTCTTAACTTTTCTCGTTTTTCTCACTTATCTTGCTTAAGTCACTTTCAGTGACGTCATTTTCAGGAAAGCAAAATCTCAAAAGTCACTTTTCTGAAAGCGAGCCAGTAACCACTTTTGTTACTTTTCTGGCTTTACAGCTACTAACTTCCGGTTTAGTGGTAGCCATATTGGATCGCCGCTTCGCTCGTTTCGATGATTGCCCACCGATAAAATTTGTAATTTAAAGGCGTGGTAACGTATTTGACGACGTAAATTTTTTTTGGTTATAAATTAAAGAATAATAAAACCACGGAGAACAATAAAAAACAGTTTCCACAATCAATAAATCACTTACTGATTTTCAAACAATTTCAATATGTTCATCATTTCTATTTATGGCCGACGCAGTTTTAGGCTAAGGTCAAAAACTCTCACCGGTGAGAAGAGTTAGCGTTTGGTCGGTCAGAAATCCCAGTGAGAAAACTGTGACGTCATTTTAACGCGGTCAGAAACGCCAGTTAGTACTGCTAATAGTACAGCCTGCTATGCCTAACC
Organism: Rhysida immarginata; assembly: GCA_023313115.1. Classification (NCBI taxonomy): domain Eukaryota; kingdom Metazoa; phylum Arthropoda; class Chilopoda; order Scolopendromorpha; family Scolopendridae; genus Rhysida; species Rhysida immarginata. The sequence continues at coordinate 1,611,693 of JAHWFO010064584.1, read as the reverse complement.
GGTTAGTCTAACCGTCGTCACCGAGAAAAAGACGGTTAGCCCAGTGAGAAATTACGTCATCATTCTCTCACCGGTGAGGGTTTTTGACCACAGCCATAGATGCAAAAGTAACAAAAGCAGCAAAAGTGATCTTTTCACTTCCGGTTTCATTCACAGTGAAAACCTATTTTCTTTGCTTTTCCTTAAGTGAAAGGATGTGAATGCAACTAATGAAAACATAATAATAAACCAATAAAATCAAAAGACAATAGTCGCATTCAATACCTTTCACTTAGGGAAAGTGACTTTGTCTTTGCTTTTGAAAAGCAAAGAAAATAGATTTTCATTGTGAATGAAACCGGAAGTGAAAAGATTACTTTTGCTGCGTTTGTTACTTTTGCATCTAAAACTGCGTCAGCCATAAATAGCATGATGAACATATTGAAATTGTTTGAAAATCAGTAAGTGATGTATTGATTGTGGAAACTGTTTTTTATTGTTCTCCATGGTTTTATTATTCCTTAATTTATAACCAAAAAAATTTACAACGTTAAATACGTTACTCACGCCTTTAAATTACAAATTTTATCGGTGGGCAATCATCGAAACGAGCGAAGCGGCGATCCAATATGGCTACCACAAAACCGGAAGTTAGTAGCTGTAAAGCCAGAAAAATAAGAAAAGCAGAGGGAGGAAGTGGGTACTGAGTTGCTTTCAGAAAAGTGACTTTTGAGACTTCGCTTTCCTGAAAATGACGTCACTGAAAGTGACTTAAGCAAGGTAAGTGAGAAAAGCGAGAAAAGTTGAGAGGTTGTGAACGCGACTAATGTGTGTTTGATTGTTGTCAACAGGGTAGGGTATTGGATTGTTGAGAGCAAGTGAAGTGTTATGTGTTATTGTCTAGGTTATGTGTTAAAATTTTTTATTTTTTAGTAGTAATTTCCATTTATTATTAATTTCTATATATGGTTTGGCTAAATTGTTTTCATTTGAAATAATGTTGATGGTTTCTTTTATTAGTCTTTTTTTGTAATTTATTTCTTTACCAATGATTTTGACTTTGTTCCAATCTGGATTATGACTTTGGCTAATATAGTGGTTCACTAGATGATTATTTTTATCCTTGTTTCTAAGTGCTCTTTCATGTTCTTTTATTCGTGTTATTAATTTTATTTTTGTTGACAACTGGCGCATGGAATTTGATATATTATGGTAGTGATGCCTCTATTTTTCTTTATTATTAAGGCAAATGTCTTTGAAATTAGAAATTGTATTTATGTTTTGATCTTTTGTTGCTTTTATATTGGTGGTTGTTATTAATGTCTTAGTTAGGTTGTTTGTTATTTTTCGTATGATTTTAATGTTTGGTAGCTGTTCTAGTATTTTTCTGTTTGTGAAAGGTTTTATTATTGTATTGTATTGAATATCTTTTGTATTGTTCCTATTGAGTTGCGTTATTACTTGTTGTGTTGGTGGTGAATGCTTCTATATGCGTTCCGTCCACTTCATAAATGTATTTCTCCATATTGGGTGACTTTCATTTATCAATTTTTTTAATATTTATTTTTATTTCTACTTCCTTTAATTAAAATATTTTTAATTAATTATACAATATTACAACTCCTACTCTTATATAATCATGCATTATTGTTTTTATCTTATTTATTATTATTATATTATAAATTTAGCGTTATCTTGGAATAAAAAAAATTAAAACGCCTCTGGTGGCTCCTCCTTTTGTCCATAGCTATAAAAATTTGGAAAATCTAAAAGCATAAAATAATAGTTGGGGTTGATGTTCTGTGTTCACATTCAATATGCAACGTGATCATAAAGGGAATCATTGGCCCATCACATAACATATCTACAACTACAAAAGCTGAATCGCTAAGCTTTTCTCATATCAGTTACATCCCTGTTTATCATAGACATTTGCCATCTGTCTTTGGATGTGTGAACTGCTGAGCCCACTGACTCACCCGTTTGCTCAGCTGTCTTATTCCAATCAGAACTCTTTAGAAAGAGGGAGATCAGTTAGTTTTTGATCTTGTTAGAAACAATGTTTGCTTTTGGTGTTTCCTTACCAACGATAGGCGAGATGACACGGTGATTTTAGGGCCGTTTGACTCTCACTAAAATTTTAACCAAGTATAATAAAGGCTATGCTCTAGAGATCTATGATGTAGGAGGCAAACTTTAATTACTTGAGTATCCTATTTTAAATTATCTGAACTCTTATAAAATAAAGCTCTAAAATGATGATTATACGTGATATAAATACAATGGCCATTGCTGCACTGTTACAAGGTGTTTCAGTCATTTACTCTAATATTATAAGTTCTGAATTTTATTCCAGTTCAAGTTAACGTTAAACTAATATAAAGTTTACGCCGGAAAATTCCTTATTCTGGTGTGAAGATGATTTGCGGGCCTTTCTTCTTCGAGAATTAAGTGGGCACCGAAAACTACGCTGAAATGATCGAAACATTCTTCATCCCGAGATCAGAAGGAAACAGAATACCTTTTGTCGTCAGTGGTTCCAGCAAGACGGAGCTTGACCTCACAAGTGCTGGAACTTTTGCATTCAAAATTCCAAGATCGTTTTCTGTCGAATCGTTTCCCAGATATATTCGACTGTGGATTTTCCTAGCCTCCAAACAGTCCCGATCTAAATCTCTGCGATTTTTATCTTGAGGGGATTTCAAAAAAGGATATTTTCGTCCGATCTGCGATCATTACACGTTATGTGACAGAGCACGACATTTGTTGAGCTCCAGTGGATCAAGAAACGTTGCAGCGTGTTTTCGATCATTATAAAACTTTAACTGGATTAAAACTCAGAAATGTATAGAATAATATGGTAAAGAATATAAAAATGTACACTAGTGGCCAAAATTTTAGCACCCCTTGAAACTTTGGAAGTAAAATGAATTTGTAAACCGTATATGGGTCTGAATAACCCCATTCCTACCATAAGCATAATGAGCATCTTTCATCATTCATGTGTAAGATACATTAATGAAAATTAAGCTGAATTTACATATTAGTTGCTTTGGAAGGCACACAAATATTGAATGGTAAGAAATTTAGCACGTCATGATTTTTAGCACTCAGATCCAGGAAATGTATGTGCAAACATATTATTATATCATGTAAGCAAAATCTGTCTCAATAGTGGGTCAATAGTGTCAGAAGTAATGAGGAAAATACTAAATATGTCCGTTGAATGCCGTGAACATAAAGAACGTTTACGAGATGAAGGATTGAGCATGCGCACAATTCAACGTCACCACACAACGTATTCTGTCATAGATCGTTCAAGGCCTGGGAGACCCAAGAAAACATCCCTATAAGTTGATCGCCTCATTCATCGATTATCAAAAAATTATCGAAAATTATCGTCAAACACGATTTATTCTGAACTACAAGCTAACGATGTTAGTACTCGTACCTATGACTCCATTTGAATCGGTTTTCATTGTTTGGACGAGTGGCACGAAAGAAACCATTTGGGTTCTTTGAAGTACAGGAAAGCTAGATTAGATTTCCCAAGCTCACGTAAACTGGACCATATCAGAATGGAAAATTCACAGTTGGCTGATGAAGGTCAATATGTTTGAATCTCATGGTAAAACTAACACCAGAATCAATGTTTACAACTTACTGTGAAACATGGAGGGTAAAATGTAGGCGTCATTCATCATGCAAATCCATAATGGCTCGATTTATTTACTTAACCATCCTTAAAAATGTCATGCTTTGCAGATGATAGTATGACCCTCCTATGGTCATTCCAACAAGATAATGGCCCGAAGCATGCGAGCAAAGGGATTGACCTGCCTCAATCATCTTATAGAGATGCTATTGAACAATGTCAAAGAGTTTGTAAAGGCCATTCGCCCTGCGAACACCACTGCATTGTTAGTAATCATTGAAGAGGGCTTGGAAAAGCATCCCACCAGATCGTTGCAAACGTTTGCTAGAATCGATCCATCGGCGATGCACGGCTATTATCAGAAATTTTGGTTATCCAACCCGTTACTGACTATTTTCCTTTTTTGGTTCTGTTTTGCATTCGATGCTAAATTTTTGTCCAGTCAAATACAACGGGGGTAACCTGCTCTCCTGCCAACTGTTACTTTTCATTTCAGTTCAATGAAACGTAATGTTATTCTTTCATGTCTCTCATACATATTTCTTTCCTGTCATATGGCTTTCAACAGCTACTTTGGTGCTAAATTTTTGGCGATCACTATTTGTCCATCTGCTTTTAAGAAACTAAATTTAAATGGTACAGTAATTGACTAACTCTCCCTATATAAGATTTCGGCACTTCTATAATATATGTATGCCAAATATTGCTGTTTATTTTGATATTTATAGATCTATTTAAGTAATTATGCCTATAGGTAATCTTTCTCCAAAACTCGCTTATCTAAGGATAATATGAGAATCTGATAAGGATATTGATTATAGTTCACATGATCATAAATAGTTTTTAACGAGAAGAAGCAAATGCAAATAAGGAACTATGAAATAAATATGTAATTATCTCAGAATAGTAATATTCCGTATAAATGTAAGTTACTTCACGAACCTTCTAGGCATAAACAATTGGAAGCGCATTACGGCATCGGTGTTCAAAATTTCCTCAGAATTACTCTAAATGTATGAATAAACGTAGAACTATGACCATGAAAAGAATAAGTTTTTACTTTACAATTTTTTTCTTCATTTTATATTTTCATTTTCAGTTCATATTTTATTAATTAATGTTGTGATCTAAACACGTAAACAACACAATTAATCCTCCCTCTTTTAATTAATTTTTATAATTATTTATTTTCTCATTTGTTATAGATTTTAGAGATCAAAGAGAATTGCATTTAATTCACCCGAATTCGCATTAAGAGATTATCTTTGCTTTGTTTTGCAATCGTATATCTGATCAAACAGTCTTTTCTGTTTTGTTGTCGCCGCAAAATTCATTATCGGAATTTTCGCGAAAACATGGCAAAAAAAAAAAAAGATGCTGTCTCTCAGAACATTGCTTCGAGAACAATCTTTGTATTTAATTTTGGACATTTTCTTTCTCCTTTTTCACACGATTCATCGCGAATTAATTAATACTCATTGGAAGACTAAACTTATTTTTCCCTTTCTCCTCCTCCTTTTCTTTCCATCTTCGTATCTAATAACGAATGTCGATCTCTGAGAGCGGCAACAGTTGTTGTTTTTTATTTTTTTTATTCTCTCCGTTTTTTTTATTATAACGCAATTTAATGCCGTCGAGAGGGTAGGGTGGGGGGCGTAGAAGTTTCATTCCGCTCGGTGACGCTGTCAGTGCTGTCAATAGCGATCGCTGCGCTTGCACTTCTCATTCGCTGCCGATTTGTCAATTTCGGTTTGAGTCCTTATGTTACTCTGCATGGCTTTTTGGGAGCTACGAAAATTCGCCCCCTCCTTTTTTATTCTTTCCTTCACTCTTTTTTTTTCCCTCCTCTACGTTATACCTTTTGCCACCCTTGTGTTCCCACTATCTACACAGATGCACAAACCCCCGCCTCCACTCACTCACTCACTTCTAGGTCCCCCTCCTTCCTTTCAATCTCATTCGCCACCTCTGTCATTCCAAAGATTTTATTTTGCCAATGTGAGCGAGAAGGTAAATAGGCTCGGCCGAATGCTCCGATCCTGTCGTAAATTTTGTACAATGTTTTCCTTGCCCAGAATCTTCTCTTGTCGCTATTCCCACTACTAGCAACGGAGACGGTAGAAGAGAAAATGAAAGTAAAGAAAAAAGGTTTCGAAGAATGAGAGAGAAAGAGAGAGAGAAAGCAAGCACGAAGGAGGGAGATACAAAATGGTTGGTGAGATAAAGAAGAGGAGAGAAGGAGAGAAAAAAACTAAATTCATGATTAACTACTGAGGTTGAATTCCGCACTTTGAAAAATAATGAAAAAAAAAAGAAACCCCGCTCTGAAACAATAACAACTTCAAGAAGAGAGAAAAACAACAACGGAAATTTGCTACTACGTGAAAAGAAACTTTTAAAAACAAGTTATAATAAAAGTTTATGCATTCTTTTCCTATCAACACACATCGCTTAAATTTAAACAGAAGGGTAAAGCCAGAAACCGTGGACACAATGAATGATAATAAAGTGAGATCTAACCACTATTCCACAACAAACGAATAGTTTCGTGTTTGTTGCGGAATGGTGGTTTAGATCTCACTTTATTATCAATACTAAATTTGTTCCATATCGAAGATGTTCATGTCAAACAGGTCAGAACATAAAAAGTAATCTCAAATTGTCAGCTGGTAAGATGGAGACAAACAAAATCATTCTGAAATAGTTTGCAAGATGGTTAGGGCACAGAATGCAATCGGCCAATTGTTCCAACTGAAAATAGAGCACGAAACACTTTTTTGCAGAATGTTAAAAATAATTACAGAAAAGAGAAAGGAAGATAAAAAAGCATATATGAAGTATAATAGGATGGTTATAGAGGGAAGTCAGTATGAGTGGAATGATGAAGAAGAAGGAATAAGAGAAATTGGAATAAAGAATATTATTTAACAGAAAATTTATTTAACAGAAAATAAAATTAAAAAGGCAAATATGAATATTATATCCATTCCCTTAATATTACCATCCACCGTACTCTCCGGATATCTCTCGAACAGATTATCACCTTTTCCGATCTCTCGATAACCATTTGAGAAACAAGTGCTTCAAGACAGAAGAAGAGATAAAACATGAACCGGGTGTGTATTTCAACAGTAAAACTCGTGACTTTTATAAGAAAGGAATTTATGATTTAGTATCTCGTTGGGAGAAGGTTGTTGATAATGATGGAGATTATTTAGATGAATAAAAAATTCATTTATGCATTAATCTGAACCCCAATTGTAATATTTGCAAAAACGAAAAAAACTTTCCACTGGACCCGATATATAGTGCAATAATGGCAAACTTTGTACGTAATCATTAATTGGCCAAAATGATTTTCATTATTAATTAAATGAAGATCATGTAAATAATGTAAATAGCTCTCCACTTTTCTACAAATAACATTAAATTCTCTTTGACTTTCTCCAAGTAATAATTTTCTAGTTTATGATTAAAGCAAAGTAATGTAAACTCTGATGAAAGCAAATTTATCAGTCGTTTAAAGTTGTTTTTTGTTTTTATTTTTATCTCGAAATGATTTTTGTAAATTTTCAATTGCTTTAATAATGACAGCGTAGCATCAAAAATAAGAGGAAAAAAATTAAATCGAATGTCAAAAATACAAGGGGAAAAACTCAAGAGTCGAAAGTAAGACTTTTTTAAAAAAAAAAGATGAATTCTTTGCTGAAATGGAATGAGACCGAAAGAAATTGAAAATAAGTTGGCCTTTTTTTTGCTGTTTTCGTAAACTGTCCCTTTTTTCATTTTTTTCCCCTTTAAAATAAAGAATAGTATTAAAAAATGGTTGATTTTTCAGTATTGTGAACGTAGAACTGAAATATATTTTCAGGCTGAATTTGATCTAAAGATAAAGAAAACACGAAAGACGGATTTGGGGAGAAAGCTTTCTGAGAGTTCTAGTCCAAGAAAGAATAAACTGCATTAGACAGAAAAGGGAAGATAAAAAAATACTGAAAAGAAAACCTTATTCCGTTCTATTATATTTTCGGGCTAAATTCGTAGCAAATGAAAATTAAAATCATTGAAGCTATTTTTATGATAAACAAACATCATCTTTAGTTTTTAAGAAAGCTCTTATAGTATTGCGCGTTCATGTTCTCTCAGGAGGAAAGATCAATATTTCTTGTGAGCATAGAATGAATTATTGTAGTCAAAAAGTTTATATAATCAAATAATCTTTTATTAAAGGTTTCTGAGCTACAACTATTGGTTAAGTAAAATGTATAATTTATTGTAAATAATTTAACTGTGACGCTTCATGCTGATTTTATTAGTTACCGTAATGTAACGCTGCATAATTTGTGTAAATATAAAAGGGTCGTTAAACTCAAGTTGTCATCTGTACTGCTGTTTTTTCTCCTCATACGCGTGCGAGAACACTTAAAAGCAGTTTTTCCTAATCGCCGCATTGGTCAGGGTGAAACAGTTAGTTAGCCGCCAAGATCACCCGACCTAATTTCTTTCGATTTCTGACTGTGGGGTTGATTAACGGGTACGGCTTATAAAACTACGGTCAAAACATTAGATGAACGTTTTGCATAATTAACAGATACCGTGAACCAAATGGCTTGATCAGGTGTCGCTCTAACGGAAGAACCGATAATTATTGAGTAAAGATGGTGCGTTTGCTAGCATCGTCAGTTTGTGAAGAACAACGAGGTATAGGCCAAACGAAAAAATGCGAGTGAAATCCACAGAGAAATGTTGGGGGTGTACGGTGCTGATTGACTGGACTGCAAACGTCAGACTTCTTCATCACAATGCTCGTCCCCATGTCGCGGCTTCTGTTCGTGAAAAAAATTGAAAAACTTGGCTGAGAGGTGCTCAAATATCCGGCCTACAGTCCAGATCTTGCACTATCTAACTGTTATCTTTTCGGACCAATGAAGAAATTCCTAGGAGGCAAACGCTTTGGTTCGGATCAAGAGGTAAAAATCAGCCATGCGCAGTTGTCACCATGTACAACCAGAAAACGGAGGTGTATTGTATCTGGTGTCACGATAGGAGACATGTGTCGAGAGATTTGGTGAATATGTCGAAAAATAGGTAAAACCGCAGCTTTCTTGTGCATTCTTTCATTTTTGCTCATTATTAAAAATGTTGCCACAAAAAATTGTTGTTCGTTACTTTTCGATCCTCCCTCGTATAAATAGTTCATTGTATTTCTGGCAAATGAAAAATGCTTACTGTCGCATTAAATTACCAAAAATCTTAATATGCTGATCTGTTTATCTTTTATGGTAATATGTAAATCTATTTGTTCTGTGCCAAAATTTCTTTTTATCCATTCCTTGACGTAAGCATGGACTATCTAGCTAAATTTTTTAAAGCTTGTACATATTACTTTTTGTTCACTGTTGGAAGTGAAACGCAGGTTATCCAGCCTGATAATTCGGGGCACAGTGAAAAAGCTGGATTACCCAACCTGTAACACTATGGCAGTAAGCTTTCACGGGACAGAAGAAATCTTTTCGGGAACAATGAACAGCAGAAGCTTACAAAAAGACTCGTTCAGTGAAAAGATAGGAAACGTTAAATGAAAACCACTATGCACGAGGAAGATTTGGATATGTTTTTTTCTTTTCACTATCAACTTTTCTCTTCCGTTTTTCTCTTTTTCCCCTCCTTTCCTAGAAACCGTTTCTGCTTTTCGATCTTTCCGCTCAGGCTGCCGCATTCTGTATCGGGAATAAATAATCCCACCAACTTCCCTTCGTTGTCAGTTGGATTCGAATTCGAGAATTTACGTGCGAAGCAAAACGGTGGAATATAAAAAAATAAGAGAGAGAGAGAGAGAGAAGAAGAGGAAGAAGAAGAGGAAGAAGAAAAACACAAACTATTTCGAAAGAGAAGATGGCGATGGATGGGAGGGGGTAGCGAGCGTCGTCGAGAGAGGAGGGGTGTCACCAGTCCCGATGAAACTCCCCACCTGGTTTTATGAATTTTCGTCTCTATTTCGCCGGGATCTGATCGTTATGTGGCATGAGCGTGGCAGCTGCTGCAGAGCCAATCGTTTCGGCACCACGTAAATAACGCGTCACGAAATGTCATTCTACTAGTACTCGCGCTATCTCTCTCTCTCTCTCTTTCTCTCTCTCGGGTATCTCGTCTCTCTCTCTCTCTCTCTCTCTCTCTCTCTCTCTCACACACACACACACACACACACTCTTCCCTTAGTCGTTGCTAGGGAAAGGTTGTTGAGGAAGAAGAGTGCAAATGCAGGGAACATTTGTACCTCTGGGAGCTAGGGAGAACCTTGGGGACTCTTGACGGAGAAGAAACCTTCCCCTAACGCCACTGCAAAAAGGGGAAAAGCTTTGTTGGAAAAACCCTAACCACACATACACGGCGGTTTTTCACGAAAAATGCATGCGGAGAAATCTCTGTTCCAACAAGGGAGGGGAAGTAAAAAAAATCGATTTTTCTTTCCTCGTTTTAAAAGATGATCTCGTTCTCATGGATTCACCTGACGCAAAAGGGGTTAAAGATCTAAATTTAAAAGGCGGTTTTTCTATTTTCCATACCCCTCGACTAGCCGTTTGATCAAAAGTAGGCAGAAAACTTTTTAGCTAAGATTAGTGGGAATCAAGAAGATTTCTTAATTTCTGATTGAAAACGGGGGGGGGGGGGGCCCATGTACGTTTACTGGCATTTTTTTTTAATGAGGAAACTTTAACCTGTCTTTAACATTCAATTTTTCCTTATTTGTTTTGCGCCCTTATTTTAATCTTGCCTTCCCATTCATGTGCTCTGCTTATTTTTCATTCCATCCTCCGCCTGCTCCGTATTTGTCTGGTTTTATTCTTTTCCTTTCTTTACTTTAATGAAATGAATTTGGAGCGGCAGGGAAGAACCGTGGCGGGAATTCCTAAGGGCTCAGCCGCTTTCCCGATGGATTTTATCGGAGACAGAGAATCTACTTTGCGTCGAAGCGTAGGCGGCGCGGACAGCTGGGACCTTCCGGAGCGCCGCCTCATCTCCCTATCGGGCCTTCACACGCGAAATTAGGACGAGAGGAAGATAAATAACAAGGTGTGATAGCGACGCTCCCTCTTCCAACCGCTCGCATTTGCGCCGGCGCCTCCATTGCTTTTCTTTCCCGAAACGACAGAGACGGTTCCCCTCCCGTACCAAGTTCCCTATAGACCTCCCCCAGACTAAAAGCGGGTATCTTGCAAGACCTTAACTATTGGAACACCGAGAGAAAGAGAGAGTGTGTGTGTTTGAGAGAGAGTGAGCTGGGCGCTCTGGCTTCCATGGAAACGAAACACATTAAGGGACAAATCACAACCATCGTCACATAACACAAGCGCCTCCAATTTGAAAGGACACGGAGAGGCGTGAATGGAGAGCTTCACTCCATTCTCAAGCATCCACTTCAATTACAATCGAACGTCGCAAATTTCAAAAGCGATACATAGATGTGGAAAATGTGTTCAATGCTTTATTCAATACCAGGAAAAGACCTGCACCTATGCGCAGTCCCTGGAAAGCAAACAAGGATTAAACAAACAGTATAGTTCTTAATGTGAAATCCTATTTTGTAGTTTTGGATAAATATTTTTAGATAATATCTATTCTGGAAATCGAAGCTAAACTTTTATAACAGTGAACTGAATATGTGAAAATAATAGATTCTGAGAAAAACGTGTTTAAAATTTGAAGATATGTACAAACAATCTGTGTTCATGCTAAAAAAAACTACAACCTGTGGGCGATGTAAACAACCAGAGCACATCATAAGTTCATGCAAACAAATACTTTAATTCAATGTGTGCGCTGTATAAGAGTCAATTGAAATTGGGGTGCGTGAGAAAACAATTAATATAATAAAATTGTTCACTATAATAATGTTCTGTTTAGATTAAAATAAAGTTGAAAGTCACGTTCCAATATATCGGGGATGCATTAATATATTCATACTCTTCGGATTGTTTTCGTACATACTTTCTTCGAGATTAGACCAGAGAAGGAAATCTAGTGGTAGGCCTCTTGATCGCCTAATCTGTTTCCCTGAATTTCTGAACTAGACGATGTATTATTGATTTATTCCGCAGACCTCGGATTGCAAATTGCTCAAAAATGCCCTCTGAACACTTTTAGAGAAGAAGTAGTCTTCAACAACCCTCCACATTGAACAACTTTAGTTTTAAACTAAACTCCATATTGAATTGTGTCAAGTGATTGTGTCCTCACTAACAACGACATCTATCGTGGATAAAATTAAGTTCTACAACGAAAATTTCAAAATTTTGTCATTATATTTATGAGGAATATAAAGGAAAATATGGGTTGGATGACTTTAGAATCACCCTGAAAATAGCCTTCTTTAGCATTAGAGTTATTAGAAAAAAAATTTGAATTAATAAGTTAGACTGGCATCAAGAAATCACAGCAAATGTGCAAATTCGGAAAATTTGGACAGAAATCGGTACTATAATTGAAAGATACATTATGAATAGGTATCTCAAAGAAACCCTTGAGCAATCAAGAAAATTTGAATTAAATAATTTTGTTTTCATTGTTTTTTAATATGACAATCATCAGTTTTCTTCTATGGGTTTACAACACTTTTTACTGGGGTATCAAAAATACGTTTATAAACGTGAGGGCGTTGTTCCTCATACCAAAACAAGAAACATAGTCCATATATACGTATCTCTGAAAATCCTTAGATTTTGAGGTATTAATGAAAACTTACGTTATGCCTCACTTGTGCGTGCTTCTACACATGTACGCACTCTTCGGATCATTGACTGTCCTGCACCGTATATAAAAATCATATCTGCCTGCTCAGGAAATAGATATCTTGCGATGGTTAAACGGAACACCTTTAAGTTAAATCACTACTACTACTACACAAATGAAAAGATGAAACCACAAATGTACACAAATGAAAAATGTAAACAAGTCCCCAGGGCAACACAGCGTCATCTGATTGGCCACAAACTTCCCTTGATGGATTAGTACCAAACTACGTTGAGCGTGAACTTTCATTAATATGCTACCTCAACATCTAAGGATTTTCGGACGGAAGAACACTGATTGTTTAACATCCAAGATGGAGACAATGAAGGTTGGATTGTTGCTGGCACCCCGATGGTCAGGCGACTTTTTCGCCTCCAGGCCTTGTTATCTCGTAGGTGGTGCTATTACAGAAGTAAGTTCAACGTCACTATCTTAGTGCTTCAACATAAATTAATGACGTCATGTTCAGGCCTGGTAGTTGCTAGAAGGCCGTGGTGGTATCAACTGAAAAAAAATTGGTATGTAATACGATTTTTAAAATTGACTGTTAAAGGATAGTTAATAACCATGGCAATAATGATACCCTTATTCATTTCAATTCTCACATCTAATCTGATTCATTCTGTAGTAAATTACTGATTAAACACATATTTATTGGTAGAAAAATTTTCCAAATTATTTTAAAGTTTCCCATAACCATTGATTTATTCAGCTTTTTAGATATTTTACTTTACATGTATAAGAATGATAAACAAAGTTACTCCATGCCAAAAAAGGCCACTTATTATTATGTAGCCGAACATGTTTATACATGTATTATTTCTTCTTCTTGCATTCTATTCTAATGTATAGAAGCTGTGGATGAAAGGTAGATACCAATATTTAAAAAATATACTGTAGTAAATACTCGTATTATATAAAATGAGTGCATTTAAGGTAGTTTTTCATGTAAATAGTGTCACGGACCTCCCTAATCGGTTCCTCTCCCCTAATTTATTTACGATTCTATAAAATGAAACCTAATAAAAACTTGGTTTCTACTTTTCTGATTTACAGTGGAAATTTCCCCCGACAAATCTTTTCTGAAAAATAAGAGACCAACGATGATCAGTATATCGATCATACTTGCATACATAGAATTTGTGAATTCTGTGCGGCTATATTGGTAATTAGGTTGCCATAAACCTTTATTAAGGCTCATAAAAGTTCTGACTCTTCTTGATATAAGTCTGTTCACTGCCACGAAGGTTGTTCAATAAATCATGCAATGCATTTTGTTTTTCACATTCATCGGGGTTTCTTTTACTGCACTCTTAAATACACCACGTTGTTCCTCAAGTTTTTGGCTACATAAACATGGTTTTCCACATATTCTTGGAAATCTATGGCTTACGCTACTTTGATGTGAGAGCCTCTATACCTTCGCGGTACTGCCTTGACTCTCAATCTCGACCTCCTTCCGGTTCACTCAACGACTAACAATAGTTTTATACACTGCCGTTTCTCAGTAGACATTTGCCTACGAATGTTTGTGATGTTTCATTTTCCGCCGCAAGAAACCCAATTACTGCTTTTGATCTGTAAAGCACATCACCTACCATTTTAAGACTAACTGCTTCGTTGCCACTTAGCAGAAGCGTAGAAACTATATGAGGTAATGCGGAAGGTTAAGGATGCTACTTAAAAAATATTTTATTTATCCACCACCAATAGCCCTAAATGCATTGCATTGCTTACTGAATGCCCATACAGAATTAAAATGTATTTTCTTAAATTTTGTTTCATTCAAAAAATAAAAGTAAATAATATAAGTTCGCAATGATAATTTTAATAATAATCAAGAAACTCACTTAAGCCAAGGATTAAATTTCTTTTAAAAACCGACATGAAATTTCATAGTCGCTTAACAAACACAGCAAACAATTCAAGATGAAGCACATCGTGGGACCAATAAAATCCAGATGCTATTTACGCACGCACTTTCAACATTAGATGCATTTATTAGAGAGCGAAGGTCTAATTCTGGAAGCCTTTAAAGAACTTGTTAATACTTTGCCCTTCTCCTTCACGAAACGAGAGAAATAACAATAAATAAATAAAACCCTCAACGAAACAACAACGACCTTTCAGTTGACGTATCTCTCGTGTGTCGCTCAATTTCCTTCTTATTATTATATAAAGCAGCACAAGAAAAATCGTTATTAACAAATAGAAAAGAGATGCCGTTTCAATGCTAAGAGAGAAAGAAAACATTAAAGATTTCGTGATGGAAAAGTATCTATAAACGCGAGGCACGCACCCTCGGACTCCAAGAACTATTATGAGGCGAAGAAAAATGGTTTCTCAAAGTAGAGCGTGAGAGAGAAATGGCCGCTTGTCCTTGCAACCCTAGACAACCCACGCAGCCACCAACGTCTTTGGCTCTTCACTTATAGCTTTGCTGGCTCTCTCTCGTTCTTCTTCTCTCTTTTCTGTCTCTATGGACCAATGGGAGCCACGAAAAAGAAAGAAAGAAAGTCTCGTTGGCGTCTCCGGCAGAACAATTTAGAACGGGGGGCCTTGAGATCCATTCTCTTGGAACAGTGGATGGAAGTCCGGACAGAACAAAAAATGTAACACACAACGACGACAACGCAGAGGAAGAACAACGCGAAAATAAAAAGAAAAACAAAGAAAATTTAATATGGCAAAAACATATTTTACAGTAATTTTATGTCTTCACTTATTTCGAGTTTAGCATTATTCTGCATCAAAAACATCGTCAGATAGATAGAAAAGGCAAAAGCTTCCATCTGGGATGGCAGAAAATGGAGATAAATTCTGCAACGTTAAATTAATTCAAAATTATATTGGATAGGATATCACTTTAATTATTTCTATATTTAATTACCAGCTACTTTAACGTGTTGACATAAAGTAAGTTTTACAACATGAAGCCGCTTTGTTTAATTTGCTTATCGAATTTTCGTTGCTTAATATCTAGGAGTTTATTTAACAGATATCGCAAGGAATGTTGATCTTGTAAATAATTGCACATGGATGAACGATGTAGACGATAGAAAATGAAATGAAACATATTCTATGCTCCTTTTTTATGTTTTAAATTCAACATGGTTTGCACGCCCTAAAACACTCCGGGAAATTTTAAATCAAGGTGCATGCAACTTTTTGATTAAAGAGCAAACGAGTATTTTAACTTATTTTAGAGCATAGATTATTAACAGAAGCTTCTAACGAGTCTTTAATTTTAAGAGAGTTAACATAATGTTCCAATTCTTGCTTTTATCCTGCATTTAAGTTTGAAGTTCTGGCAATAATGCCACCTTCTGGAACATCTATTGGTAACTATGTTGGATGTGGTTAATTCCTAATCTTTCTAAATTAAATTATTTAAGGAAAAATTAATGAGTTGGACAAAACAAATTTAAAATATCAATATCACGCATGAGAAACAAAAGGCCCCCTTAGGGGGGGAAATAAACGATCAGCAAATACTAATAATCTAAAATTAATGATATATGATTTAAAATTGTATATGCAAACAAAGATGATCATTAATAAATAAACATGTAAAGAAATTGATTAAATTTCCAAGAAAGCAATATCAATATGCTTTTAATACAGAGCAAAGCTAAAATATCTCACCAAAATAGAATTTTTAGTTTAATTTAGCTTACAGTTAGTTCGGTTTAAATGCATCCGACATAATTGAAAATTTCATGATAATGGAGGAGGGGGGGGGGGGGCGTGCTATTGAAAGTGAAAGCCTTCTTTTTGATCTTCTTTATCTAATTGTGAGATGATGAATTATTGGAGCATTTCCAGATACACTATGCAAATAATGAAGAATCTAAAGAGAAGAAGGGACCATATGCTTTAAATATGAGAAATTTTTAATTTTTTTTAGTTTTTTAATAGAAATCAAAAAATCGACCAACTTTCATCTAATTAGCCGATACAAAATTGAAATTGATATCAGTTTCGATTCTATAATATACTGTTCGTAAGATAAAAATGGAATTATTTGTAGGTTTATAAGTATTTGGCCAGATTGCCAACTGTAAAATTAATACCTTATAGTTAATTGTATTTTGAAGTGCAATAGAGCTCCAATAATCCAAAACGATTGACAAGGGGACATTACGACCTCGGAATTTTAGTTTAATACGAGACTTCGTGTAGTTGCAGTGTACCTTTAGGATGTTAATATACTTAAATATTAAGGTGCACTATTCAGCCAATTTTGAAAAAAGACGGTTTAAAGTTTCGAGCACCATACATAAGGGAAAGTTTTCCTCCTTGATTGTAAGTGATCCGATAGCTCAGACGGCAGCGTGGTTGCTACTCACAAGTCAAAGTGTGAGGGCGGGTTCGAATTCCAGTTGCAACAACTTTTTTTTTTACCTAAATAATTATTCAATATATTATATTTACAAATTTATTTGTGACAACCAACTTTTTCACAAAATTTTCCTTTTCTCAAAATTATTATACTTATTTTTATTGTTACAAGTATCTACGGAGTAATAAAGTATTTTCTGCAAAATATTTTGTATAGAATCAACATTTTAAAAGCAATAACTATTTTATTTTATTTTTCGAGGTGGCAGGTTCGAAAGGGAAATATTTGTGAATATAAACGAGGTGTGCTTTTCAATGGATTTTCTTAAAACCCCTTGTTCTTGTAAAAAGTCCTCATTTATTTGTTGTGCGAATTGTCGTGGTATCTTTTGTTTTCCATGCTTCTATAACAATTATCATTCTGGTTCATGTATATAATTTTAATTTAACTGATTAACATTATTACTTCTGGTTCCACCTATTAATATCCCACCAATTTTGCAATTGTTCTCAATTTAATAACTATCTATTAGATTGCTTCCACCCAGGGACCTAACTTGTCGGCCAATGGCCATACCGGACCTGGGTGTATTTCCTTCAAATAAATAAATAAATAAATAAAATAATTTTGAGAAAAGGAAAATTTTGTGAAAAAGTTGGTTGTCACAAATAAATTTGTAAATATAATATATTGAATAATTATTTGGGTTAAAAAAAAATTATTACAACTGAAATTCGAACACGCCACCTCACACTTTGAATTGTGAGTAGTAACCACGCTGCCGTCTGAGCTATCGGATCATTTACAATCAAGGAGGAAAACTTTCCCTTATGTATGGTGCTCGAAACTTTAAACCGTCTTTTTTTCAAAATTAACTGAATAGTGCGCCTTAATATTTAAGTATATTAACACCCTAAAGGGTACACTACAACTATACGAAGTCTCGTATTAAACTAAAATTCCGAGGTCGTAATGTCCCCTTGTGAGACAAGGCTGATCCAGATAATCAAAAAATCTCAATAATTCTCAATATTTAAAAAATTCACAGAATAGTCATTAATACGCTATTTAATTACTAAAACTTAATGTTACAGTAGAAACGATTATAATATTTAAGGGATCACTTTTTCTGTTTCGATTTACTCCTATGTTTCCTCGCCGCCAGGTTTCGCAAACATCTTAAGACGATTCAATGCAGCCATTGTCATTATTTCTTAGATATCACTTTTACGATATCTAAAGAACTAAAGATCTTAATCATAAAACACGACGCCGTACAAATGTCTACCCAATTAAAATATCTTTATAAGGTAAGTACACTGACTGCTCAATTGAAAATAATACCTGCCCTAGTGGAACAACCAATGCAAATTCGGGCAATAACATGAATATATTGTTATAAAACAACAAAATCATGTATAGTTGGAGCCATTTGGTGTCTTACCACGTGCTGAAGTAAAATGCCACCATCAAAGCAGCTGAGTGATTTTCAACGTGGAGTAGTCATAACCTGCCACATCAGCGGCCAGAGTCTGCGAATCGTAGGAACGACACTGAATCTGCCAAAGTCGACCGTGGGATGCTGGTATCACGAAGTGAATACGTGAAGGAGTGGAAACACGACGTCATGGAGATGCTGACCGATAGAGACCGGAGCGCCCTGAATCGGAGGGGACGGCAGAGAACATGGCTGCTCCAGCGGAACAACTGCGGCAGGACTTCCTGCAGGCAACGGGAACAACTGTCAGCAATATAATGATTCGTCGGAAGCTCCATGCCTTAGGGTATACCGTTCTGGCTGTTGCCCACAAACCTAGACGCAGGAAGGTAAACGCGCAGCAAGGTAAACGCCCAGCAAGGTGTGGCCTGGTGTAAAGAGCGACGCTCTTGGTCTATGGACCACTGGAAGAACATCATGTGGAGCGACGAATCACGCTTCACACTCTACCGATCGGATGGGAGCACCTGGGTGTAGCGTTTTACTGCTACCTGAGTGTGTCATCCCAATAGTGAAGTTTGGCGGTGGTGGTGTGATGGTGTGGTCGTGTTTCTCCTGGTTTGTACTTGGTCCGCTGGTTGTGATCGAGCGGAACCTGGCATCCACATTGTATCTGGACGTTCTAGACAATTCCATACTTCCTACGTTGTGGCAGCAGTTTGGTGAAGGGTCATTTGCGTTCCAGCACGACAATGCGTCATAATACAATAAGGCCCGTGTTGTCAGAGCCTAGTTTCCGGAGAAAAATGTTCGGGAACTTCAGTGCCTAGAGTACACCACAATGAAACACTATGAATGAAAATCTGTACTGTTGGATGTGGAGACGTGTTCCAATGCCGTATGTTACTACATTCTCGAGTTATTTTAGCACTATGAGAGCGAGCATTGTTCTGTTGAAAGGCATTATCCCTGGAAATAATAAATTACAAGGTCCGCTTTAATTCTTTATGCTATACTTAAGAATACGCAATAATGCTTTTACGAGATCTTGCTTCCAAAAGAATAATATAATTAGGATTTGCATATTTTAAATCATCTTGATTTCTAAAAACCACAATTCGAAAATTTCGTCGTCTGAGATATTTTGTTTCATATTCGGATAAAGTTTTTTCCATTAATGATTCAAAAGGTCCCTTATTTCAGCGCAAAAGGCTTCGCTGTCATTTCCAAAAGCCCTTTACAAAAAAGGGGAATATCATAGTATATATAATTGAACACAATTAATTGGGCATATTAACTACTACTAAGCTTGGGATCAATGTTTGGCAAAGAATAAGTAGGTTTAACTGCAAATTTATTCGTGGACGAAGATTAAAATACAAATTCTTCTACTAGATCTAATTAATTGTGTTCAATTATATATACTGTTTATCAAGTGTAATGATGTCCAATCCCACACTCTAGAAAGAAAAAGTACCCCAGCATCGCCATTTTCCATCACATTAGGCATGGATATCGAAACGCTATGAAGTGTGGAGACGTTTGGCTAAACGTCATAAAAGATTAACAATTAAAAGTGCTTAAGCCTTTCGACAAGAATTTGATATGCCATCTTACTATCGATAACTCCGGGCTAAAACTGCAATATCATCTGAAACTCCTAAAACTAATACAAATTTTCGGTCGATTTGCTAATTGGGCATCAATTAGCATGCCCAATAATTGTTAACGTAAATACCAATAAAACTGCCCCTAAGCAATTCACCGGGGACGCTGTCACAATTTCAGTCCTGAGGCTTTGTTATTTTATGTAGTAGTGTTTCTTCCCTCTCTAACAATTAGCATTAGCATCGTGTGCGTCCGCTCACGTTGAGTCTCCTCTACTCAGAGAAGCACTTGCTTTAATACTGCAACTATTTCTCCGTCCGTCAGTCTCTCTCTCTCTCTCTTTTTCCATATACACAGGTACATCCTGGCTTAGTAATATTTTCCCGCAGGAAAAATGGCACGTTGCCTAGATGCCTAGATGCCTAGATACTTGGGCTAACTTCCAAATGTATATTCAGTTATCTTTCAAGCCTTTTTTACACTTCGATGAACGGATTTTGTGCATCTTGCATTATAGACCTAACCAGCCAAACACAATTTAATATTTGTGATTTTTAAATTTAAAAAAATGGCAATTAAGCGTGATACACGTTTGGGCATTTAAGCCTTTTTTGCTTTCATAAAGTTTTTATTTTTATTTTTAAATAATTAGATTTTTAAACTCGATTTTGTGATTGCTATCATTACGTCGTTTCCAAACGCGTGATAAACATTTCTCTAGCAAATTACCGCTTGTTCATTCATCTCACAGATTAAAAACCCACTTTACAGAAAGGTCCATTTTATTATGAAGTACCGAAAAACACCATTGACAATGAGCTTGAAAATGACCGTAATCATAACGAGTTACCATTTAGTACGAACATCCTATTAGTGACGTTGAGATCCTCCCCATGATCCAATGTAGCTTAAATGCTCATTGCATTGAGGTATTGTATTGGGAACATTTTGCGTAAGTGGGCTTCCTAAATGATTCATGTACTTTAAAATCTGAACCCCTTTCCCAAGAAAATACATGTAATAAATGGGTATACAGAATTTCATAATAGTTCCAAAAATATTTGCAATATAGTGACTGGCTGCAGCTGAATTCTTCAATTTCAATTGTTCTTATTCAGTAATTGATTCGCAGTATCAGATTGATCACCATAGGTACATCTCATCCCTCAGACATGGTTCTCGTTAGCAGATATATGTACACAAACGCCCAGTTAAATAGCTCTGATTTCCATTTTTCTTTCATTAATCCATAAACTCATGCTAACTAAAAATTATACAGTATCGATTTTTCATTAATTCAGAATAATTCAACAATTTCTGGTTTCTAAATAAATTAAATTAAAGCAATTAGCTAAATCCTGTTTTCCTATTAATCAAATTTCTCATCGTCCCAAAGAGAATTATTATTAGCTTTTTATTACAGTGGTCACCGCTTAATATGGCCACCTCGGGACTATGCTTAAGTGGCCACATTAACCGGTGGCTGTTTTAAGGGAGGTTAACAAAAGTACTTATTTTTTTATCCAACAATCGAGCATGTGTTTGTACTTACATATAGACAAGTTTGTTTGCTTAAATAATCATTTATACTCGTATCCACATAAAGGAAAAATTTGTTACATAAGAAGCAGTTAAAAAATTCTAGACCAAGCTGGAGTGGCCATAAAAAGCGGGTGGCCATATTAAATGTGGCTACATTAAGCGGCAACCACTGGTGGTAGAAAATTAAATTTGTTAAAATAAATTTCAACATCTGAGGTTTGGCATGAAAAAAATCCTCTTAAGACCTTTCATTTATTAATCTTAAAAAAAGTTTATTTTGCTTTTATAAAGATAAACAGTATTAAATATATTAGGTACTTTAAAAGTAGTCTTGGAAAAAAAATCTGAAAATTTTAAAACTCTTTAGGAAGGCTAAGATGATGCAGGGGGTGCATTAAAATTGTTTACAGAACAGAAATGCTTATGAACAATACAATAGAATAGACCCTCTCACAGTAAGGAGCATGCGCTGTTCTGCTTCCGGAGTTCAAAGCGCAGAGAAAGATTGGATTGCAAGCGCTAGCGTTATGTCTAAAAACGACAAAAATAAGTTTGTGTTTCAAGAGAAAGATTTAATAAAACTAAAGAAGGCGGATCTTCATCTATTAGCACGGAAGCACAAATTAGACATTCAAAAAATGTACAAAAATGATTCTAATTCAAAAAATAATGAAACGTGACTACAACCAGGGAGTAGATAGTAGATAATGCTACAACAGATACTACTGTTGTCATTCACCTCAGATAGGGGGTGATCGTGGCCTAGTTGTCTCACTGACCAGTTCACTGGTTGGGTGACAGCCAGTGACTTAATGCACCTGTTGGTGGGTGAGACGGCTTCTGTTACAGTTATGTGAGACCCAAAGTTGGCTGCCCAGCAGCTGGGGGATTGCCACTGGCTGGAGCCATACCAGTGATTCTCTGTATCGCCCGTGCTTCGGAGGGCACGTAAAGCCGTCGGTCCCGGCTGCTGCTGTCATCTTGTAGCAGTCCTTATTTATCACTGGGATGGCGCAAAATTCCTTCGTAGGAATAGGCGCTCAAGCGATGATCTACCCTCTGTGCCCACGATTACAAATTTTTCAAGGTGAGAAAATCAGTTTTTTGTTTTATATCAACTAGATTAGTGTAATAACAGTAATTAATAATACATTTATCAAAATATTTTATATCAGTATAATTTAAGAACTAATGTTTATTTGTGGGAAATCTAAAAAGAATGTTTTCTGCTTTAGCAGTTGCATTTCGTGTTTTGTGCAGCCGTTTTTAATTTTCTTGCCCTCCGGAAATTCTATTGCGCATGCGCACATCTCATAATCGCGATAGCGTGAAATCATCTATAGAGAAAAATTAAGAAATTCTTTCTCTTGATTAAAAAGTTGTATGGAAATATAACAATTATAAAATAAACAATAATTAATTTCAAATACAAGATTTAACAAAATTGGTAGCAAAATAATATAGAGAAACAGATGACAAAAAACATAAGAGTAGAGGTATACGACCGAAACGTGTCATCTACATATTGCTAACAACCGGACCAGGTTATTTTATTTCTTTAGCGTAAAATTATTGAACTGTATTCTAATGCCGTACAACGGATACAACGGAAATGAAAAACAGCGTCTTGCTCGGCAATATCTTTTCCGCTGGATTATGTTGCACATACTGTAGATATTGTACAAAAATCAATAAAGAATCGATCTCCACCGACAGTTTTAAATGAAAGTTGTGTCTCATAGTAATTATTCTTAAGCAAAATAGAATAACCTTATCCTGATATCATGCAGAAGAATTTCAGAATACAAAAAAAGAATTTTAATATTCCTTGGTATGTGTTTTAGAAAAAAAAAGAAGAAATTTACCGTTTAAGCGTAACGAGCAGAAGGATCAAATATTTAAGGAAAAGGGGTAGGAGAAACGGAGAAGCTACTTTCCTTGCGGGCGATGTTGTATTCATGGTGTAGTCACTGAGCAGTTCTGCATAAATCATTCGCGGTAGAAAAGATGTTAGAAAGGAAAATGGGGTAAGGGATAAGAGGGGCTTCGGGGAGAAAGGAGGGGGCGTCGACGAATATCCTCCTTCGCGTGCACAGCTGACGCACCCGTTGAAACCCACCTTCCACCGAACACGATGGAGACACGGACGGTCGAATATTCGCTTCTTAGGAGTTCCAAGAGCAAGATACACGGAGTCGACGTTTTGTTAATGGTTCCACTTTTGCCTTCAAAACCCGATGGAGTTCTATCGGAATACGAATATCTTCTCCCTCCGTCCGTCTGTCTGTCTGTCTGTCTGTCTAAACTGTCAGTCCCTTTGTACGTAATGCTTCTTTTCCAATAGGGCAAAATGTAAAAGAAAGGAAAACGTCAGCGCAATGAAGATTCGAAATATCTAATTTGAATTCGATTAGATAATATCCAATCGTGAGCGATCTCCGGAACAATTTCACACAAATGAAGTTTACTATAATAGAATTGGTTTCGGAAGCTCGGAATTGGCAGCCTCTTAGAACGAAGTCAATTAAAATGCCCTTCTTTGTTGCAAATTCAATTATACTCTGTAAAAATGCTTTTTAATTAATCACTTTAGGATATGGAATTGAAAACATGGGAACATTATTAGCAAAAATGTTGGTTTCAACTCAGGAAGGATGATAATTCCTAAACAAATTTCCCTTGCAAATATGATTAACTGAATTTAAGCTCTTCCGATCCTTTCTGCGAAGTAATTTGAAGCCCACGATAAAATTTTAACTTATTACAAAAATTACTGGTTAGTAATCTGTTAAGGTTTATGAATGAAATTTAATTTTATGAACTAAAAATTATTAATGAATTCCAAGCATTCCATCCCAGGACCATTCAATCGATACACATAAACTTTAAACATTTCCCCTTACCTTTTTGCAGCGCTAAGTTAAAGATCCCCTCTTTAAAATACCTTATTAAAATTCTTTACTAAAATTCTTTCAGATCGTATGCAAGGTCATCAGATTTTACTATTAAATAAAAGAGCCCTATGTAGAGAATTTAATATGCTCTCTCTCTCTCTCTCTCTCTCTCTGTGATGACATTTTTAATTTATGTTAAAAGCAACGTCGAGAATTAGCAAACAGAAATACTGCTACAGAGTATCTTCATGAAAACAGGAACCTTTAATAGTACTGTAAATGAAATAATTTCTGTTTCAAAGATATACTTGCATACTGATTTGATGATGTTTGATGATGTTATTGATGATGTTTTAAACATTCTCCCCAAAAAGGACTATAGAAAACGAAGTAGCAATGTGATGATCAATTAGGAAAATTTATTAGATGATGATTCAAGTTAATTTTACCAGCTAAATAATCGTTACAAGTATTGGTTCAACTTTAGCACGGGATGTAAAATCATAAACGGAAGTAACTTTATTTGAATACTAACGAAATACTTCTCCACATAAGTGCGAAAAGTGTCTATATGAGTTTATTAAATTTTTACCAAAAAAAGAGCTCCATCTTTAATAACCCAATACGACAGGAATATTTAAAATGTTGTTCTTCAACGCGAATTCAACAAACCATTAATACATCTAAGGTTAGTGAAGTTTTAATCTCATTAAAATTATTTCATAAATTTGCATTTTTGGTGGCTAGGAGGAGGACTTCACTAGATGCGGTGAAAAATAAAAAGCCTCTACCAAGTGATTCTCATTCATGGTAACACTTGCTTTGGCCGTTGCCAATTGGCAAACTGCAGCGGTCATCCATCATTCCTTAGAGAAGGATGTACATCAGCAATGCTGCTCATATAGAAATACACCTTTGAGTGGGCCGCTCGTGTCACGTGTCTCCAGTTTCCATAGCAACGTATGAGGTCCATTCGTATCTGTCACTTAGGATTCCTTCCGGTCCAACGACATTTCTCCCGATATTCTTTATTTCCTCTCTCTCTCTCTCCTCTCTGCTATAGGGAAGATAGGCCAAGGAGAACGACGACAACGAGCGAGTGAAAGCGAGTTGGAATTTATGAAACACAGATTCTGTTTTGACTGACAACAGCCGTGACATCAATTTATCTTCCACCAGAATCGTAATATTTGTAGCATAAAAAAAAGAATAATGTCCTTTGTCAATCGCACTGTACCCAATAAAAATGGTTCCTTTCTATTAAATGCTTAATAAATTATATCCTAAGAAAATTTTATAAATTAATTTGAGAGTGAAAACAAATTTAATTTCAACATCCATGCCTATGCCTACTGACATGAAAATATATTTTATTAGAAAATGAAACCGTGTTAATTTCTTCGTTTATTTATTCAATAATTCAAGTTACTGTTTACTTATTAAGCTCTTTAAACTCTTTGTCGGAAAAGAATTGATTTAAATAACCTGTCTGCTCAATCGCTAATTCAAATGCCGTTCACACCATCAATAATTTATTTGTGTTGGTGTTACCTTTCAATGTTAACAATGAAAATAGTTACTATTAATTACATATTACTAATGTTTAGGTAAATTTTTTACTCATATGTGGAATGGACGATATAACAGTTTACTATAAAGGAAATAGTCACCTCCAACAATGTAATCGTGCTAACTATCAACCTAACTCTAGCTATTACTAATTTTGAGTGCTGTCTGTTTAAGGGTTTTCTTTTATATAATTTACAATAAATAGTTTGAGGGTTGGCCGCAGCGCTCGGCACTCGTACAGCAAAAGCAGAACACAAATCAGCTTTCGCTCCAAGCTGAATAGGCGTATGGGAAAGAAGCCAAGTCCCGCTCTTAACATCATTAAAAGATCCCTCCTGCAATCCACAATGTGTCGTTTGGTGCAAAATGAGCTAGCAAAATATATAGGCTAGTCTTGCCATATTTTGCATATCCCCGATTTGGCACCAATCGATTACGATCTTTATTGGGGTATGAAATAACAACTTCGCGAACGGCGACTCCGATTATCCGCAAAGGACATGAACTGGTCGCAGCAGGCTTTAAGAGAGAGCCCAGCAAATGATTTTCAGGCGTGTTTCCAGTAGTTGTACTGACTGCCGAGGGACATTACTTTAAAAATGGATGTGCATAATAATCTGATTAATAAATAAGATTTGTTCACAAGTTGCTTGGTCCTCGTTTGTCCTTGGATGATACTGGTATATCTTAAAGGTATAAGGGGTTTTATAAGACAAGATCGTAAATGAAGAAATTCATAAATCCAACATATTTCATCAATTCTCACACAAAATAGCTCCAACTGACTGGCACTGGAAAAGTTTAAAATTATTTGGAAGAAAACCCCTCGCAACGATGGGTAGACCGCTCAACAGAGCAGAACATGGCATCCACCAAGAAGCCTTGATCTAACGCTGTACAATTTTTTTTAAGGTGATATGTCAAAGTTTTGGTTTCTCCACCTTCTGTAATTGTAAATAATATGAAACTATGCATCTCAATAGATGTTGCAGATGTTTCTGAAACACGCCCCATGTTTGGGAAGAATTGGACTAACAGTAATCATAGTCAATGCTCTTAAAGCATCTATAATCTTCAAATCCCAGAAGCAGGTTGAGAATTAAGGATATTAAATTCCAATGTTTCTGATAGGTCGTATTTTGTCTTAACTTCAGTTCTCTTATTTTTTTTTCTCCCTTCATCCTGATTTTTAAAAACGTCGGTAAGATCGCAGTGCTCCTCTCATGACCCCGGAAGACAGAGTTAGCCGAAACGGTAATCGCCGAGAATTTGGGCAGATTGGGAAGAGACGAGACATTTCGCCAAAGAAAGAAGAGCAGAATTCGTAAAGACCCTTTTCAGCCGAAGGAAAACACGGGAAACGATAGCTGCTCTTTCACATCATAACATGAAGGATTATTGCAGTGTTTCTCCGGCGCGAATCCTTATCCGCTTTTTCCTTTTTATGCATTCCACTGATCCCTTCAGAGTTTATGGCTGCATCAGAAGGAGAAAAATATAAAACAAAAATGTTTCCTTTAACACTTAGGGCTTTCATCGTACATTTCACTTCAAACATTTCACTCGTCGACGAAACGAAATTTTCTTCTCCACAGATTATTAATAATAACAGCGTTTTTCAGATTCTCAATGGGAAACTCGTCCAAAGTTTCCCGTCTCTTTTGTCCCAAATCTATGCATCGTAACGGAGAAGAACGAAACCAAGTATTCAGCAATAAACTAGCGAAAGGCAACGTTGAGAATAATAAAAATAGAAATCTTACCATTGCGGATGTGTACATGTCTTAGAAGAGATATGCTCATTGAAACTCGACCTAATAAATTAGAAATACTTATTGCAATTTGTCTTATACGTATTTAAAAAAAATTCATGACAGACAGCAAATGAGTGGCATAAGGATCTTGTTTGATTGAAATTTCTTTGTAATGACTTCCCTGGTGCCATCTAGAAGGTACTGTGATAATTATTATGTTTCAGAAATATAAAGTTTTATTAAACTTTCTAATTTTTTATTATAACAATTTTTCTTATAAACTTAAAAAAATAAGATGAATACGCTTTTCCCCTTTAAAATTGCATTCATTTCGATGTTTATTCAAATGTCAGTTGTGTACTCCTACACCGTGAAAGGATATGCCAGTTTGAATATCTTCCATTTCCCCGTTATTCCTTCGCAAACAACAGTTTCTCCGCTCCTTAAAATTTTTCCCCCCATCTTCATAAATCAATTTGCGGAAACATGGTAACATATTTTTCCACTTTTAAGTTTCTTGGAATAATAATGATTCACGAAAGAACATCTTCTTGGAAGGAATTTTATGTTTCTAAATGGAATAAGGCATAGGGGAGGAGAGAGAGAGAGTGAGGGAAATGGTGGAGAAGTTAGGAGAAAAGGAATGTGAATCTGATGGAGAAAAGATAGGGGGGAGGGGAAGAAAGAATAACCAGACTAAAGGAGAGTTGGGCCAAAAAGATTGGAAGGAATGAGGCGTTAACAAATCGAAAGCATGCATTTAATTTCAGGACTAAATTCGCGTAACGTAAATGAAAATGTAATTCAAAATGAGCAAATTTATGCCCGACTCAACAACCCATTAACTCATTCGATAGAATTCCTAAACTGCGGTTTGTATTAAAAATGCCGATCGAAGACAGACAAGACAGGCAAGCAGAGCGAGCAAGGACGAGTATTCGAAGCCACAAAAGGCGAAAGGGGAAAATTAGTCTCTGACGGAAATTCGGAGATTGAAACCGCGGAAGAATTCTCCTTGTCTCTCGATCTTCCTGAGAAAATTAAATATACGCCACCAGCAAATCAAAGGCATTCTGATGCAACCAAGCCTACGGGTTCGAATATGGAATACCATTCACTACGGACACTTCTTTACCCCCGACCCATTCGCTCCCTCCTTCATCCCCTCCGTCTGCCTCAATTTCAAACGGAACAACACATTCGAAATGAACGGGGAAGAAAACGTTCTGAAAACTTCGTTAATATAAGTCCTGTGGCATTTAAGAATGTAATATTGAAATCAAATCACTGGGAAATTTTTAAAAAGTTTAGAGGCAGAAGCGTGAATCAAGTTAGAACGACTGTCAAATTTAAAGTTAAGAAACATTTCGTTCTACTTATAAAGTTTTCAGTAAGTAGATTGATTGAAGATGTAGGCGGGTAGAACTTAAAATCAAAATGATGATACATTTCCAAGTGCCTGGAAGAAATAGATTACACGGAATTCAGATTCTTACCTAAATGAATCTAAAGCAGGCAAATTGGCACTTCGAAAAACCCTTAAGGTGTAAGATATCTATGCAAAATGTCAGAATTTCTCCTGTTCCTTATGTTAATGGTCTGCCAATTCCAAGAGGCAATAAACTGATAAGTGTCCAATGAAATGTCCACAACAAATAATTGTGGAGCCGCGTTATTAAAATTTATCTAGAAAATGCGATTGCCATATTAAGAAAAATACTTCGTCATCGATACATAGCTACAAATTTTAAAATAATTTCAATTAATTATTAAAGTCAAAAATTGGTTAAAAACAAGTCCATTTATTGTTAGTGAGGTACGTTGTGTTAAATTCATACTAAATGATTTAAAATAATTTACACATAACTTAGAAAAATATATGATGCTGAGAACTCATGACACATTCGAAGCAAAAATTTGTAATTCACCTGAAATCTTGGTCATTCACCTCACAACGTTGATTTTTTCCTTTTGTCGGTTCCATGAAATAAAAAAGGCAAAATTAGCTAAAATATTATATTGTAGAAACGCAAAGCTTTTCGACTGCCACTGCACTCATCTTCAGGTGGCAATAATTCCAGTCCATCTCGTTTTATTGAAGAATTATAATAATATGAAAAAATAAACGTCATGGCAAATTTTGAATTGAAAGTTCGAAAGTCTAAAATAATTCTGAAGGGGGTATTGGCCGAATATTCTTCAATTAATTCTTAATTAGTGAGATACGCAGTGTTAAATTCATACTAAATAATTTAAAAATTTCTTTACATACAGCTTGAAAAACTTTATGATACTATATATTTTTCTGTGTGCACAAATTCTATACAGGGTGCTTTTGAATTGAGTACAGATTTTTTGGGAGATGATAGAAGAGATCCTTAGAAGTATTTTTTGTCATATGAACATGGGGTCCCCGCAGCTCCGTTTACTTACAATACTGCATTGAATAATCAAATGACACCGGGACGCAATGTGCGTTGATAGGCCTAGATTATTTTGTTTTTAACAATTAACACAAGCAATCTACTGTAATAACCTAACCTAACACAAGAGCAGTTAGATATTACCTAAATGAGACATATCCTGGTCGTTGGATTGGTCGTGGCGGACCAGTTGCTTGGCCGCCGAGATCGCCAGATCTCACACCGATGGATTTTTTTTTTATGGGGAAGCATAAAATCAATGGTGTACTTCGAACCCGTAGATACCGAAGAAGAATTGGCGGCTCGTGTTGTTGCGGCAGCAGGTGACATCAGCGACCGTGCAAATCAACTGTTTCCACGCGTGCATCAATCCATCATAAGGCGTTGCGAATTGTGCTATGAAGCAAATGGCGGTCATTTCGAACAATTACTGTAAAAGTCATACAGTATATTGCTTGTGTTAATTGTTAAAAATAAAATAATCTACTGTAGGCCTACCAACGCACACTGCGTCCCGGTGTCATTTGATTGTTCAATGCAGTATTGTACGTAAACGGAGCTGCGGGGACCCCATGTTCATATGACAAAAAATACTTCTAAGGACCTCTTCTATCATCTCCCAAAAAATCTGTACTCAATTCAAAAACACCCTGTATAAGACAAATTTAATGATTTAAACAATTTAACTTAGCAGATGATGTGAATATGCTGCAAAGACCATAAAGATACCGAATTTGTGAAATACATGATTGATTGGATGTAGAGCATAAGAAAAGCATACCGAAGTAGTCCAAAATGTTCAAGCTAGGAACTTAGAATTCCAAAGAAAGCTGTCCAGAAAGTACGGTACGATGGAGTATAAAAGGTACATAAGATTCAAATGATACATGAAGTTAAAATTGTAGATCGTCCTAAACACGTATATTAAATGAAATTGATAACATGAAATCATATCAAAAAGTGCCAAGGGCGAAATTCCCTGTGCAAATAACCAAACAAGATTCTTGAGCATGTTCCCGATACTCAAAAACTGAATGTATAGTGTGGCATTGCGTATAGACCATTTTTCTTTTGCTAAAATACCATTTCTGTGATACGTTAAAAGAATGATACGTTTTTTCCCTCCATAAATCGAGAAGATAAAGGGAAATTTTTAATTTTTCCGGTAGGATGGAGTTTTATTACACAAAAAGCTGACCTTTCATTGTGTTCTCAAGAAAAGATCTCCATTCCGTTGAGTTGGCAAAGCTAGCCCCGTCGTCTGGTCCTCAAAGAAGTTCTGATATTATGCTTTTGGAGATATATAAGAAAAGTTTTATATAATGTGAAAATCCGCAACTCTCCTGAAAAAGGGGATCACCGAAGGAGCAACAACGGCTACGGCGAAAACGTACTTGAGAACCACTTAAATGTTTGCAGATCATGGAATTTTACTCACAATGAAGTTTAATAAGGTAAGTAAAAAATACTAAAGTTCTGCATATTTTATAAGAAAATTCATTTGGATATGTCCATTCTCCATTATTTTAGATAGTTCATCCTTAAAATGGTCCATAATTTGCAATATTCCTTCACTGTTGTAAAAATACAAGGCGAGAAAAGTTAGGTGAACAATATCTTAATTACTGGTGATTGCGGTTTAAAAAATGTAATAAGTTGCACGGTAGAGGCCAGTGTCTCTTAAATTTTTTGTCTCGCGACCCCCTTTTACAATTAAAAATTCCAAAGGATTCTTGAAACTTGGATGTCCTAATATGTTTTATCCACATGAATACATACGAGTTGCGTTCAAGTTCTAAGGACTCCTAATTTATGTTTGAAAAACTATTGACCTTAGAAAGCTGAAACTCCCGTGATTTGTCCACATAGTCAACCTTTAACCGTGGGCATTTTTCACAATGCTGACACCATGATTGGTAGGCCGCCGCAAATGCTTCTTTAGGAACCAGTTTTGTATACTGGAAAATCGCTTATGTAAGAACGGAATAAAGCTTCTGCTCATCGAGCGGCTTTTCAGTAGGCAAAACAGACCACTATAGTAATGTTTGCAGTGGCGATGCAATCGTGGCGTCAGCGTTGTGAAAAATGTGTACGACTAGAGGTTGACTATGTGGACAAATGACTGGAGTTTCAGCTTTCTAGGGTCAATATTTTTCAAAAAAAATTAGGAGACCTTAGAACTTGAATGCACCTCGTATAAAATTAATAAAATAATTGAAAAATTAGTCACCATCAAATTTCCTGCGACTCCCGAAGACTTTTTAGCGATCCCTACTTTAAAAAAACACTGGTATAGACTATACCTTACGATAGCACATTAAAGCGTGAAATCATCTATTTTCCGGACTACTAAGTCGCACTATTTTTTATAAAATTTTGGCTCCTGCAAGGTCCTGCGATCTACTACAGCGAATCCAACTTACATTTGAAATTAAATGAAAATTCAAACGTTTTTGTCTAGATATTTTAAAAAGGGTCGATTAGTAGCCAACAGTGATGTAAGTGCACAATAGCACCACCACCTTTGCTGATATCATTAAGACTGGTTGTTTTCATATTCTGAATTTATTACTGTGACAGTTCTAGTTAATCACTAAGTAATTTGACTTGCTTTTTAAACTTAATAATTACGGATTTCACGCAAAAAAGTTTCCAAACTACTATGCTGGCCAACATCGCAACTGGGTGGCCATTTTTAAACGCTACTAAGAAAACCCTAAATGTTGCAGCTAATTGATTGCAGGAAGTTTATCATTCATTATTAATCATTTTATTTAGTAATTATGGAAATTAAAGGATTTTTTTCTGATAAATAAAAATAAATGGTCTAGAAGGTTTTATTTATCGTGGTATATAGAGCGACTTATATAGCGAGTACGACTTATACGAGTTATATAAAGATGCAACTTATAGCCCGGAAAATACGCTATATATATATATTTGTCCCAACATGGAGCGTAGGATCAACGTTAAATTTTATTTTCAATTGACTGAAAATCTCGGTTAATATCTAATGAACTGCATCGCGGTTAATACCAACTCCCTCCACAATCATGCATAGAAGTCGATCGCCGATACTTGGAAATTAGCTTTCAACTTTTAATCGTTTTCATTACACCGGACACATTTTTACAGTATACTGAATAGTTAATGTATATAAATGCTGCACTCCTCCAATGTGTAATCTACCTAAATAAAGCCGTTACCAAACTTCCACTTACCGAATATATAATGCAAGTGATTTTTTTAAAAATTTCATTTGAACACGAGAGATGCTGTTTTGTATCTCTTGTAAAAAAGAAATAGCACCTCTCTTTTTCACCTTAAAAATATATTACTTTATAAAAATTAGGAGCCTGAAAAAATTTCTACTTTTAATCAGTTTCTAATCCTAACTCTATCCATTTTGTATTTTCTGCATGTGAACAGGCGTCAGCTATTTTATTTATTTATATGTATGCTATTTGTCATGATTAAATTTAACGAGCGCAGGGGAATGATTGACAAATACGGTGGGTTAAGATATTAAGTATAAAGCAACAACTTTTATTAGCTATTTGAAATTACAGTTAATTAAGAGATGTAAATAGGTCATAATCTGCAAATAGTTAATAACTATGATAAATTAAACTAAATTAAACTAATTGACAACACTCAATAGTTTAGTCGCTGACGCCGTAGCACTGAATTAGGCACAAACACAACTTTGACGTTGGCTTCCGTGTCGAGCCTGAAGGGTAGGAGTGAAGTGCGCAAATCGTCGACTATTTCGTCAGGTTTCAGCTACCTGCTGAATATATTTTGTAGCACCTGACGACTCCGTAATACGAAACCTCTCCGAAGACTCACAATTGCTAGAGGGGCGAAAGAATTGAGAAATGCATTCCGGACACACAATAACGACATTAAATGTCAATGATGCAACACATTATAATGCTCCTTCGTTTGAAGCCATGAAGGAGGAAAAATTATATGTGGAAATAAGCTGAGAATTAAAGTTACTTTAATTATCTTTACGTATAAGCGTAAAGGCCAGGCCGTGTGATAAGTAAGCTGGAAGTCCGTATGGCCATAGACCACGCAACATTTCTCGATAGCAGCTCTTGACGCTGCTAATCACCGTAAAGGCTTGGCTGACAAGAGTCTTGAAACATACAAGTTCACCTTGGCAGACACCAAATTAAGAGCATGTCTAAAAAATCCGACCGGTCGCGACCGGTCAAAGCCCGTCGAAAAGCTCGTTTTGGTGCCACCAGTGACTGACTCGAAATTTCGACTATGTCCGATCGATGCGGGAACGATGCAGGCATACGTAACTGGTTTTATTCATTTTAAATTTTCTCCCGATTCGGATGACCCTCGATTCATAAAGTAACGACCGGCCGCAATGAGCGTTTTCATAACGCGACTGGAGTCCAACAACCACGAGTTAATGTTCTACTTTACAAAAACAACCTCGAGTTAGAGCACAGAAAGTGACAATCTTTATGACAGAATATCTTTAAAGTATTCTCCTTTGAATAAATTTACCTTTGCCCCAGCGTCGTGTCGAAAAGCATTTCTGGAATTCATCTTCCGAATTGGCCTTTGGCTTTCGTTTCTCAAAAACTTTCTTTAGAAAGTCTTTGATTATTCAAAATATCTTAAAAATGCATTTTTTCTCGCAAGATATTATCATCCAATTCAAGGTCATAGCAAGAACTGTTCCGTAGACTTCTTGACACAGAACGTTAGTTTTATGCACAAATCTAAGATATATTGAAGATAAATTTGACCCAATCTTTGATAAAACTGATCAAATTGCACTGCAGATCACTTTCATTTCTATGTATTTTGTGTTGGTCCTAAATAGATATACCAGTTTGAAAATAATTTATGCAGTAAACTCGGTTCTTGTTGTTAATAAAAACCATAGAGATTAGAAATAAAATTCAGTAAACATGTGTGGATTTCAAGTATAAAATTTGCATACTTATAAAATGCAAACAAAGTTAGCGTCTCTTTAAATACCCATGGATTCTAATAGTTTTATTTTTAGGGAGAAATTCCGTGATAATCTCTGATTTCGATTCAAAATAAAACTACTAATCACATACCGTATATAGTGTTGATCGATGAACCTATGAACAATTTCTGGCTATTACCGGTTATTTTTTATAACATAAAAATCTGGAGCCTCGTAATCATTTTGTAACCATTACAAAGATGTCCCAAGACGTTCTATAAGCCCCGGTTGGTTTTAATTGCAGGAACTTCACGAAATATGACAATATATTTATGGCTTGGACATGTGTCATGTGTCATCTCTCAAGGATAAATACTGTTTAATCCTTGTATTAGAAACAAATAGATTGTTTAACAGCTCAGAAGACATGATTATTATTAAAAAGAACGTTGCAAAATTTGTGTATCGATAATATCAACTTGTGATAAAAAAAGGTAGCAGGATAATCAATGGAAAAAAAAAGATGAAAGGTTGCAAATAATTATCTGTCCATGTAAGTTTTGTTAAGCGTCATTAGTGGCGTTGGTGGAGCAAGACGGCGACATCGAGGCAAGAGAAAGCATTTTGGTTGGAATCAAGCGAGTAAGTTATGTGTGCACTACAAAAAAAATGCATTGCATATTGGATGAAGCAGCCTGAAATCGGCTGTTTATTTCCCAGGAAAATCTGGGCCGTACAGAAACGTCGGAAGATACAGTTGACAGGAGTCACATTATATACGAATGAAGTCGAGAAGAAGTGACTAGACGGGCTTTATCTTATCTGGTACAGACTAGACGGGCGATAATCTGCGGCACCTACTCCTACGAGGGAGTTTTGCGCCATCCCATGAATAACGACTGCTACGAGATGACAGTAGCAGTCGGGACCGACGGCTTAACGTGCCCTCCGAAGCACGGGGGGTTTCATGATGGAAGAGCTGCTGGGGATAAACGAACCAGAGGCTGTCACCAACTGCTGGAAAACCAGCTATGGTCAATCGGCAAATGGGTCAGACCAAAGTCCCCCAACAGCCGCGCCCGAAATAGCTGTCCCGCCAGCGGTGGCCCTCAAGCCCAGGCCGTCACCCAACCAGCAGCTGGCCGCGCCTGAAGTTGCTGAACTCCATCGATTGGCAAGCCAACCGACGAGACAACCAGGCCACGGCCACCCCCGACTAGACGGGCTACTACAGATGGAAGATTTATGAAGGCGTGTGCACTGTAAGACATGCGTGCCGGAACATGGGAGACATGCCAAAATGCTATTGTCGACCATAACCTGTATATTTTAACAGAATGGCTTATACGCAGCTTGAAGAACAGCTGAAGGAGGATCTACATTTCAACATCACATTCTTCCAAGTGGTGCTGCCTATACCTGCATGATACCCTAGATTGGCCTGTCAGAAACAACGAATTCCCAATGCTGCAATGGCGACTACGATCGCCAGATTTGTAAATGTGCAAACACGACAAAAGTATATCTGACCACCATTCCAGTTTAATTTCAACAATATAACTCCCCCCCCCCCCACTGCTACATCAGTACTTGAGCGACTTGAATCAACACATCTCCTAAAGACCTAAACAGTGGAGTCGATATGCAGGGATGCATCCGGGGAGAGCCGCATATCGTCTTGACATCTGTCATGCCAGCAAGGTGTAGGTAAAATATACGTAACGTGTCTCTCCATGTAATTACAGTTATGTTCGATTCGGTTAAAAGTGAATAACTCGAGTTTACATTTTGCACCATTCTTTTTGAATCACCCTGTATGAATAAATACTAAAGTACAGGTTCATTCCGGAAACATCAAACAAAGGCAGTCATCTCTGTGGAAGAATGGACATACCCGTTAAAGTGATCTTTATTCCGTTCGCGGTTGTAAGGCCATGAAATGTAATAATTTTCTGAAGAGCTGTCCGCATGTTTGCCTTACGCCCAGTTTAATTTTGGAACTCGATGGGTGACTGAGTTTGGCGCACGCCGATTTCAGCCGTCTGCGGTCTTGTCCCATGAGCTCCTTCGGTCTAATACAAGATTTCACTATGTTCCATTTCATTACGCTATCACTGAAGAACACCAGAAAAGCTTGATAGACTATTCGGACTGTCATATTTAATAAATATTAATTTTTCAATATGCCAGTATCAACATATCCCAAGCAGAGATTTAAAGAGAGAAAAGTTTCATAATGAGTTTAGGGTAATACAAACAATTTTTTTTTTCATTTTGAATTCTACATTACGGATTATATGAAATTATATTTTTTATTACATCAAAGTCCAATCAAAAAATAGTTTACGGCTTTTCATACTTTGTTACTTTCTATATTTTATTCTCGTCCTAGAATAATTTCCGCTCAACCCCAGTGAAAGATTCCATTTTAATTTCAATAATGTGTGTTCCTCCCTCCGCCTTCCTTTCTTCACATTTATTCGCTGAAACCGGCAAACCATCCGGTGATTAAGGTTATGTATATATTAAGCCAAAATGCTTGAAGCTCAAAAAGAAAAAGCAGCGTCTCCGATGTGTCGCCGTTTCTCTCTCTCATCAGTGGTGAAAACGTGGACATTGATTAATAAGGGAAGCAGTTGGCAGGGAGTCAGTTCCACTCTGTAATTGTTTCTAAGCAAGATCAGATAAACCTATCATATTTCACTTCAAGAGAAAATATTTCCCCTTCTTCTATCTTTCCTTCGCTTCCATTTCTCTTTCCTTATTCCGCTTTATCTCTTTTCTCCTTTTCCTCTTTTGGGTGAAACCGATAGCAGAGAAGACAAATTCCGCTCCTTCTCAAGAATCTACGCAACAGCGCCAAAGAAACGCCCAACTGTACCTAGTCAATGTCAATTTTAACGCTGAACGAAACCTGCTTTTATTAAAAAAGAAAGCAGGAGGAGGTTAAGTAATAATGTACGCTTATGTAATTTTAAGAGCCGTAAATTGAAGGGCTCTAAAGTTTAAGGAAAGAGTATTAAAAATCTAAATGAAAGTTATACATGTAAATGTCATCATCTCATCAATCCACTTTTTAATTATAATTTCAGAATATCGTACAATAATAAGAATTTAATGGCAATGTAACTAAGTATGAGATTTTTAAAAAAGATGATAAATATTTAAAGCAAAATTTCATGAAGCTCAACTCTTGTACTTATATATTTATGATATGCGAGTGGAGAAATCTCAACGAGAAAATGTATTTTAATAAATTTTCAGAGTAAAATATCTTTTTTGATGAACTTACAATTACTCAGAAAAATACAAAGAGAAACAAATTATAGGAATAAATTAGACAGCGGCTTTGTTCTAGCAAAAGGTTAAAAAAGTTTTAGTTTTGAGTCTATAGAAATAGGCTACTAAAACATTGAATATCACTTAACAGAATGACTGACTATACATTGTGATAAATAATGATTTACTATACTGCACCAACAGATGTAGTGAATCAAACTTTTGTCATCAGTGGGTCGTCTCAAAGATGCAACTTCCTTGGATAGAGAAGGGCTGAATTTGATGATTTGATTGATCAAAAGTGATCAAAAATTATCTATCAGATTTTAAATTTATAAATATTAGAAAATAGAAGCTAGCAAATTAAATTTTCTATGAAATATACTCTTCAGTATTTGTTCTTACCTAAAGTCCCGCCCTCTAGTTTTGAACAGTGGCACTTAGCGGGCGAGAATGTAGACACATCAGAATATGAGTAGAAGTAATACCATGCGGAAGCTAAATACACTGAGTGAGAATATTATTATGACCACCTGACATGTTTATGCAAATGCGCGCACGTACGTCGCCACAATGTTGCTAGCGGGCCGGACCAATATAAAAAGGGAAGCTGAGTGCCGTCGACAACAGCAGACGTGTTCCATTCTTCAACTATGGGTAAACGACTCGATTTAACAGCCTTCGAACTCGGGATGATTGTAGGTGCTCGGAGCTATGGTGCGAGTATCAGCGAAACAGCAGTGTATTTAAAGACTGGACGGTTAGCTGGAAGACGGGGTCTGAACGTTTGCGTTGTGGCCGCCCGCGGATGGTTGATGATCGGACAGAACGGAGACTGTCACGACTGGTAAAGGATAACAGAAGGCCAACTGTGCGTCAAATTACTGCTGACTTTAATCAGGGGTCCTCCAAAACGGTCTCTGAATGCACAGTCCGCCGCACACTGCATCGCATGGGATACGGAAGCCGAAAACCTGTCAGCACACCTTTGCTGTCTGCAGCCAACAAGCGGAAACGACTCCAATTCGCTCAGGAGCACAAGGACTGGACTATCGAGCAGTGGAAACAAATCATGTGGTCTGGCGAGTCACGATTCCAGTTACATCATGCAGACGACCGCGTGAGAATCTGGCGGAAACAGCACGAAAGCATGGACCCCGCATGCATGAGTACAACCCTTCAGGCCGGTGTTATGGTCTGTGGAATGTTTTCCTGGCATGCGTTGGGTCCGTCGTGTTGAACAACGTCTGGATGGCACAGCATACCTCCGTATCGTCGCCGATCAAGTCCACCCTGTCATGTTGATGGCATACCCCAATGGAGATGGCTACTTCCAGCAAGACAATGCGCCATGCCACAGAGCTCGTATTGTGCAGTGGTTCCAGGAACATGAGGGGACTTTACCTTACTTCGGTGGCCCCCACAATCTCCAGATCTCACTCCAATTGAGCATTTGTGGGACGAAGTCGAACGAATCATCAGACGGCTGGACCCACCACCGCCCAATCTAGCACAACTAGACAGTGCAACATCTCGTGGAATCAATGCCACGAAGAATCACCGGCAAAAGGTGGCCCAACGAGATACTGACAGGGTGGTCATAATAATATGCTCACTCAGTGTATATTGCGGCGTTGAAACTCTCAGGTTTCGAAAGAGGAATGATTGTTGAGGCCCGTCTTGCCAGAGTCTCAATAACGAAAACGGCCACCCTTGTTGGAGTCGGGAGAAGTACTGTGTATCGACTGATCGACTGTCATGACGAAACAGGGAAAACATCATCTGTTAAGCACAACAATGGCCAAAAGTCGAAGCTCAATGATAGAGACGGAAGAGCTTTGAAGTGGATTGCGTTATCTGGGATGAACACACATCTATCAACTATCTTCAACAAAAACTATCCGGGATGAACTGCATGCAGCGAGCATACACGGCAGAATCGCTATTCCAAAACCATTGGTTACACCATGTAATGCATCTAGACAACGAAAATGGTGTCGCGAGCAGAGAAATTGGACACAGCAACAACGGAAGAATGTCATCTGGTCAGTCGAATCGTCGATCACATTATTCCAGACAAACGGACATGTTTACATTTGGAGAACGCCAGCAGAAGCCTATAACGTTTACTGTCTTCTTTTACTGTTAAGCATGGAGAGGGATCAGTGATGCTGTGAGGGGAAGGAAGGAGCGATTTCTTATCGTGGTCTCGGTCCACTTGTCATCCTGCATGGGCGGGTTACAGTAGACCGGCCGACCATCTTCATCCAATACTGCAAACTACGTTCCCTGATGAACGACGTGTGTTCTAAGATGATAATGCTCCCATTCACATTGCTCGAATTGTCCAAAACTGGTTAATGAACACGATGATGAACTACAACACCTCAGCCCCCTGATTTTAATATCATTGAATCTTTGTGGGAGATTTTAGAGGCTAAGCTGTGCAGTAGGTTTCCACCTCCAAGGATACTTTTTGAATTAGCGACTTTTTTTGCATGAGGAGTGGTTAAGCTTCCATATTAGTCTAGGGAAGACTTGTATTTGTCCATCTAACGTCGGATTCAAGCTGTAATTAATGCAAAAGGAGGGTCATCGCCCTATTAATTAATATTTTGTCTCATTTCATTGGTATTCATATTATTTTGTCCAACCCCCGTATCTGATGGAAATCTTAATAGATGCAGAATCCTACACATTTATATCCGATTGGTCTACATCTCGCTCGGTCGCTTAACAGAAAAACATGGCTAGACAATAATCACAGATTATATGACTCAGTGTAATTGGGTGAACTTGAGTAACACACTTTTATATTCGAAGAACTGCGAATGTATTTATATGGAGATTTATCGAATTTGGTTTTAAAAAACTCGAATGGCAGCATATTGTATTATACCCAAAAATGGTATACGCGCTTTGATAAGTGTTTTATATGATTTTTTCCATAACATCAAAATGAAACATTTACACACCAAGATTATTCTATGCATTGGTGAAGACGGACAAGATCGAGGATGGCCACATTATTACCAAGACAATGGATAGGAATAATCAGAATGTTCTTGATGCTTACAATAATCATTACGAATAACTTTTGTAACTGTAGACTCAGAAATATTTTATGTTCACCTCTTGATATCGGTATGAGTTTAGAGTAGTACATGTATTACAAACTGTATGCAGATTTTTCATTTGTTAAAATGTTGTTTCATTTTTGGGCTCTTCTATATATAGCGGGTGTTTGCAAATGATTGCAGCGGTTTGACAAAGCTAAAGAGTTTGGCTGGATGATGTTCGTGAAGTCACGGATATGTTTGTTTGAAGTGTAACGGAAAATCAGGATGTTGAAAGATGAATTCTACACTCTCGGTTTGCAGCTGCGACATGAGCTAATTTTCAAGCAAGCCAATTTAAGTGTACCCTCTCACAGTTTCTTCCGCAAAGAAAAAGGATCCATAAATTTTAAATTTTGAGATGGCGGACAGTTCAAACAAAAATTAAAATTCTGCTCTTACATAATCAACCTTCATTATCACAATGCTAATAGAACCGCTCTAAGAAAAGCAATGGGGTTATATCATAAAGGTGTAATTTAATTTAGTCTATCATAAAAGCACATTTAATCTTCCTAATTTTTAACTAGACAGAGGAAAATCTTATTTCAACGTTTGATTAATAAATGAGGATCTATCAATATTAACGATCATAATATACCATACTACGTTAAAATAAAGTTACATCTAGCTTAATTTAAAATGCGAGTTTTCGTTAGAAAATAGCAGCAAATCATACCTAGTGCTAATTAAAATTGCTGTCATTACAACACTTGATGCAAAACTCAGAAAAGCACATTTGAATTTTACACACACGTTCAACGTCAATACTCATAAACATTTAAAGAACCTATCGCTCCACAAACCTCAAACTTTAGCATCACTTCAAAGAGAGTTTAGTTCAACTCAGAAAGTAGTTTCGATTTTCTGCGCATGATAAATTTATTACTAGGTTCGAATAGGACTTTGCATAATGTTGATATTTTCTTTAAAGTTAGAGTAAACTTATCTTCAAGAAAATTTCGATTTATTTTCACTTATCTCTAACAAATTTTATCTCCGCTCCTCCCACTTTCATTCAAATGGAATTTTTCTCCTTCAGCTGTGAAATGACGTCCAACGCTGTCGCCTCCGCCCACTATTGTGCCATAAGTAACTTTCTTCACGAAATCTTCGCGTAAAAAGAAAAAAAAATCATAAAGAGGTAACAAAAAAATGACGAGTTGCTTAAAATTTCATGTAGTCACGTGAATTCGGCCGAAATTACTTTTTATGCGGACGTATAAGTGAAAGAGCAAAATATAAAATTAGCTCTGAATGATAGTGATTTTAACATGAGAAAATGTCGTCACCTATTTTAAGCTTAGTTTTGAGCCAGAACTACAAGCTAATAAGACAGATATCAGCACGCATGTCTGCAAGCTTAGATAAGAGAGCTCCAACTTTCAGCTATTCAATACATGTCTTAAATAAAATATCCCATGGAACTTTATTTGAAAAAATGTTTAGGAATAATCAATGAAATCTTACTTCTGCCTCCTTTTATTTCATTACGAACTCATGCATTTACATAATTTCTTATGCTAAAGGCAACGATGAACAAGTGTATGAAATTTAATTATTGAATTTTTCCTATACCGCTATACAAATTTTAAAAAAATGATTGACTGGTTTTGCTTTGTTCTTCAGCCTATGAAATAAAACTGTTTTTCAATATACACAAATAAACAAAAGCTCATAAGGATTAAATTGTTTAAAATGCTATTAATGCCATTGTAATTTATAATGGAACACTTTTTATAATATTCTGTAAAATGACAGCAAGTTGATTTCATATTTATGAAATAAATTTCATGCAAAAAAGGGGATATGTGTCATTTAACATTCGACATAGGTCTTGTAAACCATTAAGGAAATTTTCCCCATCTTGTTCTAGT
Organism: Rhysida immarginata; assembly: GCA_023313115.1. Taxonomy (NCBI): domain Eukaryota; kingdom Metazoa; phylum Arthropoda; class Chilopoda; order Scolopendromorpha; family Scolopendridae; genus Rhysida; species Rhysida immarginata. The sequence goes on along the minus strand of JAHWFO010064584.1, from coordinate 1,568,482 downwards.
AATTTCATTATGGAAATAAATACATCTGTTAAATTTACAAAATATTTCTCGGCTCTGGAACGAATTAAACTCTTACTGTGAAGTATCACTTACTTCAATAAAAAATTTAAAAAATTTCCATATTTACTTGTATTGCTTTATTTCTTAAAAAATTTTAGGTTCATGTACTGTCTGTCACACGACAAGTTAAAAGAGCGAGAAGTAGCCAAGAAGGTCGGGGCCGGGCGGCATTTTAAGGTTCTGAACACGAATATTTCATTGAAAAAGATAGACTGGCTCTCGTCTCGTTACAAAGATATTGATATGTTTGCAGAAGATATGTTGGCTTTGTTTCATGATTCGGCTTCAATATGTCCTTAAAGATCCACTTTCTCGAGTCCCATTTGGAATTTTTCCCTGCGGGCAGGTCAGTGATGAGCATGGCGAACGTTCGGATCAGGACATTGCCAAGATAAAGCAACGATACCAGAGCAAATGGTCCACTTCAATGCTGGCTGATTATTGTTGGAAGCTCATCAGACATGCTCCTCACGAGGTTTACAAACGACAGGCCAAACGAAAGAATGTCCGAATATTAAGGTATTCTTAACATGTATTATAATATTTACATATATACAATTTTCCTCAAAAATACCGTGATCAGCACATTGAATTCATTAAGAAATGACTATTTTCATCTCGGAAGCATGGATTTTTTTGAAATTTTGTTGCCCAGCGTAATCATATAAAAAGGGTAAACTATCTCACTGGGATTAAAACAAATATTCACAATCTCTCTAGCAATAAAACAAGTGAAATGGATCCGAAAACGAATTGTTAAAATTTAAAAATTTGAAATTATCCGATTCCTGGAGCATCACCAAGAATTAATCAATTTGCTTTAGTATTATTATTCTTTATTCACCAATATCATAACATTTAAGAGGTGGCGCAATATTTCTTCTGCCTCGGAATTTATCCATCTTCATAGATTCTATTAAAAGCAGATATAAAAAAATGCAGAATGTTATATATATTGAATTGAATATATATAACATTCAATATATAACATATTGAATTGAATGTTATAAAAATTGAATATATCTGGAAGGCACCCATAGGTGACTTTATTCAATAAAAGATCTTAAATAAATAGTAAAAAAAAAAATTTAAAAAGCGGTAAATGACAAATAAAACAACTTTCATTAAACCGAACACTTAAAGCAAATTAAAGAATTTGTAGAAAATTCTTGGTTATTCGTAAATATATTCTTCTCGACTCCATCTACTGCTTGCTACGGGTAGATTGTTTCATTTAATTTAAATGTCCAATCGATCAAGACAATATTTTTAACGTCGTCAATCTTCATAGTGATATCAATAATGTTATTTATTTTATTGGTTGGTTTAGAGTTTCAAATTTTAAAAATCTTAATTATTATCTTCAAAAAAACTTACGAAAATATAATTTAAAGGTAAATTCCACGGAAAAAATCGACTTTACTTTTTTTGTATCATAACATTAATCCAGGTTAATAGAGTATCTATCATTCAAAATTTTTCGATTTCTCCTAATATTTTATTAAGAAAAATGCCTCGGAAAATTGAAAATTTGCGTGGGATCTTCCATTCCCTTCTCCAGACAGCACGACGGAACAAAGCGTCATTTCCTGCCGCGAGAACCTCAGGGAATTTCGTCGCCGAGATTCTAGTCGCTTTCAACGATACTACATATCGTTCAGATTTTGCTAACCTGTTTTATGTCGGAATGCCTTTAATTTGTTCTCTGTTTGGACGTGTAAATAGACAATCGTATAGAAATTTCACGTTTCAGAGATTTCCACAATCAGAAGCGATTAAAAAACAGTGGATTAGTTTTTGACAGCGAGGGAACTGCTATCCAACTCCAAACAACATCGTGTGTTCAGCTCATTTTGAAACTTCTTGCTCTGTCTACGCATCCGCCGTTATAAATTCAGTATCAATTCAAACAAGAAATTCGCTGAAACTAGATCACGTATTAGGTGGAACTAGATGCTCTTCCAACTCTAAACGGACTTGGTGTTCTTCAAGAACAACGACCGCAACAGCATTTGTTAAACGCCGAAGGAAAGAGGTAGGCATATCTGCCGCGTAGGGCACACGCCGCCGTAATGTGCACACGCCGACACGGCAAGCAGAAGATCTCGTTTCACGGTTTAATACATAGGGCTGTATATCGCAGAAGTTTTCGTAGCATTTAATTCTGCTAACAGCCCTTGTACATCGCTGTCACTGTTTTCAAAATCGCTGTCGTCACTGTCGGTCTTGTTTTCATATTCATAGTCCATTGTAGGCCTAGACCACTGCGATGCCCTGACCAGGAAAGCGGGAGAACTGATAGCGATGCCTGCACTGCCCTGACAATTTACTGACAGCCGCGCCTGCGATAGCGTCCAATGTATGACGTCACGATTTCGAAACTCCTTCGCACCTCTCGGTGCTGAAACGTGGCGTCAGTGTCGATCGGGAGGGAAGGAAAAAATGTAAGATTTTTAATATATTTTATTAATTTTGAGTTCGAATTGAAAATTTTTATGCATGCTACGTTATTATTGAGACCTTCATCTTTCATTTAAAAAAAATTTGTTTTGAGTGTGGAGTTTACCTTTAATATATGAAATTATAGAAAACATCATTAAATATATAATTTTAAGCTATTTTATGAGTTGTGCGAAAGCTCCGCCTAAAAACACCAAAATTTATCTTCACCACACAGCATTGTATTTATAGCAAATAACAGTTAAACATATTACTTGAAGTTATCACTGAGTATTTTTTATGTTGTCGCTAAGAAACTTTTTAAATGTTGCATAAGACGAGCAGTAAATTGATAAAGACAATCGCTTTGTTCAGAAGAATATTCGATACGTCTGTGGGCTTATTTTGGTCACGACGTGGCCATTTTTCAACAGAAATTGAACAGAAACTCACATTCACTTCGTGCTGAAGAATGGTTTTGTCGTGATCAAAATGCGCATGCAGGTCTGCCAAATCTTCTTTTGGACAAAGATCGGAGCAGTCCTTTTAATCTTTAAGTATCCACTTTTTCGAGGAGATGAACAAACAATTCCTTATTTACAAAAATAGATGCATTTATTTCTTTAATTAAAAAAAAAATTAAGTTTTGACAACCCTATATAGAAAAAAATTTACGGATAGCTTACAGTTTTTTCTATTTCCTAAAATGTTTTTCTTAATGCAGAAAAATGAAATTATGAATAAAAAATATGATAATAAATAGACAAAATAAATACAAATGTAATCGAATTTCAGCTTTAAATGGTCCTAACATTTTTGATGCCGTTGTAAACGAGTCTTGGTTATGATCGCTTTTCGTTGTATTGATCGCTTTTCCTTGCATTTCAAAATCAGAAATTAATTATTTAAGTAGGAGATTTTCAATAATTCTCTTACCTACAGCCATAATATATAGATGTAAAGTAAATACTGTTATTTCCATTTATTATGCTAGAGCTCGCATAAGAATGCTGATCCAGACACTGGAAAATCTAAATCTGTTCTTTGTGCCCGGACAAGCTTAACAAACATTACTGATCTTTTTAAAATTAATGCTAATCATTTTTAAATCACGACACATTCTCAAGTGCAATTTCTTTATATACTTTATGTTTTCGCTTATTTGGAGTTAAATTTATGTCGACAGAACCTGTCTTCATAAACGTATCCGAGAATTGAGTTAATCAGTCTTATGATTTTTTAATATTTTTAATACATGTTAAAAATTAAGTGCCAGTTTGACATCAAATATTTGTGTATGAACACTATTCATGTAAAGGTTCTAGTCATTAATTGTTACGTAACAATTGGAACAGGCAAAATCACTAATCCTGTATTTATATTTTAAATGATTTGATTTTATCGTTAATAAGCATTACTATTTAATTCAATAGTTAGAAATATTTTTGATTCAGAATAAACTTGGAATCTAGTACGGCAAAAGTAAGTTGAAAAGAAACAGAACAACGAAGGAGAATTGAATTACGCCAAATTTTGAAGAGATTAATCCTGTCGCTCGTTCTACTTTCTATTTGCACCAAAAATTCATCCCACACTGGAACACTTTTCCGACATTTTTATTTTATCCTTTCCTCTCTGAAATTTTTTCTCACGTCGCCTGTGATTGGCCACGTCGCTTATGAGTGGCTCGAGGTCAATAAGTTGACACATTTGGCTCGTAGAAGATTAAGACTACCCCGTGTTACACCTATCATTCTGTCAGTCGCCTCTGACAGGGACAAATGGCGCAAAAGAAATCGTTCGATGAAGAAACGGGGTGACGTTATGACGTTCATAGAACATGGTAGAATATGAAATATCATCTACAGATACGTGCTAAAATATGAAAATAAGGAATAGGGCTCTAAATTTTAAATTTAAACTGTCTGTCTTGAAAATTACGTAAACGATTTATATCGCGGTTTCCAAGAAAACGAAATATTACTGAGTGTGCATTAAAATGTTAAGATTTAGGGTTATTTTTGCTTATTACGGCAGTATTTTATTATCTAGATGTAAATCATAATTTTAACGTGATAGAGACCGAAAGAGAAAAACTGTGTATTAAAATCATACAAGGGCATGAAAAAATCATTGTATTGTAAGTCGTAATTCATGTTTGCAAAGCTGTTCTAATGTTTTGCAAGAAAAACCATCGTCATACCCATTACCAGATAACTAAATTTAGGTGAAAATTAGGACATCTGGCTGACATTTAAGGAGTGAAAAATAGGGCATCCGATACAAAATTGGAAGAAAGTATTCTGGAAATCCTGAATGATGTAGCAAGATAAAAGGCATAATGTATCTATGGTGTATGATGAAGAGTTTCTTCGTAGTTCGGTCAGGAAACAATTAAGAAAGGCATTTACGTAAAAAAAAAACAAACTACGTGAACATGTATTTAAAAATACTGCTTTAGCTCCTTCTTTGCAAATACATCATCTCTATGCTGTTTTATTCAGATTTAGGCACAGCGGAAGGAGACTAAATTATGACAAACAATGGCATCACATTCTTACTCAAAAGCATGAATCGCCCATGCTCCAAAACTATGTCCATTGAGGAAAATTGAACAAAATCGAATCACAATTAAGCACAGAATTTTAAGATTTCAAGAAGCTTTTTTCTCGCGAAGCAGAAGAAAAAGTCGGTACTGTTGAAGTCGTACAAAATATTATGGGAACGGTAAAGCGAAAATTTAGAACGTTTCAGCGACAAGCACTGATTCGTTAATTTTATTTTGATCGTTTCGTCACTATGTGATCTGAATTTTAAAATATAAAAAAAATTTCAGAAATACCATTTTGTCATTTGTGTAGGATTTCTGAAAATCGTTTCCGTAGTTTTGGAGATCTAATCTCATAATCTGAATCGCGATGAGACATAGGATACAATAAGAAAAGAGGTGTAGTCTGTTTGATGAAGTAAAAAATACAAGGAAAGGATAAGGTATTAATGAAAAAAAGAAATATTATTCTTTATAATCTGTTTTTAAGAAGATTTTATTTCAAAAAACATTTATAGGAAGGATATTTCTTTTCATAGAAAAGGATAAACATTTTTTAGTAGACCATAAACGCTTTTTACGATAAAAGAAAACCTATCAAATTTTATTGTCATTGTAAATCTTCGCTCTCCTCCTCTTTATGCGTTTCTAGCCATTAATAAGCCGTTTTCTTAATAGCTATATAGAGAGATAAGAATATTCATAAGTTATTCGAATTTTAGTAGACGAAACCAAGAGCACTGCACTTATTTAGTGGAATAAAGAAAAACCTTTGCTGAAATTGATGAACAAAATCGCCCTCGTAAATCAGAACAATGTTTACGACTTATTTTGTCGTTGCTGATTATGTACCCGAAAAAGGAAAAAAATGGAAAAGAGTAATTTTTTACTATACAACATGATTATGATGAATTACCTAATCGACGAAACTTTGTACAACTTTTTTTTGCAATCAATCCATACCAAAAGAAAAAGAGAGGGAAAAAATTGAGAAATTCTTTTTCTTTTGCTTATTTCTCCCCGCGTCCGCCTGTATGTTAGTTTCCAGTTTTCTTGGCCATTATTATTTTTTGTCCCTTCTTTTCTCTGTCTGTATCTTATTGAGTCTGTTTATAGTCAGGGTAGATGTCGTGTGTGGTGCACATCAGGTATTAAAACGGTGGCGTCTGCGTCTGCAATTGCCTCGCTTTCATTTGCCCCACGTGCGAATGAAGTCGTAACATCGATTTGAAGAGACGGGAAAAAAGCAATGAAGTAAAGCGTAAAAAAAAAAAAAAAAAAAAAAAGATAAAAAAAAGAAAGAAGCAACAGCGAGAAAAGCGGCTGCTAAAAAAATAAATAAAACAAAAAAAAATAGAGAGCGTGGCGTGGCTTCCAAGTTTGTTTCAGTGAAAAACGCAATGCACACTGGGTGGCGTTCATTGAAATTAAAATAAGACACCTGCTTTTTGGGGACCAACCCGCGAACCTCATTGGGCCACTCTGGTGGCACGTGGAATAAATAAAAAAAGGAGGGTCCGAAATGTGTGCCATAAAAAATTTAAAAAAGAAGCATAGTTTCAAGTTTCGAGAATTTGGATAGCGTTATGAAAAAGAGCAAAACAACAGGAAAAATTTCTGCCGGGCCTTTTTATCATTTATTCTCCTGTTCTTACTTATTTCAAAATAATTTTATTCTATGGAAGGGTTTTAAAGTCAGTGATATTTACATTGATTTAGAATAGTGATGTTTAAATAGCGATTTTATAAGGAAGAATTTGTTATCTCTGCTTTATGGAGCTGAAGAGACTTGCACTTCTCGAGGATAAATTTAATAACAACAGTATTAAGGATAACAGTTATCTACGATGCAGGGACCAATATTAAACTATAAACGACGAAAAGTTTAGTTTCGATTAAAAGACAGCATCTAAAAACCTATTTTTAATTTCCAAGTACAAATTGCAGCTATACAATTTCGATAAGATTTGCAAGGCACCTGATATATAGAAGTTGTTACTTGTTTGCTGATAACAGAGAATAAAATACTAGTAAAGCGGTCATAACTCTGCATGTTCATGGCGAAAAGGTGGGAACACAATCTGCAGTTTAGAACTCGGCTATTTTGCGATGGAAGCTAAAAGGTCCCTATAGTTAATACCGCGATTTCGGTGAGCGAGAGCAAATCCTTCGGTGGATTTTTCCCCCTTCACATTCACTTCTGTTTCGCAAAATAAATAATCGATTTTTTCCCCCTTCTCTCTTTATTTTTTCCCGCCCCCCGTCTCGCACACAATCTCGCCCACGATGGGAAGTTGGGAATTGCGAGGCCGACGGTGAAGGTGGGCTGAGGAGGGATGTTTCGACGGAGGCCACAGCTATTCAATATTTTTCCGCCGGCTTTTAAAAGTTGTCGGTTCGGATCCTGCGCATACCAACGACTCCTGGCGGTTCACATTGAAATGCTGCCGAGGATCGCGAGCATCATTCGGCGCTATAGCCGTGACCGCCGGGTGGCCTCCCCATTGCCTGTCTTGCGACGGGGCCGATCGAAAAATATGGCCGTTTAGTCGGCTGGTGGTGGGAGAATCGACGGCCGATCTCTCTTTCTCTCTCTCAACCGCGAACGCCCGACAGACTAACATACCCACCCCTCCACCCGCACACGCACATTACACACACACACACACTTCTTCCTCTCTCTCTCTCTCTCTCTCTCTCTCTCTCTTTTCTCTTCTCTTCCCATGGAATAAATTCATCGAAGAAAAGCGCCACTATCTCGGTGGCGGAATAAATTTAATCAAAGCGAGAAACCAATCAGAATTCCCTGAATGTAAATTCTTATTCGCACTATTCGTGGAAAATAACTTAGCGAAATTTTATTGAAAATGCCTGTCTACAATGAAATCCATTTATCAGCACCGAGAATCGGAATGCTATAATATCCTTATTGTTGTTGTTGGTGTTACGTTGGCTAGTTTTTGTCTGTGCTCGTGCCAGCTATATTTTTTGGGCTGCATCACATTTTGCCCTTCGAAGTAAAAGAAAAATAATACACGTTATTACAAATTTTGCAAAATAACAAGTTGCAGTGTTTCGTTTCTTTTTATTTTATTCAAACCAAACTTTCAGAACAACGTATCTAAGAATGAATGAAACTTATTAAATTTCACCAATTTAGCATCTCTGTGGTAGATGCAATAAAGATGAAATAAATATTGAAACGATATTAATATTAATTAGGTAGTCCCGTTCTTTATTTAAATGAGTGTAAACTTCATGTAGATTGTTAGATATGATTGAATAAAAATCAAATTAAATAATAAGATGAAGTTCACTAGTGTTGATAGAGTTGGCGGAGTTTAAGGTTTGAAATGGAACAATGTTTATAGTCTTTGAAGTATGTAGTTGAACGTAGAGATATATATTGAAGAAAGAATTGTTATTGATGATGTTATCTAGAAGAGTAGTTGAATGTGATGACTGGTAGATGGAGACTGGACGATATTATTATGCTCCCATTATATAATGCACAGTCCTCGTCTTTACTTAATAAATATTCTTAAGACATTTATCCTCGCAACCATTTTTAGATAATCTGAACAGCTTTCAAGCACAATCTTTTTGCATAATCTTTTCAAGCACAATCTCCACAATTTTGTATTCTTCCTGTAAGAGTAATCAGAATAATAATAAGTTTGGTTAATTTCTTTGCTTAAATGTCTACAAATCTTCAGTCTGGTGATAAGAAAACTTTACGATAGTTAAATTTTCCTATTTTTGCGCAAAAATGTTTATCCCAAGCTATGAAAATCTTCTAAAATATCTTTTATTGATAAAAAGCAAGTTTACGCTAACATAAAACACAAATGATTTCAAAGGTATTGGATCAAAGGCCTATACTAAATTCTTAATTCTTATTTGTAATAATCTCAAGGCGTCTTCACGAATCAATTTTCAATTCCTAAAAAAGAATCTGGACTGATTACAAAATCCTTGTTTATGCTCTTTGTATATTACACTTTTCATTTGGAAAATAAATTATTAGGGTTGCTTTGAGGTAGTGATGTGTAATCCATCCTAACCTCTCCTACCCAAATCCCAACCCCACCAGCTCTTGTTGCAACCTGCTAAGAACAAACGGGGCTCTGGGGATCGAGACACAGCGGTATAACTGTTCCACCAAATACAGAGGAAATGCTGTATTGCCAACTCAGCCTGTCCAGATGCTGTGAGATGGTAGCCCATTACTGGACTAGCTTTCTCCTGGCTAGCAACCAGTTGAAAGGACTTTGGAAATATGCTTTCAAGTCTCGTAACAAGAATCGCTGGACAGAACAAACTCATGACGACGATGGAACGGAAAAGGATAAAGAATTTAATATTGCAACACATACGACTTTTGTGGATTTTAAGAAGGCCTTTGACAAAGTAGACAGATCAAAGCTATTACAAATATTGGTAGACGATAATGTCCACAACAGTTTATTCATAATATTCATAACATATATAGTCAAAATAAAATAGAAATCAAACAAGATGGTAAGCTATCATCTTGGACACCCATCAACACTGGAGTAAGACAAGGATGTGGATTATCACCCATTCACTTTATTATCTATATGAACCAAATAATTAAAGAGTGGAAGCAAACTCGTCATGGATATATACAAATCAATAGGCACCTTAAATTGGACTCAGTTCTCTTTGCAGATGATTTGGTATTGCTGGCACTTTCAAAAGATGACCTCCAAAGGTCAATATACAGTTTGCAGAAAGTGGCAGCCATATACAACATGGAAATCTCAATAGAAAAAACAAAAGTTCCGGCGTTTTGCGGGAAATACCCAATACAAAGTAAAATTTGTCTCAATAATAAAATATTAGAAAGATGCAATAGTTTCCCAAATCTAGGTTACAATCTTTCTATTTTTAAAGAATTGGACATATCACAGAAAATTAATAAATGTACAAGAGCTATGGGCATTATAAATAGTGCGATGAAACCATCCTTTGTTCAGAAACACACACGCGTACGTCTCTACAATATATTGGCACGACCTATACTCAGCTATGACATCGAAGCATGGGCACTAAAGAAAGCAGATAGAAGTAGAATAACGGCTTGTGAAATGCGATCCATGCGAAAAACAGCGGGCTATACTAAATGGGATCTGAAAAGAAATTGTGAAATTTTAAAAGAACTAAAAACTAAACCAGTTTTGGATTACATCGACCAATATCAGTCTAATTGGAAACATCATCTGGAAAGAAAGAGTAATACTAGACTTTCAAAGGCAGTTTATGATTATATACCACACGGCTCAAGCTCTGTGGAACGACCTGCTAAGAGATGACACGAAAATTTTGTGTGAGACCGTAACAGGCCTTGTAGCCTAATACTTGTCAGGAAGAAGAAGAAGAAAAAATAAATTATTAAACCATTAAAAATATCTAAATTTCACCTTTAAAACACGAAACGTTTTCACGAATTAGTTTAAATATTTAACAAACAAACTTTATTTCTTATATTATTTGAAAAAATGGAAACGAAACTTCTGCGACCTGGATTCAAACCACGAACCACGAGTCTCACGCTCGACGCCTCTACCAACTGGGCCATTGCAGACACGTACAGTAAGGCTCTATCTAAGTGGCCCACTTGGTAGAGCCATCGTACGTGATATAGTGGTTCCTGGTTCGATGGCTTTCCATTTTTTCAAATAATATCATGACCTCATGTTTGAAGAATTAAGTCCAATTTTCATTTATTAATTTGTTTATTTCTTTACATATACGAAAGTTGTTTCATAAAACATGACACTTTATTTTTATTTCTTCTAAATATGTGGCACATTTAATTTATACATTTGAAATTCTGTCTTAGGTACTTATAAATGTCACACCTGATAAAATCAGGTTAAGGATCTAACATCAGGATAGGGACAAAAAATGAGTATCGTTTAATCAAGAAATATAGTCCACAAAGTGACAGAAATGAACATATAAAGTCTTGGAAAAATGTTTATAACCATCTAAAAAAATCGCCGTTACACTATTGGTTATAGTTATTTAAAAATTGTACAAGCTTTAGCGTTATGTATTAAGTCATTCATGATGATTTCATCAGAGCATTTTTTTAAAAATCCAAAACAAAGCTCATATTTTTTCTTGTAATGTGCTGGAAAAAAAAGTTTAAGAACACTTTTTAAATGTGGAAGTAGATTCACCCAGTTTAGCATTGAACCATGAAAATGTCTAATGGAAATATGCAAATGTCTAGTTACTCGTAAGCACAACATCACTGGAATGGGCGAAGGAACAAGTTATCTATGGCTCAAAAAGACAACATAATTCCGCATTATGAATATGGCAAGCCCAACGAGAAATTGCAGCACTTATTGGCAAATCTAAGACTGTTGTTTGTAATTTTCTAAAAAAATCCTCGCATTTATGGCAAAAAACCCGCTTGTCTTGCAAAACTGCCTGAAAGACAAAATCGTGATGGCATCATCAATGGGAGCATCATCTTCACTTATTACAACGGATCTTGGTTTACCAGTGACACATCATGAACCACAAGAAATGTTTTAAAATCTTCACCAAATTCTGTATCAAATTCAAGCTGAAACCCAAGCTAACACAGAAGCAGGCTGAAGCATGATTGAAGTTTACAAAAGATCACATCGGTAACTCTGATCTCTGGAATCATGTCGTTTATAATGACAAATAAAATTAATCTCGATGGCCAAAATTGTATCCGCTACTATTGGCACGACTTGAGACTGGAAGAAAAGTGTTTGTCACGCCGGGTTCAAAGTGGTGGATTATTAATGATTTGGGGAGCTTTTTCGTTAAATGACAAAAGTGAACTGGACTACGTGAGATCAAAGTCGACAGCACTTAATTACTAAGACACTTTGGGAAATTATTTACTGCCACTGCGGGATAAACTGAGTGATTCTAAATTTGTTTTCCAGTAAGACAACGCCACTATTCGCAAGGCTTCAACAACAATTTAATGGTTAAAAAAGCACTCTTTCAACGTTCTGGAGTCCTATCAAGAATCACTGGGGAGATCTCGTTAGGACTGTATATAGCAATGGAAAACAATATCATTTAATGCAACAGTTGAAAATCTGGGCTGCATGGGATGAAATTCCACAGAATTGGTTTAAAAACCGCTGTGAATCGATGACCTATCGTTTCTGTGAAGTCATTAGACTCCTAGTTGTTTCAAGTTATCACAAGTTATTCAAAGTTTAAGTTAGCTGGTCTTAAATTTTTTCCAATCAAAATTCGACCCAAACAATGGGTTTTTGACAAGTCTGTGAAAATTACTAATAATATCACTATATTGTGTTATTTTGTGGTTACAAAGTAATAATAAATAATGTTCAGATGAAAAAAATTTGCAAACATATCTCCTGTTCCTTTTTTCATACTGGTCTTAAAATTTTTCCAGGGCTGTAATAACCATTTAAGGGAAAGTAAAATATTCCAGGTTGAAATATTTTTTTGCCAGAGTTGTAGAAGGCGGTGAATATGTGCTTAGTTAATGCATGTGCTTCCATCTGTATTTTCATCTGTATGTGCTTAGTTAATGCATATCACTCTCGCCAAAACGCTGTTAAGATGTCTTGGTTGTTTGTAAAGCGGTTCCCATGCAACGGCTTCTTTAATTTAGGGATCAAATCATAGTCGAATGGATTTAGGTCGGGCGAATAGGGAGAGTGTTCTAAGATCTCCCATGCTCCTAATGAATGAGTTCCAATATTATCATGCAAAATTATGAGTTTACTAGTGTTCTCCCAAACTGCAAGACGTAGATGATGATGATGATTGTAAAATTATATTTCTTTAATTGTGGACAGGTTTGAAAATTTTACATTCATTTATATCTCTAAATCTAAGGATTTTCGGGCATATTTTTATATGTTTCTTGTTTTGATGTGAGAAACGCGCTCTCAAAGTTTGTAAACGTATTTTTGATACACCCGGTAATTAAAATTTTATACAATCTTATAAAATATGCAGAATATTTTTAAAAGAATAAAACTTGGCTGAAAGATTGGAATCTGACTTCTTTAAACTTGCTCGAGTTTTTTCGATATGTTTGCAAAGCGGACTTCCAAATGGTAGTCGTTAGACATCCCTCGTCATTTAAAATTTTTAAGATAAAATTAACCCCTCTTTAAGGCTTGAAATTAGGCGAACAAATTTGGCCAATTAACTTGTCCCACCTTTGCAAATAAAGTTGACATGTCCACGCATTTTTCGAACAAATGAGGTTAAATTCCAAAATAGCCTCCTTAATAATTTCTTGAATTTATTAAACTTGTCGTTTTATAAGAATGCAATAAAATGAACAATTTAAATGACATAAAATTAACTAAAAATTCCATTCAATATGAAAAGAATCAAGATATTTCAATTCTCCTACAAAAATAAAATGACCTCATGTTCCGTATCATTTCTTTGTTGATGTTTCGCTTTAACTCTAAAAAACATCAAAAGCGGAAATTATTCGATATGAACGAAAACGAAAAGTAAATTGCATTGCACAAAAGTACAAAACACGGTTACTACGCATATCGTTTGACGGTTTGTCTCCGAGAAAAGGTACACGGCATAGAATGAAAGGGGGAAAAGAAGAAGAAGATGGATGCAAAAGTGCACCGTTGTGTAGGGGGAAACGCACTTGTGGCACGAGATGTGTCGCCGTGGAAACCATTGTTTCCTTCCTCAAATGCAATTGCGTCCTTTATTCCCTCTCCGTGAAACACCAGGGGAAGAAAAGGTTTAATACAGGTGCGTTGCAAGGGATGTTATTGGACTCCGTGAATAGAAGAATTAAAGGAGGATTATTGGATGCGTCAGAGACTGGGGAGATAGAGAGGGATGAGGAAATGAAATTCGCGATAAATAAGCAAAAATATAGGTATATAATAAGCGAAAGAATGCTGTTTGATAAAGAAAATAATTAAATAAAGCTCATATAAAGTGCGAGTATTATTAGAAATTTTGTTTCCATGGTGTTAATATCTTATTTTTACTCTTAGGTATCTCATTTTTATTATGTATACACTTCTGTTCGATATGATGGCAAGTATTTTTACAAAAGCTAATACAACGTCTGGAGAAAGACTCTCTGGCCCCTAAAATACGTTAATAAATAAAAACAGAATATAATGACTAAATAATCTTCTCAATTGCAACGGTAAAATAATTATCGATATTAGCCGACCTATTAAAACTCTCATGAATTAGCCGTAAAAAACTACCAAAGTTTTGTTAATAAGAAGTAATCTCATGAATAAAATCAAAACTAATCTCTGGAATAAAAATTAATCTCTTTAGACTTTTCTTTCATTTATGCAAATAGCAAACTAACATAAAGCCAAATATATTCAATTAAGTTCTTGTAGGTAATGAAATCAGGAATGTTGACTTTTGGAAACGGGTCTATCTCCTCTCTCTCTCTCTCTCTCTCCCTCTCCTTCTTCGTGTTCCTCGCTTTCTCGCTCTCCCCGTTCCTTTGTCTTTCATCGGAACAACTGTTAATTGGCAGAGTTTCCATCTTTATTAAGATCAAGACAGTCTTATGATTATAATTAAAATTTGTTTCTTTCCTTAATTATGTAGACGGTGAAACGAATGAATGTTATCTTCGCCGAGATAGTCGGTTGAGTCACGAGCCAAGCTCGTGTGCAGTGATAATGCTAACCACCTCTCCCCACCTTACCAATTCCTGGCTCAACCAACACCCTCCACCACCAGCGCCGCCTTATCTTGGCTCAAATTCCCCCTCCCCATTTCCCCATGATGCTTTGCCGTTGCAAGACAGAGAGAGCAAGAAATAATCACGGGAAAAATATTAAAATGGAAGGATATACTTTTTTAAGAAAACGAACCTTTGGATAAAATTGAAAGAATTTTTTATGTTTGAAATTTCAAACTAGACTAGTTTTTACAAGAAAAAAAATTTAAATGTGTCTTTTGGGTATTAGATTGCACCACAATTAAGACTGAGTAATGTTTGTATCAGCAAATTAAAAATTGCTTGGATAGTCTGTTAGTTTCCCATTTAAGTTACTAAGGAGACCAAAGATGGCTTTAGACTGAAAGCAAAGAATCGTGAAACAATGATTCCACGGCCAATACCCATACAATTTGATAAGAATTAATATATTGTAAATACTATTTCAAATCAAAGTTAATATTATTTTCGAACTTTCCTCCTCAATTTCTTCTGCTGTGAAACAAGAATGTCTTATATCACTTAACTGGAAATTAAAACTTCATCAGTGCGTAAGGTAATTTTTATTTCATGCCCATGATATATCCCATTAGAAAAAAGGATTATATCAAGTTACACTTATTAATTTCAAATAATATAAAATGTGGGGGATATTTTTAAGCTAGTTTTCTATCCTTTATTCCTTACTTTTTAAACCCAATTTTTATCTGCTACTTCTTAAGCCTTTCTTTTCTCCCTGATTTTATAATCCCCATTTTTGTATCTCCCACTTTTAACTCCGTTTTAATCCCACTTTTATCTTGGCCATTTTTATCCCTCACTTTTTGACACCAATTTTATCTTGCAGTTTTTATCCACTTTTTACTCTCACTTTTACCCTTTTGTTATCTCACTTCTACCCATTTTTAATTCGCTTTTTTACTCCACTTTTAAGAGGATCAATATTCTTGAGATCAGGGCTTCCGCTGCTTTCCAACAGCTTTCCTTAAAAATTTTTAAATTATTATTTAAAATAAAAGCTTAACCATTCTTAAAAATTAATGGAAGTAGTATTTGAGGATGCAAAAATGAAGTTAATTTTCTATAATAATATAATAGGAAAAAAGAGGGGATTATAAAATCCTTAAAGAAGGAAATTAATGGAGGGAAACAAAAAGAAACATCTAAGCAAACACTTTTCTCAAAACACTTGTATTCTGTTTACTTTTGTCGTAGATAATGACGTGCGCATCGACGGATTTTAAAGCCCAAGCAAATATTTTGGGTTTGAACTTTATCCGTTACCTTACCTGCAATACTTTGGTAGAATGATAGAAGACGATCTTCAACGACAGCGAATTTCGTCCGATTAAAATACGAAAATGATAGCCTGATACCCGAAAATGGTAACGGGTTTGGTAAACTGATAAGATCTTCAAAAAGATGTTTGCATAAACGATTAAATGAAAAAATAGAAATAAGGCCTTATCATTGATCTAATAAGTCATATCTTTAAATGTTTATCACGTGTAAATGTATATCTCGTCTATTCTTAATTTACCCTCCAAATACAAAACATGTACATTAAAAATTGACAATTGGAAACTTATGCTCAAGCTGCTTTGAAAAAATACAATATATTATTTTCTTGTTTAATTTTCGTGAAAAGTTACTCACTGTGTTCGTTCATATTGTAAAATTGAATTCAAGTTCCATTTTTTTCTCTTGTGAAATTAACACAAATTTAGACCTTTTTTGAGTAGCTAAGTCAAACACTGCAATGTTACAACTTATCGAACAAGAACTGAATTTAAATATACGATATATTATTAGTTCATGGATTTAAAAAAAAAAAGCGAAAACTAAACTAAAATAACAAATTGAAATTAATGTTCTACTTGAATAACGAAAGTCCTCCAAGAATCTTGCATTGTTCCCTTTTTATTATAAAAGCCAAACGCCTCTGTTAGCTGAACCTTAAGAGGGAGATCTTAAAGTAGCTTCGAACATAGGCATCTTTTCACGGTGATCGAGTAGTAGGCGTTAACAAAGCCAATGCGAGGAAAAGTGCCTAGCTACAAATGGTTGTTGGGCGAGAAATTGAATTCGAATTGTGATTCTAAACACAGACCATTTACCAAAAGCAAACAAATTCAGTTCATCGTTTACGATCTCGAGTGTGCGTGTGTTGGATGGAAAGGGTTGACAATATCGAGGAAGACGGAGAAATCGCGAAAGGAGAATGGGTTTTCACTTGAGGATATAAAAGGGTGACATTTTCATTTTCTCTATCAATCGTTAATTCTATCATCGGTTCCTTCGAAACTGTTTCGTCCATCTTTTCATCAACCAGCGTCATAAACTCCACTCTCGCGATATTCGACGCTCTGCGAAGGCGTCAATAACAGAAGACAGCCGCCTTCTCTCTCTCTCTCTCTCTCTCTCTCTCTCCTCTTTCGGTCACTTTCTCTCTCTATTGGCTGTTCGTATAATGCGCATAGTCGATTTGGCACCGCCGGCGCAGGTTCTGATATTTGTTTATCAGATTTATTGTCACATTTCCTGACGCCTACATTGAAAGCAGTCTTGAAATGCCACTAACCAAGGAAGAACCATTGACGGTGTTCTTGTAGAGAGGATCAGAAGAAAAAATCTCTAAGACAGACGGGAAAAAAAGGACGAGAGGTTTTGACTGACGTCAAATCGGCTTCGTTGTAGCGAACCCCAATCTCGCAAACCCCCTCTTTTTCTTTCTTCACTCGCTCACGAAAAGAACTCGTTGCTAACAGCTAAAATGGGGGATAAATCACCCAAATCTCGCGAATTTCAATAATTTTTAGCAACTCAACCGTTGGAAATGAACTTTTCCATGCAAAGCACGAGAACTCGGCAATCACGAGTTACGTTGGGAACAGAAGCCTTATTTGAAAGACTCGGGGTACCAATCTATCAAAACCCAAATGAGGAAGAAGTCGGGGGAAAATTTTTTAACTCGAGAAAAGAGAAATGGAAAGAGGTAATAAAAAAATTCATCTTAAAGAAAAACTCAAAGTTTAATGTCAACGACCCGTCAGTGATTGTTTAAAAAATGTCGCCTTTACCCCCCCCCCATCTCAATTCCTTTTTCCTTTTCTTTTTTCTTCCTTCAAAGGTTTCACACGACTAGTAGTTCCGTCGCTCCATCAGAAACAGCGAGAAGCCACCTCCCCCCTCCCTCCACATGACAGCTACTCGTTAGCCAACAGCTTGGAGCTGTAAAAGCACTCCAACAGACAGCACCACATTAACACCCAAGCAAGAAGGGTGGCCGAGTGGGTGGAAGGAGTGAGAAAATAGAAGCCTTTCCCTTCCTAACTCCTTAATAACATTCATCGACATCACCTAATATTGTACCGGTGATGGAGGCAAATGTGCTATGGCTGCTATTGCTCTTCCGTTTCCGCTCGACGATGAAACGTTCCGATGCTAATAATAAACTTCTCGCAGAAATCCTCAAAAATATTTATTCGGTTATTAAGAGGCGTTGCGAAGTGTTTGACGACAACGATAATCTAACTCCACTGCCTATTGTCATATATATGGCGTTTCCCTTTTGTTGGTGTTAGTGTCGAACCTTGTTTCTCTTTAGAATGAGATAGCAGATGAATGCTTTCAAGATTCCAACTTTAAGCCTTTATTGATGGTATTCAGAAGAAGGGTTCTGAATTTTAAATGAAGAAAACGGTTAAAAATAGTTTTCGGTTTAGCATCGAAAGCAAACACTTTAAAAGCTAAGTGCTTCATTATGAACGATGTAATTGTCACAGACAATTATTACAATTACTTAGCAAACGTTGTTTTCACAAATATTAGTCCTGCTACTCCGGCAATAAATTATGGTAATAAGTAAAGAAAACGTACACTGAGTGCCCAGTTTATTAGGAACCCCCCCCCCCCCAATACTGTCTTGCGCCACCCTTAGCAGCCCTAACAGCATGAATTTGCCGTGGCATGGATTCAATTAGCCGCTGGAAGCATTATTCCGTGATATTTGTCCATGCGGATGCAACTGCTGCTCCCAGTTGATGCTTATTGGATGGTGGTGGATCCATGCCTCGAATAACCAGTTCCAGTTCATTCCAAAGATATTCGATTGGGTTCAAATCCGGGGACTGCGGTGGCCAGAGAAGTAAGTTGAATTCATTCATTATCGTGATCCTGGAACCATTCCATAACGATACGAGCTTTATGACACGGAGCATTGTCCTGCTAGAAGTATCCTTCCGATGGGGGGAACATAGTAGCCATGGAGGAATAAACGTGATAGGCAACAATGTTCAGGTAGCCCTGACCATTAAGGGTTGTTCTACAGGTATTAACGGACCAAGAGTATGCCAAGAAAACATTCCCCAGACCATTACAGAACTTCCAACAGCACGAACAGTGGGAACTTTGTGCTGTTGTCTCCAAATTCTGCGTGGGCCATCTGCATGGTCCAATAGCAAACGGGATTCATCCGACCAGCAGACCTTCTTCCAGTCGTCGACGGTCCAGTGTTGGTGATCACGGGCAAATTGGAGACGGTTTTTGCGGTTTTGTGTGGAGATCAAAGGTACCCGGACTGGCCGTCGGCTGTTGCAGCCCATCCTTGCCAATGTACGGCATCTAGTGCATTCAGAGATGTTATTCTGCGGTCCAGTGTTGTACTCCACGGTTAGTTGACATGTCGTGACATTTCTATTCGCACGAACAAGCATTCCCATCCTACGCTCACCCCTTAGATCGACGAGTCCAAATTGCGACCACAGGCTTGTCTCTGGCTGGTTGTTTTTTTGGTTGTTAAGCAGTCCTGGTAAACCCTTAAAATGGTTGTTCGGGAATAGCCTAGAAGACGTGCGGTTTCGGAAATACTCAGTCCACCTCGCCGGGCGTTAAATATCATCGCGCGCTCGAATTCGCTCAGATCCTTTGTTTTCCCCATGGTGACGGTCAAGCTACTTGCAGTTGACAGGCACCGACTGTCACGTGACCAACTGATACATAGCAATTGCTATAACAACGGATTTGCATAGTCATGGGTGTTCCTAGTAAAGTGGCCACTCAGTGCAGACACATGTTTATTCGATGATTAACATTTTTTGAAACTGCCTTTTGCCTGCATTAAGGCTTTGACACGACGTGGCATGCTCTCGAAATATTTTCTGATTCTAGCGTCGTCATGCCAAACATGAATAAGCATTTAGACGAGTTGCTGCTTGCTAGTGCAGACATTCTCGCTGATGGCATCTTCATCTTCCAAGCCAGTCCAGGCCACGAATGCCCTACTTTTCGTCACAAGATTTGATGTATGGCACTTAAGAGAGTAATAACAAAAAATTGCCAAAAATTTCTTATACAAAGGCCATTAGGGTGGTCTATTATTATACCAAACCGATTCATACTTCTTCCTAAATAAGGTCTTGCCACAGAATTTCCCGAAAATTCCAGGAATTTTATCTTCCTCAAAGCGTGGTATGCTTTACCACTGCATTACCGAGTCAATTCCTAATAAATAATATAGAAAAAAATGGCAAACTGAAGACCACACTTTAATAATATAATAATTTCGTATTGAAAAGGGAAGGAAAAATTAATAAAATACTTTCAACACACGAAGTTTCAAAAATATAGCCTATTTGCTCTTCTAAAAGATATATTTGATACACTCGTCGATTTTCAAGCTTCTGAAAACAGCTCAACGTTCTAGAAGTATGAAAACAATTAATTTGAAATCAATTGCATATATTATATGTCATGTCAACACCCCTTTTTTCATTAGTTACAAAACGCACAACGAAAGCAATTTGAACAGGCTTCTGACCTAGCACGCTCACATTTCGTTAAAACACGTTGTTTCATTAAAAAATGCAGTTACTTAAATATAACCCAAACGTTGCCCCTTAGTGGATAGGCATCTTTCCCGCAAAACACAGAAGAGACTCAATAATCTCAAAGATTGCATAAGTATACTGGTTAATTATAATTTACATCAAACTTAACGAAAATTTCACTATGTAGGCATAAAAGCAGTTATGCAATTGTAAAAATTATTGTTTAAGTTAGATCTGCGTTACCCAAAAGAGTTGAAATGAAAACTAAAGAAATGAAATAAAACTTGATGTTTATCGTGCCTAAACGTTTTAAAAGTATCTTCCAAATAATCACCGATGGCTCGATAAAACAATTTGTCTTTTATAATTAAATAAAGCACAATTGTTTCATCTTTGCAGATTTGTGAGTAAGTAAATCAGTTGGAAGAAGCCGCTGTCTGCACAAAGCTTACAACAACATGGTGAGATCACCATCGCCCTTCAGCCTTAACGGCCCTCAGTAATCGACGCCGAGAATGAAAATATGACAACCATGACTTCAATCCCCTATGTTCACATGAATTAGCCCAACGTAATTCATGGGAACAGCACAAGAATTAGCTCGATTTCCTCAAGTTAATGATGACACATGGCCTTCGTAATATTCCCAGCGTGACTTCTCATACCAACAGAATATCGATGAGAATTACAAGAGCACTTGTTTCCCCAATAATGTCACAATATAGGAATGGCCGCATTCTTTAGCTCGACTGTTTGACACGGACTGAGTGTATAGGATATGAAAAATATAAAAAGGCCTGTGGCACCTGTCCTATACGCGTGTCGTACACTTTAATAAGAAATAGCGAAGATCGAAAGGAATGTTGTTCATCATAAGTTAATATCATGTGATAAGAAATATCTGTGCCAAGATTCATATTAATACAGAGGAATATCAGGCTAAGAAACTCATATCTTTTAAATTACCTAGTCCTTTATAAAATATCAATGTGGTATTAAAAGATTTTTATAAAACTATTTTATTCTTTCTATACCTATTGTCATTTCCGAATAAATTTTTTTAAAATGTTGCAATTATTATTGATATAATATTTACATTGCGTAATTAAACGTGGGGCCTATAGTTATTAGTTACCTAAAAAAATTTTTAATAGCCTACAGAAGTGCATGCAAATATCATTTAAATATTTATTACTTTCTCCTCTGCACTCGAAAATCTAAACTATTTTAAAAAAAGAATATAATTTTTTCAAATTAAAATAAAATAAAAATATTTTGTAAAATTTAATTAATAAACGAACAAATTTTTTTGAAAAAAGGAGTGTAAATGGGAAGTCTTGACATCTAAACCTTGGAAGAGACCTTGGGTTAATTAGCAAAATTTGACTAAAGCACTTGGAGAATTTTACGGGTTGGCAGCCCCAGAAAAGGTCAAGGGCTTCAAGAAAATTTATTAAGAATATAAAAATTAAACACAAAATTTACGCAAATGAGGAATAACGCAATACTTAAAGAAAAAGAAAAGATAAAGAATTCTTGCGTTTTGGCAACATTCTAGCACTTATTAATAATTAGCACCCATAATTAACAATTACAAACCACAGGGAAGGAGGAGGGCGAAGTGGGCTTTAACTTGCCAGTTCAAAAACTCTTTAATGAGAGCTTGTAGTTTAGAAACTTTAGCTTTCGTTGATGACTTCCTCTTGATGAGAAAAGAGGTGGGGACCACACGAAGGGGATGGTGGCGGGGGAAAGTGGGTTTTGGTTGGGGAGAAAGAAGAAAGAGAGCGAGTGGTCAGTGGCAAGGCGAGTGTCGAGCCACCAACCCTTTCATTATCTTTTATTTCAGACGCAGCTGCCTCAAGTGAAGCGTTCAAAGCAGACAGAAAGAGTTAGAAAGTCGATTCCTTGGCTGTGGCAGAAAAGGCGAGAAGAAGAAGGAGAAGAAGATATAGATTGAACGGAAGAATGAAGAATCTAGCGAGCAAAACAGGCAAAATGGGAGTGAAAGAGGGCGAAAGAACGGAATGAAGAGGCCAGTAAACACAACGCTAACAAGAGACCGTTGAAAACAGTCGAAATTTTTGTACACTGTTCTCTTTATTTTCTTTTTTTGCTTTCTTTATTTGTCAGCGGTTTTTGTATTTCTTTTACTCCAAAAAATCAATTATTTAAGGATGCTTTGGTTTAACTTGAAAGTGGTTTGATGGTAAATGTCCCAAAATATTTTTAAGGCCTTACTTAAGAAACCTTTAAAACTGACACCTAATGCTTTCAAAAAATATTACGATCACATATTTTTGATAGATTTTAATATTTACACATACTTTTTTCTTACTTATTAATATAGAATATTATTTCTTAATATTTATTCCAAATTACGAGGGACGATTGATAAATAAGGTCTCCATGGCTGTAACTTTTTTATTTGTTAACCGATTTTCAAAATTCTTTTTGTATCTTATACTCACATTTGTCCTCTATGTAATGCACTATTCACTTTTCGACATAGTCCCCATCCCTTTCCACGCATTGCGCCAACGCGTGACTAGTTGGGTGAACCCGTCGGAGAGGAATTCCGGAGTTGTTGTCGACACCAGGATTGAATGGCAGCGTTTACCTCGCCGTCAGAACCAACTCATGTCCCTTAAGGGGCTCTTTCTTCTTTGGGAAGCGGTGAAATTCGCGATGTGCAAAGTCTTTCATTTTTGAACGGCAATTTTTCATCTTTGAACTGTAGGCGCTGCAACGCCTCTGGTGTGTGGTGACTCGTGTGCGGGCGGACGCTATCGTACTCCAGAAGAAGGTCCAAAGCTACCATTCAATCCTGGTGTCGACAACAACTCCGGGATTCCTCTCCGACGGGTTCACCCAACTAATCACGCGTTGGCGCACTGCGTGGAAAGGTGAAAATAGTGCATTACATAGAGGACAAATGTGAGTATGAGATACAAAAAGAATTTTGAAAATCGGTTAACATATAAAAAAGTTACATCCATGGAGACCTTATTTATCAATCGCCCCTCGTATATTCCATCCTTCTGTAACAAGAATTATGTGAAATGCAGCATTAATAGTTTCTTAATTTTCATGAACCAACTTCACTGCTTTGGCATTTATTCTTTTAGAAGACAGGTTGCATGGGACACCCTGTATATAACTAAAATATGAAAATCTCTGAAATAATTTAACTTCATTTTTACATTTGGAATATTTTAACTTGAAAACAGATTTTATAACAGATCTTAATGTACATGCGGATAATGAAATCAACTGTCTGCGCAGTTCACAGGCTAGTATCGGCCTCGGTGGCTCAACCTGCGTGATCGCCTCTGATGCCCGAGGATGCGGGTTCGACCCCGACCGAGGACGTCGAGGATTTTTTCAGGGGGAAAATCCTGAGATCACGCACTTCCTTCGGAAGGGAAGTAAAGCCGTTGGTCCCGTGTAGTCGTTTGCCGGCTGCACGTTAAAGAACCCTTGCGAGGCAAAATTTGCGGCCCCTAGAACGCCGTCCTGAAATGACCATAACAGTTGAAAAGGACGTTAATACCAAACAAACCAAACCAACCATCACAGGCCAGTATACTAAAAGTTGCTAATACAAAATTATTAAGTAGCGGAAGAATATAGCTACTTATTGGTTTTACCATGTCCGCCTGTCTGTCCTCTTTATATTTCCCATATTTTTTGATGTGGAAGTTTGAAATTCGGTATGTAGATTACTAAGGGCATACGTTAATTCACAATTTGTTTTGGTTTTGATTGACCCACTGGAGTCGGAATTCCGGGGTCCATCTCTCGATATGTTATATAGGTATGTAAAGGAATAAAATTTAGTACATAGATTCCTCTAGGCAATGTCCATATTACTTCGAAGTTTGAGTCAAATTCTCCCAGAGGGTTAGGAGTTGCGGGGGTAGTGATCCCGTGGTCTTTAAAACTATTAACGTTTACAGAACGCAACATATGGTACGTGATAAATCATTCGATCGGAAATGATGAGAAACGAAAGAAAATATGAGCTCTTTTACATTTTCTAAATACTAGGATCGAGAAAATCAATGTTTTTAAAAGTGCGGGTGAAGTAGTAAAAATAAATGAACTTAGGGCTTCTACAACTTTCTTATACTCCTCGGGAGGATTAAGTTCTAGTTTCTTTGTAAAGTTGCAAATTCTTTTGATGTTTATTATAACTTCACTGTATGATTGTTGTACTGGCTAAACAGAACACATATAAGGATAAAACAATTGATAACAACAGATCAATTAGCTATTGACGACAAAGGTTTAGAGCAATTAGCCAATTATAGCAACAGCAATTAGATATTTGTAGTAGGAGACCTAACAGCAATTAGCTACTAAAAGCAATTAGCTATTAGCCAACAGCAAAATTTTTGTTCTCTCCAAGAAATTGACGTTCTATCCATTTTCATTCTGGTTAGTTTATGTTAGAAATGGTATTCTAACAGATGGCAACAACAATATTTGCGCATTAAAGCACTACATTAAGAAAGCATGCCCATTTGTTTACAGGCAGCCATTTATATTCATATATCAAATGATAACTGCTTGTTGATTTGCAGCAAATTTAAACTTCCGAGGCACATTCCACTCTAATTATTGTCAAAAAGGAAGTGTTCAATCTGCAAGTTTGAATTTGCTGCAAAACAAGAAGAAATCATCATAGGAAAAAAAGGAACCAAAAAAGCGGTTTGCAACCAAATGCCCACTTTCTTAATTGCGCACGGACGCAGAGATATAGTTTACGTATCATTGCTTAATTATATGTACATGATTTTTTTATTTTCTTGAAAAGTCTTAAAGCGATATGCTCACGAAGAAGCACTATCAAATGCTGAAGTGTTTTGATTTTACATTAATGTGGCCCATGAATTAATAAAAATCAATTAATCTCTGAATTAAGCAAATTAAATTTCATGCAACACATGATACTTTGACATTTATTGTCTTCATTGAATTCCGCTAAATTTTAAAAATTATTTATTATTGAAGTCAAATCGTTGCTAATTTTCAACATTTTCTTTGATTTGTATCATTCCCGCTTTAGTGGAGATCATTCACCGTGTCATGGTAATGGACATTAATGTACGTTATTTCCCCTTACTTTCTCATTATCATTATGGGTGCATTTACAATGTTTATTCCGTTTAGAAGAAATTTGCTCAAAGCTCGTGCCACTCACGAGTATTCTACCAGTCGTAAAAGAACCACGCAAGGATGCGCTGCTTTCTATCGCTTGAAACCTATTTACCCCTGTCGGTGACGAAATAATTGTTTCCTGCTTCATCTTTTTCTGGAGGTAACTCTAGGGTGGATGAGAAATTTCACCATCTGGCATCAATTTTGTTCTTGGGCATACAGAAAAAAAATAAAGAGAATAACTATATGCCGTGATGATCACTGGACCCCAATTATCATTACGGTAATAACGCTTAGCGTTTTATAAATAAACTATGTAAGATGTAACTTCTGTATCTGGAGTTTAAAATAGCTTTTAAACAACCTTTAAAACACTTGTTCAAGACTTCAGCTTTAAAATATAACGACAGCGGCAACCTTTTAACGATTTCTTATGAATGAATTATATTAAACTTTTAACACAATATCATAAAAGTTATATGAGAACGGAATATGAATATTTTTCATCTCTAAGGGAAATTCAAAATTTAATATTATAATAAGATTTCATTTTCCTCGAGTACATTAGATCAGTTACGGTTGTATTTTATGAATTTTTTTTTCAAATACATTTTTCATTATACGGAAGGATTGCACATTTCTGGTTTGAGTTGACTGATAACTATCAGCCATTGTGTAAAATCTAAAACTTTTTAGAAAAAACTTGGAAATTATAAACATGTAGCCTAAAATCAATTTTTAATTTAGATAAATCTATTTTTAACGAAATTGTTATCTCATCACTCCTACAAATTGATTAAAAAGAGAAATCGTTAGGTTATCTCAGACTTTAAAACGGTATACTATACATTATATACTCTTTAATATATATATACAGTATGTATACTTTATAATACTAATTTGCTCTGTCAAATTAAACGGTGTCTTAGTTTTATGGTGGAAATCTTAATTTTATTGAAGAAATATTTTCCTTCGAAATATTTCTGATATAACAGATAAACAGATTATGTAGTCTATTTAATATCTAAAATTATAATGATAATTGTCTTATAGGACTATGCAGAATTCTGATCCTTATTGGCCTACCACTCACTGAGAGTGGAGGCTTATGTGTTCGTTTTCACAAATCAATTTTTTATTTCAGAAATCGACTTAAAAAATCATGATTCGAAAGGATATGTTGAAATTTTTACCTGCTCCGTAGAAACTGAGCTTACCGGATGTTGATCGGTTGCAAAATCAGGTACTTTTACTGAGAGTCAAGGCAGATTAGTCTGGACCTGTCCCTTCTGCATGAAAATAGGGTAGCAGGTATACGCTTGGGATGTGCTATTCACGTGCTCAATTATGACTTAAGTCTAAACCTTTTTGCACCCGACTGTACGTATCTACTTAAGTGACCAATTTTGTGCAATATCTCCTC
This sequence comes from Rhysida immarginata, assembly GCA_023313115.1. Classification (NCBI taxonomy): domain Eukaryota; kingdom Metazoa; phylum Arthropoda; class Chilopoda; order Scolopendromorpha; family Scolopendridae; genus Rhysida; species Rhysida immarginata. The sequence continues at coordinate 1,541,282 of JAHWFO010064584.1, read as the reverse complement.
CGAAACGGCAAAAAGCAGAACCAAATGAAATTACATGAAATATATACAGAGTACTTATAAGGTACTTTAAATTGTGCTTTGACATATTTTTTATGCCAATTGGTTAAGCCTTTTTAGAGATTAATCTTTTTCTAAAAATGTAAAAATGGCTGTAACGTTCATACCAGCAAACTAAACTCAATAAACTCGATATTTTAAAGATAACGAAAGCCATTAGGATATCCCGTATAGTAAACAGCATATAATAAGCTGCATAAATATATGCTTTTTCATATATAAGATACTGAATTGTTATATAAACATTATTTTTCCCGTCATGGATGAGAATACAATTTTGTTTGCCGATACGTTATTTTTTTAAGCATAAACCTAGAAGATATTTCGCTTCGAAAGATTGGTAGCTATTCCCTATGAAATACCATAATAGATTTATACTTTATATATTATTATTTTGTTAATTCTGCAACAAACGGATTTTCTACTACTGATTATTTCATGAAAAACATGTAATAATTTAATTCGTGCATTCGCCATTATATTGTGGAGCATGCTTTGCTAACTTATCGCTTACTTCTTCGTGTAGTTTTCAAGTTATTACACATCATTTCTACTAAAATAATAATAAGTATACATTGATTTATTAATAATAAAGAAAAACTTTTCTAATAAATGCTCAAAGTCAGATTTCAATTAAAATAGTTTCACGTCACTTATTACGGTATGCCACTATCACTGTTGCTAAGAAACAATAAATGGCATCGTCCAACGTAATCCGAACTTGACTTCTTGCCTCTTACTGGTTTAATGTATTGCAAGGAAGCCGAACTTCATTCACCTAAGTGAAAACGCTTTTGGAATAGGGTGTACCACCATTTCAATTTATTTCTTTATACTTTCACTTATTCCGTATTTGCAATAATAAACATGATTAAATTCAATCGTTTATTAATGAGCACCTGAGCATGGGCTGCGCCATAATATACACTGATTGAGCATATTATTATGACCACCTGATATGTTTATGCAAATGCGCTCACGGACGTCTCCACAATGTTGCTATCGGGCCGGACCAATATAAAAAGAGAAGCTGAATGTCGTCGACAACAGTAGACGTGTTCCATTCTTCAACTATGGGTAAACGACGCGATTTAACAGCTTTCGAACGCGGGATGATTGTAGGTGCTCGGAGTTATGGAGCGAGTATCAGCGAAACAGCAGCATTCGTGGGGTGCTCAAGAGCAGCCATCATTAAAGTATTTAAAGACTGGACGGTTAACCGGAAGACGGGGTCTGAACGTTCGCGTTGTGGCCGCCCGCGGATGGTTGATGATCGGACAGAACGGAGACTGTCACGATTGGTAAAAAGGATAACAGAAGGGCAACTGTGCATCAAATCACTGCTGACCTTAATTCTGAGTCCTCCAAAACGGTCTCTGAATGCACTGTCCATCACACACTGCATCGCATGGGATACGGAAGCCGAAGACCTGTCCGCACACCTTTGCTGTCTGCAGCCAACAAGCGGAAACGACTCCAATTCGCTCAGTAGCACAAGGACTGGACTATCGAGCAGTGGTAACAAATCATGTGGTCTGACGAGTCACGATTCTAGTTATATCATGCAGACGGCCGCGTGAGAATTTGGCGTAAACAGCACGAAAGCATGGACCCCGCATGAATGGGTACAACCCTTCAGGCCGGTGCGGGCAATGTTATGGTCTGGGGAATGTTTTCCTGGCATGCGTTGGTCCGTTAATACGTGTTGAACAACGTCTGGATGGCACAGCATACCTCCGTATTGTCGCCGATCAAGTCCACCCTGTCATGTTGATGGCGTACCCCAATGGAGATGGCTAGTTCCAGCAAGACAATGCGCCATGCCACAGAGCTCGTATTGTGCAGGAGTGGTTCCAGGAATATGAGGGGGACTTTACCTTATTTCGGTGGCCCCCACAATCCCCAGATCTCACTCCAATTGAGCATTTGTGGGACGAAGTCGAACGAACCATCAGACGGCTGGATCCACCACCGTCCAATCTAGCACAACTAGACAGTGCTATCCATCAGGCATGGTGTCAGATTCCTCCCATCGCCTTCCAACAGCTCGTGGAATCAATGCCACGAAGAATCACCGCAGTATTAAAGGCAAAAGGTGGCCCAACGAGATATTGACAGGGTGGTCATAATAATATACTCACTCAATGTATATACACCGCCGACTTTTTACCTAATAATCTGATTAAAATGAATTGTTAAACATTTTTAACAGATCCGATATAAAATGATGTTTATGAAGATTGACTATGCTCAACAACTTTTAATTCTGGAAAGAATTTAATCATGATAAACAACAAACACATTAAATGCTGTACAAATGGAAGTATAAATATAAAGAAATTAGGATCAATTCATATATTAGTTATTGAATTTTAAAATTATAAGTTGCTTATGAATTGTAAAATCGATTATACGTTACGATCAACGGCAATCAATTATAATCGATTATAAAATATGATGACTGTTGCAATTCAGAAGCATTATTCTGATGATATTTAATGCATATCACCTGATACCAATCTGACCATTATCAATTCGCATATGTAGCAAATTTTAAATAAATAATAGTTGTAAAAATAAAATTAGACAATTATAAATGTAATAAATATGTAAATTAATTTAGTATAATTGAAATTCATATGACTTTCTAAAGATGGCGTTATTTTCAGGTAAAATCATTCCATCTAGGATTTGGTTATCCGAATTTAATATATTTTCTGTTTATAACCTTGCATAATCAATGTACTGATCAGTTATAATTTTTTAGAAAGTGTATAGTGTAAATGAGAGCTTGAGACTCTATTGTTAAGCAGTCATAATTTTTGAATTGAAAACGTTGAATGAAGTGCATTAAAAAAATCACAAACAGTGCTCTCCCTAAGAAATTTTATCCTCATCATCATTACCATTATTATTATGTTCTGAGAATAAGTTCAAAATTAAGCAGCTTGATTGAAGATCCCGAAAAATGACTGGATACTAATCAGTCTGTGTATCCAATAAGTAATCCTTTTCAAAGTTTTTTTTACATTTAATTACACATGTGAAATTTTTGCATGTTCTAAATTGGTCTCCAACTCTTTTTTGGTAACTCATTCCAAAGAAAACGCATTCATTGGGTAAAAAAAAAATTTGATTCCAAAAAGATTTTTTCGCATTGGTCGAACATTTGAATTTCTGGTAAATTATCTAATAACAAAGAATGGGTTCCCTCAGAAAACTGGTTAATTCCCACACATTTGGTCTTCTGGTTAATTGTGGGTAAGAAGTTTTGTATGTAGAAGTCAGTAATGGAAAATACAAAGAAAATAAGTTATCAGGTGAATAAAGATTAAAAAAAAACAAAAACATAATGCAATGTTACAATCTTTTTCCTTTATTGAGTCGAGCGATCATCGAATCCAGTTGGGCAGTGCGCCCCTTCAATAGGCTCGGTAAGAATAAGGGCAAGTATAAGTGATTATCACTTCCTTGGACAGCAGTTAATAACTAAATAGTATATCGTGTGATGCTCTTGACAAATATAAAATGATTAAGCTTAAGAGAGAACTGGAGCCGGACACTGTGGACGAATTTCAATAAAGATAAGAGGAAACCACTGATCCACATAATCGGACTATGCGCATTTCGGCAGCCACGCTCCCTTCTTCAGCGTACACAAGGATTTTGATCAGAAGAGACAAGCCTTTGATCAAAATCCTTGTGTACGCTGAAGAAAGCAGCGTGGCTGCCGAAATGCGCAATATGTCCGATTAAAGTATTATGTGGATGAGTGGTTTCCTCTTATCTTTATTGAATACGCTTTGTAAAAGAAGTTAAAGGGATAATCGAATCTAAAGAATATGGCTGTTCGCTACTCACCCAATTAATAACTTGGTAAGGACCAAATTGCTATAATGTGTACAGAAGATCGTAGAGTTTAAATTTTCAAGACTACAGTTTAGAGAGTTTCTTATATAACTTTGCAAGAGTGTGCTTCAGCGACGTGATGCACTGGCTGTATCGTAAATTTCTGGACTATATTCCATCATTCTAAATTCTATAGTTATGGTATCAATCACAATATGTCTGAGAGGAAGCGACGTATTCCTTTGCTTCATGACAGCTTGCATACGCAACACCTAAGTCTGATAGCAGAGTGCTGTTATTTTCGCCTACGCCTCTTTCAAAGCATCAGAGTTAATTACGGGTTTCTAGATGCTTCTCATTTATTCGCAATTGCTTTTGTAATTCATCCGAGAGATATTCTATTAGACTGAGGTCGGGAGTTTGAACTGGCCAATCCTTTACTTATATAGTTCAAGTCTTCAAACTAGACGGTAACAGCGTAGGCTACATCTATTTTTCTGCTGATAGATAAATGATCCCTTGCCGAATTGTTGTCATATTGTGATAGAATATCCAGATACCTTTGGGCTTTCACGGTTCCGTCAACCACAACCAGTGAACCAAGACCAAAAGATGAGAAAATAAGGCCATATCTTCACGCTATCACCGCGGAACTTCACTTTTGGCAAAAGAAATCCGACAGATATCATTTCCTGTCTTACGTCATAACCAAGTTCGGCCTTCTGATTGGAATAGGGTGCAATATGATTTGAGGCGTTGAGCGCAATAGTGGCCCAATCAACAATAATGTTGAAAAAGAGTAACATGTGGAAATAACTTGCTGATAGATTGCTTTTTACAGTGCCATTGTGGCCCATCCATAGTTTGGTGTGCGAAATTCCATTTTGCATACATAATAGGGAAGAATTCTGTGGATTTTCTCAGAACATATTTTTTTCGGCTTGGGCCACTTTTGCGCTCAACGCCTCATTTGTGCTCCATATCACCTTAATGCATTGCACTGGACAGCAAAGACAGGTTTCGCGTTCAGTGGTATTTTTGTCTTCTGGGCAGCAGGCGGGCCTATCGTTTTTGAGAAAACATAGAAAAATGCTCACACAGATTATACGTAAAGCATAGCGTACAGATTAAACGCAAAACCATAAATCCGTTAAATATTGTAATCATCTAATATCTTGAAGTCTTAAATATTTTTGAGGACATTTCTAAGATTTGTGAATTCCCATTTTTTGTCTAAAAATTAATGTCTTAAGAAAAAACCTTTAGTGAAATCTCTTTTAAAAACACATCTTAACAAAATTCGAATCAAGTCTCAGCTACGACATATATTTTGATCACGCGTTAGTATTTTGGGAATCGTTTAACTATTAAAGTACCAGCGCAGCCGTGAAATTCTCGGGGAAAAATCTGGCCAGAAAATTAAAACGCGCCGATGCAGCTCCAGAAGGTGATGGGAATGCCGAGCGAGAGAAGCGCTATTTAATTGTAGAATCTGCAGAGAGAGAGAGAGAGAGAGAGAGAGAAAGAGATAGATAGAAAGAGGGAGTGAGAATGGGAAGGAGGAGGAGGAGGAGGAGGAAGAGGTGGGGCGGTAAAAAGTTAGGCCTAAGGTGGGTATGGGTGGCGGTGGCAGAGTTGGGGTCGCTTAACTGCCGCGAATATTGCCGTTTTCTCCAGGCGTTATTGTGAAACAGCTTCGAGACATCGGTTGCGCGCAAACGCCTGCACTGTGTGTGCCGAAGTCGACGCAAAGGAATGCCGGTGAAAATGCGCATTGTTTTGCGGAAGACGCTTGTCTCCCATCAATTCTTCCTCGCCATTGAAGACGAGATATCATTAACAGCGCTATAAGCGGTGAAGCGGGAAACACGTCTCCGCATCTAACCCTCCTCCTCTTCCTACCCATCCCACTTTTTCCCCCTTTTCTTCCCTATAATAAACAGCCGATTTAATTTACTCCATTGATGGCAGTGCCACAAAGAGATGCCGAGTAAAAAGAAGGGGGTGGAATCAAAAAGAAAGACGGGAAAGAGCGAGGAAAAAGCGGAGAGGGTTCGGTTTTCCCGCATTCGCACAAGACGCCCCTTGAGCAGGTCGAGTGTAAGAGCAAACACGGCGAAGAAACAGCAGCGATCATCCAAGGCCCATTCAGCGGGAGGCGAATCTCATTTCCAAAAAGTCTTGACAGTGTCGCTTTATATGCGTTCTTTTCACCTCTTCACGTCCCACACTTTTTCCACCTCTCTCCAACACCAAAAGGCAAACAACGAGCGCGACATATTAATCAAGGCATTTGAAATCAACGAAGCATTAAAAGAAATAGAAAAAGAAAGAAAAGAAGAAGAAGGAGGAGGCAAGATGATCGTCTGATATTATTCCCTCCTCCACCTCCGCCTCCAACTCTTCATATACGTTTGTCTTTTGCTTCATTCAACATCTAATCGGAGACGAACAGAAAAGCGGATCGTATTCCGCCGAGTCTTTTATTTTTTCCTTCTATGCCTGCCTCCTCTCCAACTTCGCCCCAATCCTTTACAAATGGAATCACAGAGCATTCGCACGAACGAAAGCATGGATTACACCGGGGGGTTACGAGGCACTGAAAGAAAGAAGCAGGGAGGAAATGGATTAAAATAAAGAACATCGGCAAAGCAGATAAGAAGATCAGAGGCAATGTAATAGCCTAGCTTTAGTTTGTATTTACACATGAGCAGTATGTACAAAAATTGTTTAGAAAACTTTAAGGACTGAGGGAACGGAGAAGAAATGATAAAACTGTCCTATCTTAAAATACGAAATTGGACACTTTGAAAAGAAAAGAAAAGAAAAAAGACGTCACGTCTCTAATCTCCTTATTCAAAAAACGAATAATGCAATATTCCATTGCGCACAAAATAAAATGCTAATTAGTATCCTTAAGATTACTAACGAAAAAATATTGGCTTATAGATTAAAATACAGAGCGTAAAGGATTTGTTTTACGTCTCGTATATTTCTTCATATGTTTTCGGAACATTGCTACTTAATGTAAACTTAACACAATTGGAAGAATACCGTCTAAGTTGTTTTTAAAATAATCATTATTTACTTATTATTAATTAAATATCTTGTGTTTCCATCATAATGAACCATAACCTATTTGTCTTTCCATCGCTTCATGTCCAGAAATCTAGATACAGCATCTGAGAAGTCGACTATATACAACCTGTGACAATAAAGTTCGATGAATGACGTCAAATTGCTAACGGTCGTAAGAGTGCACCATCGTCGTATCCTGCCCCAGACAGGTCGAGACAAGTTTAAACAAATTTGAGAGAATCAGCGCTGCGAGTGTGTTTATTGTGTTTAAACAGGACATTGTGGTCGAAACCCAAAATGGATCAGCGAACGAAAGAGACTCATAAAATGATGACAACAGTTTACAAAGAAAGTGCTATTACTTTGAAGTGTGTTATTGAGTGGTTTAAACGGTTCCGAGGAGGCCGGAACACCGTAGAAGACGCCCCCCGAAGTGGCCAGACATCCAACGTAATGTTACGACCCAACTGAAGGCTATCCCTAAAAACGACTACGCCAGGAGTTTCCAGGACTTGTACAGGCGTTTCCAGAAGTGCATTACCATCGACGGGGATTACTTTGAAGGATAGTAACTGCTGTTTCATGTAAGCGAGCAATCCACTCTCAATATGCCATCATTCACCGAACTTTATTGTCACAGGTTGTATTAACACGGAAATGCGATTTTTAAACGCTCTTTTAAGTATTTTTATAGAACTCAGCAAGCTGAATGAAAACGCAGCGACATTGGCGTTTGTGTTTCGACGCATTAACTTATGTATTCGTTTGATTAATGTTCGAAATTATATGTGGTTCTTAATGTTTTCACACACTTTACAATTGCTGGCCTTGTCGTCTATAGTGAAGTGCTCGACACAAATCGGAAGATATTTATTACTCTTCAAAGAATGGTTTACTTTTAAACCTGTTAAGATGACAAATGAAAGGGAAAATTTTGCGGCCTGTATTTGAACAGGGACCAAGACTTATAGCTCGTCGTCTCTACTAATTAGACTACGGCGGACGTGGTACAACAAAGGTGCTTCCAAATGTGTAAAGAGTACAAAGTTAATTAGGGAGTTAAGGTGGGAGCCTAAAGATAGGGAAGGCACCCAGCTCATTGGGCTTCCACCTTGACTACTTTGTGGTCTTTAGGACATTTGGAGACAGGATTGAAGTATCATGTTCGCGATAACCCAGAGGCGATTAGCTAAATACTCGTGGTTGCTGTTCGAATCCAAATCACGGAATTTTACCTTTCGTTTTTCTTTTATCTCAATATGTTTACCTTCTGTTGAACTATTTTTTAATTATTATTTTATTATGATTTATTTTATTTCCTTTAATATAAATTATTTTCACTTTTTTTTAAGGCGCAGAACATATGAAGTATGAAATGTATACATCTTTCATCGCTGATTACGGATATCGCATCCATATTTCTGCGGGACCAAAATTTCCCGAAATAGCGGCTAAAAATAGAATTTCCGAACTATGATGTATATCGAAAATTGAGACAGGAAAAATGGAATCAAAACATTTAATAATACACATAAATCAATAAATTATTGTATTGACCAAATGTCAATATTCCGATAGATACTATCGAAAAATCATAATTATCGTTAATCGATATTCAATATCTCTATATATGATAGCCATTACGATACGATTTATATATATGCATATAGTAGACTAAATAATAAGCATACATTTTAAAAAAAGTGACTTAGTTTTGAATCTACAGTCCAAAGCATTGAATAATGATAATGTTTTTAGATGCAACAAATAAATATTTTATACAGTATATACATCTTTTATTTATTTATCAATGGACGTGTCTACATCGGTAATACTGAATAAGGGCTTATAATAACTGAAGTATAAAATATAAGCACGTGTATCGAGTCTCTCAAAATGTCGAGTAAACACAGCATCTATGCTTACTCGCGTTTGTGTTCGCAATCGAATGTGGGATCATAAACATGCCACTTGCAAGCTTTTCGCGGTATCTAAAATCACAAAACGAGTTTTTTTTTTGTATAACGAAAAATTAAAATTATTGCATCATCCATAATGATTATTGCATCACCCGTAACGCTTTTTTGGGTCGGAATATTATTCTTAACTCTAAAGAGGAAGGAATCTGTAGAAATAAAATAAGCACTTCAAAGCACATAAAGATGAAGACGTCAAAAAGCATTAAAAGATTTAAATGTTTCAAAATAATAAAATGTGAATTAGTTTGTGAGTAATAAAATATATTTATTGTAATGGAAAAAAGTTTATTCCAATACACTAGGATTTATTAGTCTTCATTCAAACCACTGAAAGCAAAACGTTAGGCCATTACACGAACTGGCTAGGTAAGACAGCGAAGTATAGTGGCGCTATCTGTTACCACATATTCAATATATTTCATAATATCTGTATATTAAAAATTTAAATAAAAATTGTTGCTCAGACTGCAATGGTCAGGTCACTTTTCAGTGCCGACGCGTGCTTCAAGCCGGCGTCAATAATGTTTAAACGTGCAACAATAATTCAAAGCTCTGTCCGTAACGCTTTTTTGGGTCGCTTTTGCATCATGCTTTTTGCAGAATGATGTTCAACCTTAAAAGATTATCATGTTAAAATTCAAAATTGGACCAATTGGTACGGAGATATAACATATCAACCGGGTGACATAAACAGCGGTATTCACTCATTATTCAATTTGCCGTTTAAATTTAACAATATAAATCCTAGTGTAATGAGGTAGAATTTATCAACTCGACAAATGAGAGTGATATTGCAAGAATGATATGAAATATGACATATCCCATGGTCAAATACTACTTGCATGCGATTTCTCTAGTTAAACTTACGGACCCTAGAATTTTTTAATTTATATAATTTCTACATACATATTCTGTTTATATGGTTTCACGCTTTATTCTCACGCATCCACATAAATAGCCTCACGATCTTATACACTATTCACGCATTCACAAACTTACGCTTATTCATATACATCCACTTACACATCTGACTCAAGCATGCTTATACAATATTAATTCACTCGCCCAGAAATGCTATCAAATTCATTTACCTATTTATATTTTCATTTAATAAAACTCGAGAAACTGTCCACCAACGAATAGAAAGAACTAAATAGTAAAAGAAAATATAGAATTCAGTTTAAAATTGCAGCAGAGAATCTTAGAAATTAGTTGGAGAACTAAGTTTAGGCAATACCGAAATTTCTGAGTATGTTTGCTCATTTTTACCAGCAATCGCTGAACCTATTTTGAAGAAAATTAAAGTAGCGCTGATTAATCCAAATAGCTCCCCGGGCAACAATCGACAAACAACAATAACTCTGAATGCCGCTCGTAAAGGGAAAGAGACACCACAGATTAAAGAAAACAGACACTGGTTATAATACAGATAGTGATACTCCATGGCCTGTATGTCTGGCGAGGGACACGAAATAATGTTGACAAAGACGGTTTGAAATTTGCACACAAATGGTGGAAGTGCCAGCAAATATTCGCTTTTTTGGACAATTTAATCTCCAAACTCCTTTCCTCTTTAAAATTTCTAATAAATAAAAAATAATTCTTGTTTCACAGTATACTGCTTTCTAGTAGTGCCATTAAGGTTTTCATTTTACCTGAATATTAAATTCCATTAAAGTACTCATTTATGCCATAGCGTGATGACTTGGTTAGATTTGATTGCAAACTTATGTTAAATTCTGAAAGGATTATTCAAAGGTTTTCGGATCGATGTTTTCGAGCGGTGCTTGTTTATCTTATGTTCATTTTCTAATTTCGAATCTCAATTTTCTGGTTCGGGTTTTTTAATTTCTGCGAAATGTAATTAAATTTTAATTCAGTTCATTTATTTTCTAACATAAAAACCTATGATTAAGTTTTATTTTTCCTATAATTATTCTTTCTGTATTATGTCCTATTTTCTCGAAAACGATAGTTATCTGGAAAAATGTAAAGAGGTGTACACATTATCGCTATTCTGAACTTCTATCAACAGAAAATAGAACTAAAAAATTTGTATACTAAAAAGATAAAATTTCAAAGAGATGGTATGTTCGATTGGTATGTTAATGTACAATATGTGATCAAATGTTTCCGGACACCAGTAATTTTATAACGAAAATAACTATAGTGTTGAACCTTCCTTTGGTTTTACGCTTTTAATACGGCATCTACTCTCCGAGGAAGATTTTCAAACAGATTTATGTTCAGGAATTTTTTTTCATTCTTCACGAAGAGCGTTACGAGCTCAACCACATATCTAATCTTTCCTATCTAATCTCGTACAATTCATCCCTTTAAGTGTTCACTGGGATACATATCGGGGCTCTATGCAGGCCAGTCCATTTCTTCAATCTCTCTCTTCAAACCATTACTCCACACAGCTTTTTTGTGACAAGGATCATTCTTGTTGGTATAAGAATGGTCCAATCCCAAACTGTTGCCACGATGTTGGTAGTACAGAATTGTCGAAAATATTAAAGTATGTTGCAGAATTCCTTGCTACTGTACAAGTAGATCCAATCCAAACATAAAAACTAGCTCCATAACACGACACCGTCTCTTCCAAACTTCGCGGGGGACATGTTCTCCGGGTTTCTGCCGTACCCAAGCTCGACCATATATTTGTATATCGAGATTTGTCGCTCTTAAAGACATGTTTCCAGATTCGGTGAGCTATACACCAATCTCAAGGTTATTTCGCATTGATTCTGTGACTTGTTTGATAATGTCTTCGAATAATTCTCATGGGGATCGATGGATATCTTCACTACCACGATTATCACACGTCGACGGCACATGTAAGTGAGTTGCTTGATAGGAAGCTCTGTTGAGCGATCCATACTGCACCAATAATGAATCACAAGTGAGTCCAATAAAGCACATTTCTATTTATATTATCTTAGATATAATAGACAATTAAATTAGGTCACGTAATATGATTTCCGGAAACTTTTGATCCTATAGTGTATCCGTTCACAATCTCACTTTAAGGAAATTTTAAAAAAAATACTATCAACAGCAAACATTAATATGAGTGCACATGTTGCAAGGGATTCTTATAAACCCGAACACTGAACTTTATTTTTTTTATCATAAATAATAGATGGAAATTAATAAAAATTTCATGACACGTAGCTCTATCGAAAGATGTAGAGCGCAAAACATCACAGCAGGTGTTGGACTTTCTTCCTAGGTGGCAGTAGTAACTGCTGCACCATGGTAAAAACACTAATCGGTGAAGATTTCTTACAAAATTGTCAATAGAATCTGTCAATTCAGTTTAGTTTTAGAAATTTATAGAGCAAATAAATAGGTAAGGAAATGAGTTTTTTGTGAGCTTGGATAATGTAATTTAACACGCAAAAATAAACTTAAGAGGTGCGAAACGTGCTCCTTCAAGCTTTTCGAGAGTCTTGTCACGGAAACAAGCCTAGGTTTAGTGTAATGGCTCCGGTAGTAGCAAGACGGACGTTCGAGGTGAGCTGCGACCCGAGTGCCTAAGCAGTGGGTCTATAGAGGGTAATGGTTACTGAACTGAATGCAGAAACAGGAGAGGCAAGTACATTAAACGTATCAACATTACAAACGAGCTCAACATCAGCCCAACCTACAGGTAAATCCTATCTCTAGAGACTAGACGCCGATTTCTTCTGGAGTGAAATCGGCCTTAGATCACTGTAGAATTCCTAATGACTTAATGGTTACATTGTCAGTTGTGCACACTATATATCAGAACTTAGAACGGGCTAGATTCCCGTTAAAGCCATCTCTAAACTATTCGTTTTCTATGCTACTTAAAGTCTACTCTGTTACCTCTCGCTTTTAGAACATGTCTTGCATTTTATGGAGGAAAATATGAAGGAATGGAGAGACCAACGGCCGCTCCAAAAACAGCATTGCAGTGTCATTTCGACCGTTGCCTAAATAAAGGTCATTAAAAGAAGTATTTTTATTAATTTATTTAATTCAATAATATTATTTACTGTGGTTGAGTCATAACGTGACTAACCATTTTATATACGGCTTGCATTTTTCGCATTTCGGCACAATGTCAACTATTTATCGCCCAAAAAAACAAGATCCTTAAACAACGTTCAACCATCGAAATTAAAAGTACTAAAAGAAAGAGGTAAAAAGAAAAAGAAAAAAAAAGCGAACGAAGACGGCGCTTCCTCTTATCGATGCGATTAAAATAAGACCCACCCGCCACTGTTTTGCTATTCATAATCGGCAGAGCCACCTGGTTGTTTGTCCAAACATCGAATTCCTAAGTGATTAGAAAGACAAGGCTCTTTCTTATGTCGCCGCAACTCATTAGCTATTCATTTCTTGACCTGAGCTTCCATCGATTGGTGAACGTTCTTGCCGCTGCCGCCGTTACCATGCACACGTGCGCTCGCTCGCCTTGTGAATCCTCGAATCCACCCCCCCCCCCCCCTCCCATCCATCCCCGTTACACAGTCGCCTTTTCGAGAGAAGCACAAATGGCGGAGGGGGGTAGAGGGGAAAGACGAGGAGCGAGAACATTCGATTCTTAGCTGAAATAACAGGTGTCTTCGCCAGCGACAGTCCTCTTCCATCCACGAGGCGCGATAATGGGTCTCAGCTCGAATCGTTAATGGCAATAATTATGCAGAGCAGTTAACCAGATACGGACATCAACCTACTCGAAAACGCGTCTCTTCTAATTCCAGAAGTAGAACCGCAAAAGAATTTTATGAGCTTTCACCCCCAACTTTTGTTTTCCAACCTCCATTAAAACTGCAAGGTAATTATTATAATTTAAATTTTAGAAAAGGGAAAAGAAGAATAAAAGCTCAGAGTAGTATTCTTCCGAGAAGCTGTTTAAGAATTTCCACACTTTTACTATATCAAATTGAACTCTTTAATGCTGCAAATAAACCTATGATTGCTTCTAAATTTTATGAAAAATCTGGGCGACAAGACATAAGAAAAAAACCAAAAGATTAAACAAAATGTATTCATTTTTTCGTATGTCTTTTCAAAGAAAGAATTCTTCAGATTTGTCGTTATTCTTGTGTTTCTGTATGTGTCTGTACATGCCCGTTTTACAAGTCTAAATATTATTAGACAGACAATTTTACATTAAAATCAGAATGTGAATGTCCCTTTGCTACAACACACATACAACAGCTTACGGCAACTGTCCTGGCGCGAAAATTACAAAAGTCGAATGATATTCAATACGGAAGAACTTATACGAGGTAGTACGAAAAATTCCGAAATTATACTCCTACCAGCGAATCATGAGAACTGTCAATCAATGCGTTACCATGGAAACCAGCTGGAATAAAATTTACCCTTGTATTGAGATTGTTGTAAAATGATTTACAAGGTCTTTCTACAATTAATGCGGAATTAATTTTCCTCAAAAGAATCGTAATGATATGTTCTTGTTTGACATGTTCCTTGAGCCTAAGAAATATCGCTCTAAGAAATGTGAATGATAAGTACAGGACCTGTGCAATGAGGCTAAGGCAGCCGCTGATTGGTTGATGAACTTAACGAATGTCATGGCCACGTGATCTATTGTGGGAGAAGCGATTCTCATGACTTGCCTGCACAGAGTAAAGAAATAAGTGTTATTTTCTTTACTCTGTGCTTGTCTGTTGGACTATAGTTCTCTAGAACAAAAATAGATGGCAGCACGGGGGCGTTGCGTGCAGCGCCATGGAGAAAAGAAACGAGATGAAACGATGCTTATGGGTTGCGCGTGAGTTTTTTGGGTTTTTTTTTCACTGGCGCCCTCTGGATTCTTGCGTGAACAATACCGAAATCATATTTATTAGAGGGAGCATCATCTAATAACCAAACCGAAACTTTAGGATCCATGGCGCCCTCTGCATCCATGAACGGGAGCGTCATGACAGACCATTTAAAATTCACAACTCTATTGTATTGAGAAGATATGTGTTAATGATACTACATGTACAGACATATTACTTAAGTTAATAAGATTTTTTACACAATGTCCTCATATAATTATAATGTCTTGCTTTAAAATATTATATTTATGTGTGCATTAAAAGATATTAAAGTGGAAATGGAAAAGATTTATTCATTAAATCATAACTATACACATGTCCTAAATAAATATTATCAGTTTTAAAGAAATCGCAGCTGTTTCTGGTCTCCTAGCATATTTATTATCATTAGCATATGGACAGTCCCTAAGCAGATGACAGATGCTAATTTTTCACGCAAATATCCAGATGTCGTTTCAACATCAAACTTGCTAGAAAACTAAGGGAGTCGTCAATCCCGATTCTTTCATCCATGGTAATGCTGATGAACAGTAACTTTCAGTACATTAAGTGACGTCATTCGGTGAACACGGGTAAATATTTGCATGGGCACATTTGCCATTCCAATAGACAGCTAACAAGAAATTCAGCATCAAATTCGGCAAAACTGGAAACGAGACTTTTCAAATGACTTGGCAGGCTTAAGACAATATAGTAATGGGTCGTGCGAGGTGTTATGAATGGCACTCGCGTTTTAAGAGCGGCAGAACATCACTGAAAGACGAAAAGAGATAACGACGTCCTTCCACGAGTACAACCCGTGAAGATGTGAACAAAATTAGGCTAAGATGTGTGCAAGGGGGCAAAATTGTGCAAGAGGATTTTTCGGAGAACCATTCAGATTAGATTATTTTAAGAAATGCGTCGAAAAAGACCTGAAGGCTTCATCAAGGCAATATACCCGCTCACGGAGCGTTAGAAACACCTAAGTTTTTAGGCCGAAACAACAAGATCATCTTTCCTCATCCGCCCTACTCGCCAGATTTGGCTTCCTGCGACTACTTACTCTTCCCAAAGATGAAACTCAAACTGAAGGATCACCGTTTTCAAATCATAGAGTGTACTCAGACCAAAAGTCGAAAAGGCCGGGACGATGTAAAGATGCACAAAGGGTCTGCATTGAACATTATAATAACCAAACGTAAGTATTTTGTTGTATATAAGCATAGTTTCTAGACTTTTATCTCCTTGTAAGAATTAATATTGCTCTGCAGTCAATCGAAACTCAAATGTTAGAAGAGCGGCAAAATAAAAGTAATGCAACCAAATATTGCCAAGTGTTCACTGGCTTTCAAAGGAATAAAAGCTGCTCAATCATAAAACTCTAAGTGGATAGTAAACTAAAGACTATGATGCATGATGATGCGTGCTCTCATTCTGCAAGAATCACAGCATCAGAGACTGTCGCTCAAATAGAACAGGGAATACTTCTATACTTGTATACAAAGCTCTATTTCATGTTTTTGATTAAGCTCTATAGCAGTTTTTGATGCTTGGATGAATCAGTGAGGCAGAAAATTCTGTATGAAGTTAAAGCAGCTTACCTGAACACTTTTTGTCACAAAGAGACCATGTCTTGCTAAATTTGCAAAATTTGATTTCGATTCTCCTCAAGGAATTTGTATGCCATATCAATCAGACAAGAAAGGCTATGTATACGGATTTATAAACTGAAAACAGTAAAAAGTGAAGGAGTTAAACATTTATTGCCAAGTGTCTAATTTGTCTAATCGCAAAAATCTGAAATAGTAGATTGACAATAAAGTGGAGAACTTTGTTTTTGGAACCTTGTTTTAGAAATTATCGACGTATAAGTGCTGAAAATGAAAGTAATATTTAAAGAGACATGATTTTTACTTAAAACAACGTGCTCCTTTTCCCTAACCAAGGAACTAATGCAAAATTTTCCTAAGATTTTAGCAATGATTAAACTTAATTTTACTATGTAGTTTCTATCAATAAAGCAGACTTGGTACATAATTGCTTTAATGAGAATTTAAAAAAATTCTTTAATGGTTTTGGTTGCCTCGACCTTGGGACCTTCGGCTGAGTCTATAAATTCTTACTACATCATTTCCGTATCTGTTATTTTTCCTGCGCTCTTCCTCCCTTCATTTTCCTGTTCCGTCCTTTCTCCCTTTTATCTCCCACATAAAATTTGCAATTAAAGGAAGGGGCGGCCGAGCATTGCTCCGATGGCCGGCATCTGTGCGAGTTGGCGCCGAACACGCCGCTCCTCGTTTCCCATTCCACTACCCCCTCCCACCACCAGCCCCAAAAGCCCTTTCGCTCTCTCTCTCTCTTTCTCTCTCTCTCTCGCTCTTTCTCTCTGTCTCTCAAGTGGATTACGTTTAATACGATTATTGTAAATTAGGTAAAATGTAATCACAATTTAACTTCGTTGGGCGCCCGGGGTTTCTTGGACTAATGAAAATGAATTTCGTGGGAAAATTTTTACTGATCTTTCGAAAACAGTTATTACTTCCGTCTTGTGAGTCTTCCGCTTTTCATCCTCTTATTTTCGTTCCTCTTTTCCTTCGCTTCCCTCCTTACCAATTTCTTTTCCTCGAGTACTGCACAAAACGTAGGGCCACCGGAAATTCGCAAATAGATTTGAGAAAAAAGAAAAGAAAAGAAGAGCTCTTTTGTCGCCTTCTTAAAACTTTAACCAATCCAGAATCCCAAGTTCTTATCGTGACCGCAACAGCTACGACTCGTTAATCGCATTATTTTATAATTCATGCAGAAGGGACGGGATTTTTCTTAATCTCGTTAATGAGAAAATCTAATTATCATTTCAAAGAACAGTTAAAATACACCTTTCACTTAAATTCCAGTTCGGTTTCCACAATTTAAGTGGCGCCGCCATCTTTATCTGGCAAATAGTCAACAAGGCGTCCCCATTCGAGAGTAGCGCCCTCAATAAACAATTTATGAAAATTTCTTTTATAATACCCTCTAATAGTAAGAGTTAAACATTTAAATCTTTTAAAATTAAAAATAATAAATACTTCATGTTAAACGTAATAGAGCAATAAAAAATTATCTAAGGCTTTCCTGTGAATCTGGCTTAATAGTGTAAACACACTTAACAAAGAATTACGAAATGCTCACTTTTTCCTTACCACAGAATTATATAACCACTAACTTTAATTACAACTTTTAATCGGCATGATATCCATATGTCTGAGGGTCATGTTTATTTGCAGTTTGGTCTACTGCATGCCCAAATAAATCTTCAGGGCAACTAACTTGACAGAATGTTGGCTCCTTGCAGCGTGTTTCTAAAATGTCCCAAATTTCCTCGATGGGATTGAGATCCTGTGAATTGTCGGGCCAATTGAGGTATGGAGTGTCAGTCTGGTGCTCAAACCAATTGTTCGAATATTAACGCGATGGACTGAACAGTTAAAATATTAAAATTGTGACTTCGCAATTTGGCTTTCTACGTTTAGAAACTTGCCAAATTGTAATACTCCTCTTTGAAAACATTCTAATTTGATTGCTTTCCCGACCTTTCCATAACCTTGGAAGGCAGTCAATGGAATACAACCGAAATTATCTGTTAGCCCCGCTATAAAGACGTAAACTTAAAAGGTTCCATAATTCCCTAACTAAAATGATGTATACTCCAACCAGTGAATCATGAAAACTGTCAATCATTGCGTTACCATGGTAACAAGCTGGAGTAAAATTTAGCCTCGTACTAAGACTGGTGTTAGATGAATTACTGTTAAATTGGCGGCATTAAGAGGACCTTTTTTGCAATTAATGTCAGATTAATTATCCTCAGTAGAATATTAATAATTTATTATTTGACATGTTGCATGAGCATATGAACGAAAAATATAAGACCTGTCCAACGAGGGTAAGGCAGCCGCTGATTGGCTGAAGAAGTTAGCTAACGTCATGACCACGTGATGTATTGGAGTTGGAGCGATTCTCATTCTTGTTTGATGGTATATATCAAAACTAAATATTCCAACAGACTAGGAATAAAGTTAAGAACTATAATTAGAGTGTGATTCTATATACTTTTGGGGCATAAGTAATAGTTATCAAAAACTTAAAAAGAAAGTTCTTATTTGAATTTTTATTTCCGATTTGATCAAATTTTTATAAAACTATTTAAGAAATATTGAAGAATTGCTAAAAAAAAATTAAAAAATTTTAATAAACCATTTTTAGCATCTATAAAAATCACTTAAATAAGCTTTAGCTTCTATTAAATTTATAAGTATTACATTCATCATTTTCATCATTTTAAAACTTTATATAAGAAACTTTTAAAAGAAACGTATTTGATAAATTTTACGTTCTTGTTCATTACGTGATTACCAAGATGATTTAAGTCCTCATCAATTGCTTTTAAATTGATAAAATTAAATTAATGACGACGCTAATAACGTTAGAGCCGCTTAATTAGATTCCATGTATAAAATTAAATGATTGCCTCGTTAGATATAATAAAAAAATGTTAAACGCAGTTAGGACTATATTTATCAGAGCAGTATTGATTTTCGTGTTTCTTGCCTGTGTTATTGACAGGGTTTAAGATAAACGTTTCAGTTCCGCTGACAGGTGTTAAGCCCCCTGATGATGATAATGGCGATGATGGTGCCTTTACCAAGTGCAAACATCGACCTAGAATCATTAATAACGGTGACAAATTTTGGATGAGTTGGGAAGATGCAAAAAATTTTGAAATCTAAACTTTCATGGCGTGTGTAAAGTGGGCAAAGTATTCCAATAACTTTCTGTAATAACACTTAACAGAAAGCATTAAGCATGGTCTGTTCTCTCTTTCCTTTCCGGTTTTCCTCTTTAAAGACGGAAACTCAAGAATTGGATAAAGGAAGAGTGGAAGAGTGGGAGGGGGGATGGAGAGAAGCCCCAACGCCCACAATCATCGAATCATACGTTTTAGATAAAGGCAACCATCAACCTCTTTCGCCCACCGCCGGTGCTTAACTTCGACAGTGACCGATCGGATCCTCTACTTCCAAATGATAAACATGCATTACTGCAAACGTTCCTTTTCCAGTCGAGTTTATCTTTTTTTTTCGTTTTACCTACTTTGCTTTCTTTCTCTCCATTTTTTATTAACCTGTATAAAAAATGTAATAAATAAAAGGCGCTCATGCCTGAGTTTTTATCATCCTGGGCCAGCGAGTTGTCTATAGTTTTTCTGTAATTTTTTTCTCGAAAAATCTCATTTGAAAAAACGGCTTGCATCCACAATTTTAGCGATTTAGCTGCACGAGAAAAGCGAAATAACGTATAGGAAAAAATATGTGCGCAAAACAATTCTGGATAGAACGTATT
Source organism: Rhysida immarginata (assembly GCA_023313115.1). Taxonomy (NCBI): domain Eukaryota; kingdom Metazoa; phylum Arthropoda; class Chilopoda; order Scolopendromorpha; family Scolopendridae; genus Rhysida; species Rhysida immarginata. Next base: position 1,521,127 of record JAHWFO010064584.1, on the reverse strand, counting down.
AAATTTTGATCCCAATATATCATATTTGTTTAAATTTTTAAGAACTTGGAATCATATTTATCATGCCTAATATGCAGGTAGTATCATATTAATTAGAAAGATAAAAAGAAAGTTAAAAATCAAGAAAAATAACCACTTTCACTGTAAATTTCACTCTGCGATAAAATGAAGCCAAAATAGCCAACCCATAAAAGCGAATATTATATCTAAAGATGTCCATATTTGGTCTAGTATTACTATATATTGAAGAGAGAATGATAAGTTATAGATAAAGCAATACCTAATAAGGTTCGAATTTAACTTTCGTCTTCACGGCCATTATCGTACAAGTGAAGGAAATTTCACATAATTTTCGAATATTATATAGTCTCCTTTCACTTAGTTCTAAGTTAACAAACAAGATATAACGATTGGTCACTTTATTAGAGACATTATAGAGACGTTATCCATCTTTGGCTCTGATGAGAGCCTACATAGTTTCGACAAGGTGGTGGAACCATTTTGCAGCGAACTTAATATTCGCCCCTGCCGACATTTAGCAGCTCTCAGTTAGTTCCAATTGAATGGCGGCATTTATAGTTTTGAATGTATCTGTCCACCACATTAATACTGTTGGATTGAGATCAGGTGACTGAAACGGCCAATGAAGTCATATTCACTGAACTAATCGAGACAATCGAGAACGGTGACAGAATGTAATGTCTTGATGAAAGTGCCCGTCTGCAACAACAATATCGAGGTAGATTTTGAAATATTTCTGTTGCTACTAGGGTACCTAGGGGAAAATTCCTCAGAAAATTATTGGACCTTCTCTCCGACAGTAGGGTTGTCACTTTCTGGTGTTTGCGCAATAGTCGCGTTCTGCCATCAATACGGTGAAAAAGAAGCAGAGACTCATTGGACCAATCTACTTTTCCTGTCTTTCTGTTTTAGCAGACGATATTTCCCGTTTACCTGTTGCCTCATTCAATTATACGACTTTTCCGGCCATAGTTATGCTTACATCTTTGAGTTATGATGCAGCATTCTCCGAACACCTAGAGGAAAGCTGAGGATGTTAGCTCTTTCCGAAATATTCCATATGACGTTTGGAGACATTTGACTTAACACATTACTGTTATGTCAAAATGATTTGTATATGCAAGTTAGAATGGGTGGTCTCTAATAAAGTGGTAAGCTAATATAATAGAGGAAGGTGACCAAAAGCGGGCCCAGCTCCTCCAGTGGACCCCCTCCTTTTCTGCTCTGCATACAGTGAAATGTTGAGATAGTAGTTTAAGCAATTGCCTACTGGAGGACCAGTACCCAAGCTGTTTACTCAATCTGTTGTTTTTTCAATGGCGATATATTGTTTTTTTGTGTTGTTCAGAACTTTTTATGCTCCTCAGTTTCACGTGCATTGCGCCAGAATTTTGAAGGTAAGTGGTTTAATTGTTTTACCTGCTTATCCCTTATAATAATAGGTACGTATTAGTGTAACTTTGAAGTAGTTAACATGCAGAGTTAAAGAAAAATATTAATTCAAAAAACTATATATGAGGTATCCTAACACCGTCACGCTTTTCTTAAAACCAACCTCCATATTTTTACGATTACTTATTCTCAACTTCTTGGAATTTTGTTGTAGGATCCAAGGTTTACAGTACAACTGTTTCTACAAAAACTAAGCCTTCATTTTTTATCTTAAGTAATTGAACACCTGATATTTCATTAAAAGTTATGAATTTGATTTTTATGATTGTTTTTATAGGAAATAAACGGTTCTCTTTCAATAAATATTTATTTTCTTCTTTCTATACCTAATTTCATGGAATGAAATGGCCGGGTTTAGGGAGCTCGGTTCTGGAGCAATTTTTTTGAAGTGGTAAAAGAGTAATGTTTTGGAAAATTATTTCAATTATTTCAAGTTATTTTTCAATATTTCTTACTTTGTAGTTTTGCCTGTACATGTTAAAAAAGAAAATGGGAGCCTACTTTTGGTCACTTTCCTCTATACATTCTAATCTTATAAATTTTATTCATTATCAGATTAGGTTCTATTTAAATCTTCCAGAATGAATCTTATGATAATATTCTTTAGCCTTTTAAACATCGTTGCACGAAATCGTTAACATAATAACTATTTGTGTATTGTTATAAATCATTCGTTTATGCTAATTTTGAATAAACTGATGAAGTCCTATTTAGAAATAAGATTTTTAAACTCAGTAATGAAAATTCTAAGTTAGTTCACTTTAACTTGAAAAGTCAACATTTCCTTTCGAGTTTCCTTAAAAATTTTCGAATCCATTCTAGAAAATCGAATATAAATAATAGAAGTAAACATTATTTTAATTTTTTTATAAATATTCCATTAAGTTAATTTAAAAAAAAGTGTTTTGAAAAATTTGGGTAAACACATCATTGATTTCCTATGAATCTTTTAATGCAAGTTAGTGCATTTAGTGCTACAAAATGCATAACTCAATCCACTTAATGATGCTTAGATAAATTACTCGGCAAATATATCGCCATAAAAAATTTACCTCATTAATTAAACGATAAGTTCCATTCTATTCCTCAGTATATGCGTAAAGGTAAACAATTCCGGATATGTTTAAGTGAAGCGTTTCTCGAGTTTAATTATAACTGAAATCTGGGTTACACACAAAAAAAGTTCCACAACTAAGTTTAAGAAGAAAAAAAAAGGCAGGAGGAATGGAGCATTTAACTTTTGCAATATTTCCTTCGGTTTTATCCCATTAGCAAAAGTCAGCGTGCCCACAATCAAGCGTAGGGGGTAGTGTAATTACACGGGGGCTGATGGGACCATTTCCCCACAGACGCCGAGGCAATTTCTTGGCTCAAGCGTCACACCGAGCGACATCCCCGGAGCAGACAAATCGTCCACCGACCACAGTCGATATAATCGCAGCCAAACACCCAGGCCTCTGCGATCTTTCAATGAGCCGTTATCGGTGGAGGGCTACCGGTGAGCCTACCCACGGCCATTGTCAGCCCCTAACCCCCGTCTTACAAGCGATCGCCAACTGCCTAAATGCCTCCGAGCGACCGAGCCCGACATCCGGGGTCCCTTTCTCATGCCACTGACCTCGTGAATAATGAACAGAAAAGCCTCGGATACGACAAGGGAAATGGAAAAGCAAGACTGGCAAGGAGGAGCAGAATTAAAAAAAGAAGAAGCAGCAGCAGCAGCAAACTTCAAGGCACATCGTCGCCTCTTTTATTATCAAGCCTAATTAATTTTCTTAAGGCAGCCAATGAAAAGTTAAGGGAATAACGACTTTTCTTGACGTTAAGGCGGTTCTAATAATTTACGTGGAAAATGTTTCGACACAGCATAATTAAGAAGTTACCATCGCATTGCAACGAAAACATCTCATCAATTATTCATGTATCATACATAAATAAAATTCCCCGTAAAGTGCTATGATAATACCAAATGGAAAACAAGCGGAGAAAGATGAAATTTCGGAAAAGAAGTCTACAAAAGAACGTTGACAGGAGGTATTACGTGCCATTTTTACGTTTAACGTTCAATTTAGTGAATGGAAAATTCATAATTTTGTGTAAAAATATTTCTCTTAATGCATTATTATGAAAGACTGGACTTGAAAAAAAAAGTGAATGAAGTAGTTTAGAATTAAAA
>JAHWFO010064584.1:1446803-1517378 GCA_023313115.1 Rhysida immarginata | reverse complement strand
GTTAATTTCCCCATCGCAAATCATCTTTGCCTTTCCAAGATTTTCGGTTCCAATATAAGCCGGTTGGTTGTGAGATGTTTTAATTTAACGAGAAGATAGAAAAGGTAATTTGGAGCATATTTAACCATATACACCATTATGCGAAGTGTCACTGTTTTTGAGATATAGCTTTTTTTCATTAATTACAGATTAATATTATACAAATGATGTAAAATATGCTTAAGAACATCTCTGTTACTCACCTTCCTAATTGTGTATCAGACATTACAAAAAGCAGCAATTAAACCATTTTTAATATTAATTAAACAAACAGAATACTGCATTTAAGTTGTGTATAAGTTGGCGCGACAACTACCATTAGGTAGTTATTAATAATTCAATGTCTTCTCTTATTTTGTCTTCGACATTTTCCTAATTTCTTAATTTGTTGTCGAAATTGTTAAAGGACACAGTTGATATTTGATAAGATTTGAAGAAATAACGAGCCATAAAATGATTTCCAAACAAAAGTTCTTATTTAGTTTTAAGGGCATGTAATATGCCTAATGAGAAACACTGCAGATATCTGTATTCGCTTAAGAGATGTTTATGTTTTTCTTTTTTTTTTTTGTTGCAATTTAAAAAATTTAGCGGTTTCTAAAGACCACGTCACCTATTTTAAAGACGTTAACAGTAGTTAAACATAGAAAAAATTTTCTAGCGATGACCGAAAACAGAATTTAAAAAATTAAACAGTTTTCGAGAAATCGTGGAATATACGGATGATAGATAGATAGATAGATAGATAGATAGATAGATAGATAGATAGATAGATAGATAGATAGATAGATAGATAGATAGATAGATAGATAGATAGACACAGAGAGAAAGAGAGAGGTTTATTTTTAATTTCCTACTTAATAAAAAACCATAAATAAAAGGAACAACTAACAATAATTTCATGACCGTTAAAAGGAGCACCTTTTCCTGTTATAGCAGCGAGGCGTTAGCCATGGATAGAGTAAGCTTACTATATCCTATTAACTCACCTAATCAATTCGCATTCGTCTACAAAACTTTATTAATACATTTCGCCTTATTCATCCTATTACATTATTTTCATTTATTTAATTGTCTGCAACCCTTCCAACAAATCACATATCGCATGAACCATGCACATGAATCTTCTCAAACACACGCAAAATGGAAGATGAAATGCACGCGCCTTTACAAATGTCTTTAACCAGCTTAGCCTATTTGTTAAGTATACTTCAAGCTACCGCTCCTATCTTCTTTATGCCAATGCATCGCAGTACTCTTACTGGGACAGGAATTCATTTACATTGTAGACTTGAAGACTTAAGCATTTATGTAAAATACCATATCTCAGGATCGGATTTTGTGAATTTCTCAGGTATGATGTGGTAACCAAACTTTACGAGAATTTCCTCGTAAAACAGGAATACTTAAGTACTAATTTTGAACTAGTAAATTAACCGTCAACTTCGAACTACTGTATACCTCACCTTTAAGCTCGTATTCCGGCGATTTATCTATTATTGGAAGACTGTAGCTGTAGTTTGCTTAGCATCCAATGATCTCTTTAATGAATCAAAACGCCATCCTTTCAACTGAAGTTTCATTCTAGGGAACATTGGCGAGAAGGAAGGATGGGAACCAGTGATCACGTCCTTTTTTGTTAGGAAGTTCCTTGCCACGAGAGTGAAACAACTACTCCATTACTCCATTTAAGCAGACACAGTACATGGTGAAACAACCAGCCTCCTTTCTTCCATAACTTCCCACAACTCAGATCACTTGTGCCTCACATTTTCCCCCAAAATCTCAAAGTAAAACTTGACAGACTGACCTGTCGAATAAATTCTTCAAATGTCATAAAAAAAAAGATCAGCAATTAATGACATTGTAAGAATTGTGTTCAAGCTCAACAAAACTGCAGCTGAAACCCACAAATAAAATTTCCGGACAATCAAGACTTATGATTAAAAATACAGTAAATGGCGCCCAGCGGCGAAACTTCGTAGCGCTAATGGGTTTGCGCGGAAACTTTGGGTAGCACCAAGTGCATAAAAAAGCGACCCATGGGAGAATCAATTTACGAAAGAAAAATCGATTTCTTTTTGCAATTCCCAACTAAATAAATAGTGGTAAGCTTGACTAACTGAAACGTTTTAGAATTCACTGTTAAATAAGAAAGGATTTTTCCAGGAGAGCAATTTAAGGCCAAACCTTCTTTTGAATGAAAAGGGATGCGCTTAATAAGGCTCGAGTAAAAAAATAATAGGCTTTGTTTTCTCTTTATACCTAGTACTTTGCTAGCCTTTCAACCAGTTTACTGATTTATTGAAGTGCAAGCCTTTTAGCTATTGTGGATGCCTAAGCCAAGATATTGGTGAATTTCAACTTTATTGACTTTATCTAAAAATCAATCGAGTTTAAGTATGAATAAAAATTAAGCTTTCAGAAGGCGATTCACTGTAAACTTTTCCATTTTATGTACAGTATTTAATGCTTCGCACGAACGTGTGCTGCCATTCTTGAAAATGGACATTTGCCTTAAAACCGTGGCGTTAATGGTAAACGTTGTCGATTTGACGTGATTTATTGGAATCGACAGCTTGGAGAGCCATAGGAAGACTTTGGAGGCTGGGCAAACGCGGCAGATTGAGGCTCAAGCGCATCCGAAAGTGTCAACAGAAGGCCCTGGAATCACTCTCACGAGGCTCGAACAGTATACAAAGGAGACGATCGTGCTCGCCCATTATTAAAATCTTTGAGAGGTGGCCTTTATTTATTTGTCTTTAATTGCCCTCGTAACCAACAGCTGAAAGACACCCATTTGTGAAAGACGAAAGATCAAACCTTTTAAGGTTACTTGAACAACGTAAACTTTCCAGCTGCTTTTAAAGGATTGTTTTCTTAGACCAATTTCTATGTGTAATTAGGACAACCTGATAATAAAGATGTACATGTGAAAACACAGATTGCAATTGTCGGTGCGCTTGTGTAGGTATAGTATTAAATTCGCAGTATCCATATCCAATTAGGCTGAACTGTATTCACTACTATTCAACAAAATAATTAGTATCCAGTAGATGACTACCTATCCAATACATAATCTCTGAATAAACTTAGCGCAAAATATTTAAACAATCTGTTAACGTTATCAGATCTTATTATGACTTCAATTATTACGCACCGCAAAGCTTATTGCTATTCGAATCATTCTCTCTTGCCAATTAATACTATTATAAGTATTTCAAATTCCTTTTTAAATACAAATTCTTTACAAACGAGGATCAATTTATGAACAATGTACAAATTTATCGCAATTCGTGTTATAAGGAATTTCATAATTTTAACAAGACTACATATTAACCAAGCACACAGATGTTTGACTTCAAGTCAAATTAGGGTATACAAGGAGAGTTCAGGCTTTAATTCAATCAGTCTTGTTACTGCAGCTGAAATCCAGTATAAAACTCAGGTACGTAACTGCCTTTTATGTTTCTGCTGTGCTTTGATGTTTTTTCTATGCTTTTAAGCAGAACTGATGTAATTACCATATACTCCCATGTTAACTTCACTTTGGCCTAGCACGCAACCCGGACGCTCTCTGATTTTCAGGTATTAATTCGTCAACCCTACTCTATCGATTGCCACATGTCTCGTTTGGATACCTGATTCATGCGATAGAAGGTTTACTTGCCAGATGAGTGTTTCTTAAGGTATGCCTGATGACAGAGCCCTGTGGAGAGATGCATTATCTTGTAAATACAGATCATTACCTGCCATGAAAGCTTTTAACTACCAATCAGCATGTAGCGTTAGTGACTTCTTCAGACACTCAGGCTTCCCAAACCATCACAGAGCCAAAATTCTTTGGAGAGGACAAACCCACAACCACGAGATGTCTATGTCACAGCTTCTCTCTACCGCTACCTTACTGTACTTGAAAATATAATTCATTTAACTAAAGACCCAGGGCCTCTTTTCAGAAAAACATTTTGCTGTTCGCTTGCCGGACGGCCGCCATTCGCTTTCTGATTGTTAGCATGTCCGTCGTTGTTAGGATATGGTTGCCCTCAAGAACTCTACGCTATTATAACATGGATGATAGCATGATTTATCTGTTTTGCATCAACTATGTCCATGATCAAAGTCACTAAAGTAATCAATTTATCCATGTCCATTGATTGCGAAGGAGTTCTAGGATGCTCACATTTCTCTCGGTTTATTACATAGGTTTGGTCTGGATATGTTCCACTCTGTACGGAAGATACTGAAACTTGTCATTACCCCTATCTTTAATATTAGGTCCGCTCGATTTAGGACTCCTTACTGACTTGCATTCATAAAACGCTTGAAAAAACGTATTCCACATTGCTTATTAATACAAAAGATTGGTCTATTGAATTTGAAATTTCTATAAATATTCATAAAGACAACAGCAATCTGAACAATTTACAAACATCTTTTAAATTGGTACTTTGGTGATATTATGGCATTTTTGATAGTTGTGCGCCATTAACTTCTCTCATCAGGTTTAAATATTACATACAAATACTATTTATATATAATTTTTAAAGATCTAAGTTGACATATCTTATCATGATACGGATGACGTTTGCAAAAATATTCCTTTTCAGCTTGCTGCTTCAAAAATGGAATATTTCCCACGCAAATGCATCCCTTTCATTTAAGTCGTTTAAATTGCAATTCCGTTTTTAAAAATAATAAAATCGATTTGAAAATCCTCTTGAAGTTTCGTTTTATCCCAATGCATCAACTAGATTGTCTTTTTTTTTTCTTCTTTTTTTTTTTGTTCCCCCTCCTCCTCCTTCACTCTTTAAAGGGGGGTTTTGAGTCGTATGGATGCAAATGGAAAGAGTATGTCAGAGGTTAACGTACGAGGAAATTCTTCGTCAGGAATCAATTTTCTGCGGCTGGTGGACGGATTACGTTGAAAACTTCTCAGATCGACTTGGCGGCCGACTATCGACTCAGGGTCCCCAGTAATTATGGTCGACGAACGAGAAACCCTCGCCCAAGGCATTATTTTCGAGATCTCCTTGGGAGAAACCAGTCCCAACAACTTCGGAAGGAGAAAACGATTTCTTCTCCCGTGATCTTCTCTCTCTCTCTCTCTCTTCATCTCTTTTCGCTCTTAATACGATCACCACGAAGCAAATATTGGCAACACTGCCACCGACAAAGATTTTTCCCCTTTTCGATGTCCAGAGGACGAAGCTCAATCTCGTTTTTATCACTGTTGCTATGAATAAAGTGAACTTATTTTGGACATTTTAAGAAGTAAAAGGAAAGCGACACATTAAAGGAAAAAAGTGACGTTGACATCAAATCAATAAAAGTTAAAGCCTTTAAGTATACAATTTTTTTTATTAGTTTCGAGGTGATTTCACAACTTATCGCGATCAAATGTATTTCTTGAGGCTAAAATAAAAATAGAATGTTTTAATTTAGATATATCAGTTTCACAGGAAAGTCATCTGTTCAGAGTTAAAGAAAAAAAATTGAAATTCTTATGTACCTGGAAAGCGAAACTTTCTGAAAAATTTAATACGATGATCCTTGTATTTTCACTTTATAAAACATAATTAAAATTAAAAGATAAACAGGAAAGAAGATTTAATAATATATTTTGTACGATGCTTATTTCAACGGCCAAATCAGAGACTACAGAATTTAACAATTAAGATAATTCTTTATAACAATAAATTTTAAAAAAGCTTAGCAATCAAAGTGGTTTCTTTATAATAAAAGATTTTTGTACCAATTAATTATTTGAAAAGACAGTTATTTTATTTTATAGATTTGAAAATTCATACCATTCAGAAACATTTATGGAGGCCATTGTCGCTATTTAGAATTTTTTTTCCTTTTAGCAATTTCTACTAATTTGAGAGCGTTCAGCAGTTTTTGATTAGCCGTAGAGTGTAAAAGTTTGAACTTTTTAGAATCAAAACTGGAGTGATTAAAATTACAATTTTTTAAATATAATTTAGTGTTTATTTTTCTTTTACTTAGTGATTAATTCATATATACAGGAATTGCCTTTACTTTCAATTTTATCCCTTACATCCGTACAAAATAAGTTATTAAATCTTGTGAAAATGCGTTTCCTCTTAATCTTTTAATTTATATATTACCTAAATGATAATGCATATTTTAATACGTTTCTTCTTTTCTATTCCTCTTTTATCTATCCGGTGTTGAGAACGTTAAATAACCACTGGATCCACTGGGAATTTAACAAAGCAGGGCATTAGTCTACTGATGATTTGCATGGTCTTCTTTTGTTTGTTTGTTTCTTATGCAAATCTACAGTTTTATTCCGATCTTGATGAAATTTTGCATACTTGACCTTCAAAGCATGAGGAAGGTCACTGTCTACTTCAGATTTCGATAAGATAATAATTATTGATAAAAATCGATATTCATGGTTATGGCAAGGCATATTAAAAAGAAATATCTCATGACCAACAATGTAAGGAAAAGTTTGTGCAACAATAGGTATCAACAATGGTGTCAACACGCAATGCACCAATGCTATGCAAGGATCAATAATATATATCTCATGACCAACAATGGAAGACAAAGTTTGTGCAATATAGATAAGTTTCAATTTGTAACAATTCATAGAATTCCTGTTATTCAGGCTTTTCTTAGAAAAGAGAGTTCTTAGTACTTAACAATTTCTTGAAAATCTTTAAAAATGATCAGTAACTGGAGATAATGGACAGTTAGCAGACTATTGAGAAAGGAAGCAATCCTTTAGCTCCGTGTCCGTATAGACCAAGAGCTTCTACGTCAAGAGCAAGAAAAACTTGAGTCTAAAGTATCTGTTTCCAGTATATCACATAGAATTCGTATTTTTCGTATCATTACCTATGCTTGGAGAGCATCTCCAGTTTATAATCATTATTATTTACCTTTGCTCTGTGTTGTATTGATTGAGTTATTATTTTACCAATTGAGAGTTATAATTTAATTTTTTGAGATTGTTCTGTTTACCTACAAGTGTAATTATCCCGAGCAACGCCAGTTACCTCTTCTAGTAGGATATATTTTCTAAAATTTTAAAAACGACACAATTTCTCCAAAATTATTTTTAGGTAATATTGTAACAATTAGTTAATAGTACGGAAGCAAATCAGGTAACTTTTTTAGCCATTACTAATAGCATTTTTATACAGGAAAGCTATTTCTGATGCAGGATGATTACGTGAGGTAAGTTGTAACAATCCTCATTACAAACTCATCGTATAATTAAACGAAATTTGCCACTATTTTCTATGTTCTGGTCTAAGTCAATACGCAGCTTGTGTTTTGGTGCACTCTCCTGCTGGAATGTAATATGATGATGGGTAGATTATAGGGTGAACTTTTAGTTTTGCCCTGATTAAGAAAAAACATAACTTTTAAAATTTACTAGAGAGAAACATGAAAATCTGTGACCTTAATTATGCCAGTTCTTAGTTTTTTTCCCTTTAGTTCACAAGAAGATCTCTTTACCTAGCAACGAGAAGTCCTTTGAATTCCGACAACGGCGAACAGTCTTAATCCTTTACAAATCCTTATCCCCTCATCTTTTATAACCACTACCTTTTGGTGAATTTCTCGTTGGCACCCTTAATACCCAATTGTGAGCGCAGCCTTAGAATCTGGTGCGGATTAAAATATAACCCAGTTATTAGACATTTCAGCAAGAATTTAGAAAAAGTTTCAGCCATGACTAGTTTTCCAACAAGAAGATGCACCATAACATTAAGCTTTATGGATACAAACTTTCTAAAAAGATGGATTGTGAAGAATATCCCCTAACACCATGAATATTACCTTCTGGAATTCACTTTTTGATGTGATCACGCTAAAGACAAAGTGTCCATTCATCAGTTCCTGATAATAAAGCTTATAAGGCAAGAAAAGGAATGTTGTCTAGCGACGGTGGCTGAAAGAATATTAGAGAGTACACGGTAAGAAATTAAAATATCGCTTGTCACACATTAGAAGACGTTCTCCAGGCAAAGAAATAACATGTTTAAGTGTTATATTTTTTAAAGTATAAAAATAATAAAAAATAAAAATACTTCTTGAATTAAGGTAAGATTTGCAAAAACCACATGTCTGTTCCTATGATAGTATAGTTTTTATACCTTTAGTAGGTGCAAAACTTAAAAAAACTAATAAAAAACTCTTTCACCACAACGATTATAGATTGAAAATATACCACCTTATACTGGAAGTACTTTTCGGGAGCAATTGCTTCCATCATTCAGCAGCCCAGGAGCACCTCAAGGAAACTGAGAGAACTCTTTAGTTCTCTCCGAAGTTTCCTTCGGAACCGAGAGTTCTCTTCAGTTCCATCAGTTCTCTCGGTTTCCTTGAGGTGCTCCTAGGCTACTGAATGATGGAAGCAATTGCTCCCGAAAAGTACTTCCAGTATCAAGTTATATATTTTCAATCTATAATCTTTGTGGTGAAAGATTTTTTATTAGTATTAAGTTTTGCATTACAATTATCCACATTTGTCTTTTTTTATTACCCTTTAGTAGGTGTTTGAGAGATCAGGAAAAAAATTTATGTTGATTCAATATAATTATAAAGCAACGCGCTTGAGCTGCAATATTGTTAAGCATCCTAAACTTATCCTAGGATGAAGGGGGGCTAAGATATCTGAGAAAAAAATCCTCCGGGGAAGGATATTAAATACAAGGATAAGTATTTGAGAAAGGATTCAGAAGACGTTTTAGAGGGGCGATATTTTACTCAATACCGGATTTAAAAAATAAAAGACAATTGCTTGTTGTGAAAACCGAAATATAATCGGAAAAAATTATTAACTGTTTCAATCGAATATCAAAGGCTAAAACAGTACATAAGTGGAGCTAACATATATATACTTGAACTGAATTTTCTAATTTTAAGTTTTTGAACAATCATTGGAATTTGAACCGTTACAAGAGCTTAAAATACTATCATTATCAATCTCCGTCTTGCTTCTGTGAGCTGACAGAAAAGAAATTCGCCTGTTTGGCTTATCTACAAACTTGTCTTTCCACGATTGTTGTATTTCGAAGTGGTCTCGTATCTAATCGTGCGTGCTTTGGCGACATGTGGCTCGCTTATGCGATTCTTACCATTCTCAGTCGACCTTCCTCATCAGTGAACTTTTCCAAACCACAGGGCTCATACTGTTTGTGAGCATTATTTGTTTTCGGTTAGTCGTAACATTTAGGGGAAATCCTAAACTTAGTCTTTTCTTAAAACTTCAAAATTACGCCACACGTAAAGTCACACGAACTGTGCATTTTCGCTATACAGAAAAAAGCAGAGACCATTGATGTTTATCTGCCAGGATTTTATAGCACACACGATGCAATGCCTATAAGTGATTCTTGTTTTCGCGTTGTATAGAAATGGCCACTATAGTGCGCGCGATTTAAGTGAAGTGTATATTGATTTTCAAAGTTCTGAAAATTTTGAGCACTAGGAAAATTAATGATCTGTCACCAATTCGAAATAATAGCCTTCCTTCGACGATTAGAACATTTACAAATTTGATACTCTTAAAAAATGTGAGCCTTAATAATTTGCGAATATGATTTATATTTTTCGGCATTTCAGTTTAAAACGGAAATTAAAGTTTTAGAGCAATAAATGTTATGGCACTTACTAAGTATACGATCCACGATAGAAAATAGTCAGCTAGTTAGTTTTAGAAATAAACTGCTCTGATGTCATGAAATAGTGTGCTGGGAATATTAAACTCCGAAGTTTTGGTTAAGAATTTCTGATTTAATACAGCATTTCTTGGCATTTTTTTTCGAGTTTTATCTGCGTCCGCTTCCACATGTTCTTTCTTTCTTTTCCACTCTCTTTCTGTGGTGTTCTCTCCTTTCTCCATTTTTTCTTCGTCTTCCCTTCTTTCTACTTCTTTTTCTATTTCCTCTCTCGTTCAGCCGTTCGTTCGTCAGCCTGACTTCCGTCTCAATCTCTTCATGAACTCCTGTCAGGAATGAACATCAGAGGAAATTTATGCCTCCTTTATCTTCCTCCATCACGTGTCTGCTAAAGCTTCACAAAAATATGTAAAATGGAACTCAACTATCTATCATTCGCCACACGGAGAAGCAACACGACTTTTCCAGCCAAGAAATGTTCACCCCACGGGGGCACCACTTGAAGCAACGGCAAAGCTTGTCGGACGCAATTCTGTTTACGATAAATCAAAACTTTCAAAATAACATTAAAATTCACTCAGCAGCCAACGCTCCGCGCTCCGATGACAGCAAAGCAGAGGGAGAAACTGGGAAAAAGAATATCGAAGAAATCGAAGTCGAGTGCAGGGGAGGAAAAAAATTAAAATATGACCCACTATCTATTTTTTAACCCGCCCCTTTCCTTTTTAGTCTGTTTGATTTTCGCATAGTAATTCAAGAAAATCAATAGGGACAACATTTTTCGTCTGATACCATCCTGTTTCTGTTTGTCTACGACTTATTGCGCAACGTTTTTCCTAATTTACTCAGTTTGGAGTTTGTGGAGGAATCTTGAAATTTTAATTGTTCAGCCCTATATTAAAATTTTATATAGAATTAGGCAAATATTCATTTGAAAGTTGTACATTTTTCTAGTTGGGAACTTTAAGTAAAGTTGATCTTAAAGTGAAAACCGCTTCGGCTTCACTAACGTACTCGCCTTTCTGTGAAATGTAGCTCAAAACTTTTTAAGAAGCTAAGGAGAGGATCCCAGATACTGGAATCGAAAAATATACTCTTGATAGTCTAAAGATTATTTTTTTTAAAACATACAAACGGCATAAAACTCTTTGAGTGTCTGCTAGAAAATGTGAGCCAGCGAAAATTTGTCTAGAAAATATCGATATTTAATAATAACGATGTTCAAAAATAAATATTTTTCTTTCAATTATGGGATTCTGCACTTGAAACTGATTTTGTGGTTTAATGGGAAACGCTTCACTGAAAATGCAAACAGAGTAATGCTATATTACCTCTAAATCTGCGAACGTTACAATTCACGTTTACCATTAAAATAGGAGGAAGTTACGATGAGCATTCGTTCCCGCATCCAATGGCTGGAGGAAACTTTTATGTAGAGGAAATGAACGATCATCTCAAAGGAAGTGCCCAATCTGTTAAAACATTGAGAGTGAAAACAGTTGAAAGTTCCTTTGTTATATACTCTGGCGAGCGTTTGTTAGAAAGCTGTGTTCGGGTCAAAAGTTCCATTCTATTTATGGTTGCCCATTCATCTTCATCCAAGACTTTGTTGACGTCCTAATTGGGCTCATAAAGACCAGACCCATTCTCAATCTACAATATAGTGACAAAATCATATTCAAAGATTGAGTTTAATACAAAGAATAATGATTTAAATTCTTTTTTTTTTTTTTTTTAGAAAATTCCATTTTAAAAAAGAAAATATACTTTTAGATTCTTTAAATTTAGACGCAATCATAGGAGGACTCAGATAAGTGGTAAGAAATTATATTATCAAATTAAAAAAAATAACAACAGAATTTTAGACTTCATATAAAATTGAAGAATAAAAATGCAAATGTTATTCACAAAAAGATAATTTACCCTTTCTAACTTAAATGATAAGGTACTAAAGGATAAACTCAAAAGCAAAAAAAAAATCGATATTGGTCCACTTCCTATGCCAGCCATCAAAAAATACGCAATGAATATACATTACCATAATTCATTTCATATATTATAAGAATTCAGTTGATCGAAACCGAACAGGTTGAAAATGAATGCCAGTGAGGCAAATTTTTCAAAGTGCGGCATGAAATTTTAATAATTTCGTGTACACGGATAAATAGGGATAGCGTGGCATATTAAAATGATGTTCTTCTTCGCGTTTCGTTTTCCAATTAATTTTCGCAATGGCGCTTGACAAAAATCTTCGTCATTTGCGAATTTCCGATCGGGTTCACTAATTTTTAAGTCCTCATTAAGCGCGCTTGCGGATTAGATTCATCTCGTCACCGGTCAGGCGGCAGCCGAGGCGGACCACTCGGTCCAATTATTCGCACGCCGCCCACGAGGTCCCTCCTCGTCTTTGCATTAGGCATAGGTGGAGATTAGAGAGGGTAGCTTATTTCTCACTACAAAGTTAATTCTTTCGGACTTGGACGCGGGTCAAATTCCCTTCAATGGAGCGTTGCTTCGCAAGCGCGTTTCCTGTTTCTCCAACTTCAGCTTTTATATTTGCTGACGTTCGAAAACGATGTCCTAAACCGTATTCCTTCTTGGTGCTGCTGCTGTTGTTGTTATTGTTGTTGTTGTTGTTGTTTGTTGATGTCGTCGTCTTTCTCCTCCTCTCTCCTTTTGTACTTTGGTTATTTGCAAGAAAGGAAAAGTTGGCCTTTTCTCTGACTGGAGAAGTTTAAATTCGAGAGAAGAAGAAAATGAAGTAAAAGAACGACGGGGGAACAGCAAATGTTGGTCGTGAGTGTCGCAGGGTGGGTGGGCGGGAATTCAATCTCCTCGAACCTGGCGATGGTCCAATTCATTGGAAGCCACCGACAATAGAGTTCGGTTTGGAACAATGCTTAGTTAGAAATCGATTGCGAAAGCGATGACTGTTTCAATTCAGAGTCTACAATGGAAGAAAAGTCAGGTCGCTGATCGTAAACGATGCAACCGAAAACAAAGGGAAAACCCGTCTGGATCACAAGAATAACAATAATATATAGTGCATTAAAAGAAGGAAGAAGGAAAGGGGAGTTAAAAAAATTCCAGCCCTCCCATTTTAAAGTTTGTGCTTGTCTGACTTATTTTTTTGAAGAAAATTAAAGCATTTTCCTTTGCATTTCTTTGTTGATAAACTTTTATCTTAAACTAGAGACTTGCCCCTCCAATGAATGAATAAACAATTTTGTAATATAAGGATAACACAAATGATTTTAAGTATAAACATAAAACAAATAATATAAAATTACTTTTAGGAGAACAACATCAATCCCAGATCAGACTTGTTAACTCTTCATTACATAATTAATAACAAACTAATAAAGATGGACTCGATTAAAGCAATCTTATCGCTATTTGGAATAATTAGATGATCATAATGATGACACTTGGCTTAGGAAAAAACACTTTCATAAGGAGAGAAAATGATGGAATAATCGAACAATCAATCGAAAATTAATAGATTATGTATGATTGATTATGAATTCAATTATATCGTCCCAATGAATCGATCCGTGGAAGGCTGATTATGAAATCAATTGCTTATGAAACTGATTAATTTCCGCCTGATTAAAGATTCACATTTCAGGAAAGGAAGAGGAAGAAAAAATATCCGATTTATTGTTCGAGTTTTTTTTTTCTTTCTAAACCACTTGAAATAGACGATTAGATTTCAGGAATAAAATTTCATATCCCCTCATATCGAAAGGGGATTAGAGAAGGAAAAAAAGTTAAATGGGAAGCGGCGAAGAGATTCAGTGGGGTGGATAGTCGTCGGAAGCATTTTCTCCAATGACACCATCTGTCCGTTCGTTCGTATCACACACACTCCCTCTCTTTTCCTCCGTTTCTCTTTATGTAGGGGGAGGAAGAACAGTTTCTCAAAGAACAGAAGGCAGATGCGTGAAAAATCACGCGGCCGCCGCTAATCCACAATCCATTCACTCTCTTAGCACAAGAGGCAGACGCAAGTGACGTGACAGCGCATAGTTTGCTCCTTCATTAAAGCAGGGGGAAAGAAAATAAGTATATATAAAAAATACCAGAAAAGCGAAAGAGAAGAAGAAATGGAGGGAGGGCTTCCCTCCCGACATCTTTCAAGACACCTGAAAACAGCCGCCTACACGGTAGAATTAATTAATGCTTCCTCAGATACGAAATTGATAAATGGCTCAAAATGCTGATTAACAAATTGAAATTTCCTGGGGTTTTTTTAAATAGGAAAATAAATTGGTGCCAGTTTTTCTATTTTAAATGAAAAAAAAAAGGATTGAAATGTTGATTAAATAAATACAGGTAACTCCGGTTAATGATATTCAACACAATTTCAATTTTCTCATTTTTTTCCACTCTATTAAAAACAGTTTCATAAAGCCGCTTGGAAAATGAAAGAAGCCCTCGTCAAACCTTTTAGCACATGCGACCCAGCTCTGAGCTGGAGCGGACTGTTAATTTTATACTCTTTTGCTATGGACCTTGGAACAGGGGACAATTCAAAATTAAAATTTAAAATTCAATAAACACAAAAGAAAACTTCCAGAATGCCTATGACATACAGGGTGATCAAGATAAAGTATTACAAATTGTGAACTCGGAAACAAAGCGTTATCCTCTGATACCCGAGGACACGGGTTCGACCCCGGCCGAGGACGACGAGGATTTTTTGCAGAGGAAAATCCTGAGATCACGCACTTCCTTCGGAAGGGAAGTAAAGCCGTTGATCCCGTGTAGTCGTTTGCCGGCCGCACGTTAAAAAACCCTTGCGAGGCAAAATTTGCGGCCCCTATAACGCCATCCTGAAATGACCATGGCAGTTGAAAATGACGTTAATACCAAACAAACCAAACCAAACAAAGCGTTATCGAAAAGAAATTTGAACAAATGTTGTACCATATGAGGGGGGAAATACGATGGAGGTTTTATTTTCTATTTGGTGGAGTTTTTCAAGGTCAGTTGAAGGTCAACTTCAATTTTTAAATGGATATTTTTCTTTTACCGATATTTAATTCTATGTTAATAAACAGCAACTTTTGTCTGAAGCCAGGGCCGTACTCAGAATTTTTTTTCGGGGAGGGGGGCTGAGGGGGGATTGACCCACTCCTGCTTGTGCGGGGAGGGGGGTTCCCAAGTTATAGAATTAGTTGAGAAGGTGTCAATTTCGAGGGAGGGGGGCTGCAGTCTTCTCAGCCTCCTCCCTCCACCCTGTCTACGGCCATGTCTGAAGTCTTTTATTATCCGACCAACTCTTTCGAAGATATTTAACAAAACGCGAGTCACAAAGTGTCTGAAAGTGGAATGGCACAATTTGAATACTTAATAGGACATTAGCTTTTTAATTTACAAATTTCTTCTTGAATGCCATAAGAAAATCATACTAACAAATTATTTAGACAAAAGGGTATTATTTGAAATTTGTTATTAGTTTCTTTATTACAAACAAATTATTTAGAGAAAAAGGTGTTATTTGATTTTTAAGAAAATATTATTACACCAAACAAGGGTTTAAAAATTAATGTCAACCATGTATTAACCCTCACAGTCCATTAAATTAACAATTGAAAATTGTATCTCACGATTACTTAGACTAAGGCTTTGTTTTCGAGAAAAATTTCGTAACCCTTGCATATGTTTTGTTAAATATCTTCGAAAATTTGGATCCGATAAAAAGAGTTTAGACAAAAAGTTGCTTTATATTAACGTAGAATTAATGCGCCTGGTAAAACAAACATAAGCTATCCATTTAAAAAAATGAAGTTGACCTTCAAATGACCATGAAAGCGTCCACCAAGTCTATTTAAGTGACCCAAAACTTAGGTATGATGTGCTATTCAGACACTGTTCCACGCGAATTAAAGGGTTGCCACTGCTGTATCAGAGAATGTACAGTTATTCAAACCAACTTCGGTTATTATTTAACTTCTTGAAGTTGCTCTGTTTACCTACAACTGTAATTATTCCGGGCGATGGCGGGTGTCTCTGCTAGTAGATAATAAAAAATACCATCATAATGCCCCCTTCATGTGGTATTTATTTCTTCAAGAATTTATTTCGATAACAATTCGTAACGCTTTAGTTTGATCTTCCGGTATAAACAAATATGATTGTCGATAACATAATATTTCAAGCAGGGGTCGGCAACCCATTCAATTTCGTGGGCCAAATCCTAATACTGCCCAACATGGGCGGGCCTTATATGTCAGGGCCGCAGCCAGGACGTTATCTTGGGGAAGTCGATTTTCAAAAATTCCGGACCTTTTTCTAAAAATTCCACTGAGTCGGACCTTTTTCCATAATGGGTTGGTCGTAGACCCCCCCCCGACTACGGGTCTGTATTTATATATGTAATGAAATTTCTATGGCAAGCATATGTAACGCAGTGTTATTCATATTCAAGTCCGAACAGGAAAATACATTTGAATCAAAAGAAAATATTTATTTATTCCTTTATTCTTTATGTTCTTGATATTTTAACATTAATATTAATGGAAAATTTGGTGGTTTTTATTTGAGGAGAGTACATCAACATCAAGTGACAAGCTGGTTGAAGTCAGTTTCTATCACCTGTGTTATTAATTTGCTTTTCACATGTTTCATTTTGGAAAACAATCGTTCGCATGCATATGTGCTATCAACCAAAGATGCGATCTTTTTGGCGTAATTGATTACATTAGTGTAGCTGTTAGACTCAAAGAGGTATTTCTTGTAAAAGTCTAGCAGTGATGCTTCATTTGCGTGGAATCTGGATTTCAGTGTTTTATTAAACTGCAGCCGGATCAGTTCCATTTGAAGATCTTCTGGAACAGTATCGAACGGAGTGGAGAATAATATCTTCAATTTAACTGAGTATGAACGCAAATCGGCAAAACCGTCTTCAGGTCTCATAAGATACTCAGGAATGGTTCAACATCTCTTGGGTTATCCTCTTGAAGCTTTGGTAAATGAGCAAAGTTAGCTTGTGTGACCTGGTATTCCCACAGTTGTAATTTAGCTTGAAATGCTGATATTGTGAAACATCACTTGTATCAGAAGATCTTTCCCTTGCAGCTGCATGTTCATGTTGTTTAAGTGGTGAGTTAAATCTACCAGAAATGCTAAACATGTACAGCATGATACACTGATCACAAAATTGTGAAGCACTCACATTTTTACTTTCCAGGAATGCAGCAATTTCTTCTTTCAGTGAGTAAAATCTTTCTAGCATTTCTCCTCGACTGAGCCAGCGAACTTCACAGAAATACAGCAGATCCCCATACTGTGCTTCTGCTTCCAACAGTAGTTGCTGAAACTGACGATGGTTCAATCTTCGAGATAAGATCAAATTAACACTTTTTACTACTTCGTCCATCGCATCTTTTGAAAGTTGAAGATTTAGCACATAATGCTTCCTGGTGGATTAAGCAGTGCCCTTTTTCATTTTATGTGTACATCTAAGGATTTCAATGTGTCTTTGAAGTAATGCCACGACACCTCACTTCTCCCCAAACATCGCTGGTGTTCCATCGGTTGTTACGTATACTAGCTTTGACAGATCCAGCTCCATGTTCTGCACACATCTGAGCAAAGTCTTCATGAATATCTGCACCTGTGGTAGTGCTCTTCATAGGTACCAATTGAAGAAACTCTTCCAAAATATCGAAACTAAAATTAACTCCACGTACAAACATGGCAAGTTGAGCAGTGTCTTTCATGTCTGTAATCTCAAGTGCTAACGAAAATACTGAAAATTTTATGTCTGTACTCTCCTGTAAGCTATTTGTCATATCCACTGACATTTTTTCTATTCGTCGTGTTACTGTTCTTGCAGACAGACTAATTGCAAAAAAATATATATATTTCTTAAGACTTTCAAATTTTTGCAGTACTATTCTTTGTATATAATGCTAAGCTAAATTTGAGTTCTTGAATATAGAAATGAAACCGAAATAGCAGTTTTCATATGAAGAAATGTGATAAATGTGCATACACAAATATAGTCCTTCAACGTAAGCTTATTTACAAACGCTATTCGACTATTACCACAAATACACATAGAATGAAACTAATCTTATGATTGTTTCAACAATTAAACATGTGCATGTAGTTATTATTTATTAGAACTAATGATTTAACTAACCTTTTTGTTTTTCGGATAAGTGTTTCTTGGTTGTGTCGTATTCTCGCTCGCCAGTCGTGGCCTGCGGTGTGATATTTCTTGCGCGCATGTGCGCATCACTGTTGCCAAGTTTTTTCCGAATGTTGCCACTAAACTAAGCACGATTACCAACCAGAAACCAATAGATTTCAGAAAATAACCACTTAAAAAAACCACTAAAATTTTTATTCAATCAACATCGATGACATCGCATGGTCTTAACAGGAAACTGGAAGTAGCAAACAATGACCCAGTCAATGCAATGACAATACAAAAAAATAAAAATAAAATAATAATAATAATAATAATAATAATAATAATAATAATAATAATAATAAAACAATAAAAAATCTACAGTAAGTATACAAATTGAATATTACAATTTGGAAAGCCTAAGCGATCATTGAAAAGGAAGTGAAATAATTTTTCCAAAGATCGAACATCGAAATATTCCAACCAGAGTAATAGATATATCGATCTTTGAAAACATATAATACATAATATTGATACATCAAGTTTTTAGGAAAAACACTAATAAGTACCAGCACCAGAGCGCGTTCAGCAGTGATCACGTGACCGCTGCAAAGTTGGCTGCAGAGGGCTGCATTTGCATTGCTAAACGCACCATATGCCTCTTTTACACCTCACTGATAAAAATAATTCCCCACCAGATCTGGTGGGAAAACCACCGACTTGGCAACACTGGTGCGCATGTACAGTTAACCAGAAAAATCAATGTATCTCTCTGCCCAGGCTGCCGAAAGTAGGGCGCTGATGTTCCCATCGAAGCAGTGCTATTTATAGCACCAGCTAGTAATTTCGCTGCACGGGCACGCGCAGCGCGATTTTGCGTATAACTGGCGACGAGCCGGATGCCTCTGTATTTACTTTCTGGATGCGGATAATTTTGGATGGCGGGCCGTACGAACATGAAGGGAGTCTTGTTGTACGAGTATCCGTGATGGTCCAGTGGGTAGAGACGGTTCGATGCCAGGTCGCGGAAATTTTCCTTAATTCTTTTTTCAAATCGTAAATAAAAATATGACTGTAGGTAATTTGCTTAAGATACTTCTTGATATAAGATGAAAAAATTACACAGAACATTAGGCATAATCTTTCTCTCCCCTCCCCCCACTTCATTATTTTAAAGATCCCAAAAAAACGTTAATTTATCATCAATATATAAATCTTACACTAGGATACGTATTTAAAATATAAATTTTCAAATAATTAATAAAATTATGTAAATTCTCTCGGAAAAAAAGAGATTCGGCTATTTATAAGTACCTAAGTATGTACTGTCACTGCTGTTAGCCGCTCTGGTTTACGAAGGTTATAATGCTTTACATGCTACATAGTTTAATTCAATCTAATACGTTAAAAGTGCATTATAAATAGAATGTATAGTAAATAAAATATGAATTACGCTTGACATTGCTTAACTATATCCCCAATTTTACTGAATAATTAACAGTACTCTTGTTAATTAAAAAGTTTTTAAACTTTACGGGAGAAGAAAAGTTTTCAAAAACGAACTTTAAAGCGAACATTTCCTGAGGTTATTTTGAGATTGGCATTGTGGTTGTGCTGATACTGGAGCTATGTGGCTTTGTTGGCAAAATACTCTTTAAAATCGTGTTCCGAAACGGAAAAGCAAATGTGTTGACGCTGACTGGGTACTTAGGCACAAGCGCTCACGAACACTTTAAGATGGATAAGGCCTCAAAGTTCTCCATTACGAACTTTACTGAAGAAAAAAATCGACTCCACCGATTTATTTTTCCTATAAATATTTGAAAAATACGTTGCATAACAAATCTTTGCAAAACATCTCTTGACTACTTCTTCAGTAGATAGAAGTTCACTGAAAATTGAAAAATGTTTATGGGAGAATGCTGGAGTATATGTGTATGTCTATTCAGACCATAGCTAAATTGTTGTAGGTCACTACTGGATCGGGTATATAAATTCTTTTTTTTTTTTCATTTTAGCAGTGATTTCTAGAACATTATTTACCGCATTTCAGTGAGAAGTGAACTGAATTTACAGCTTGTTAATTAAAAGAGCTATCTAAATTCTTCGAAAATTCTTGAATTTATCCATTTTTAAGACGAACCTTTGCTAATTAATATTCCAATGAGAATTTTAGTACTTCAGTTGCTAATGGAAAAACGCATTAACGGTTCACGAAAAAACAGAAGAGAGAGAGAAAGAAATTCACTGCATTGCGATTGTTAATTTAAAAAAAAACCGTTTTTATCTTTAAAAGAGAAAAGGCTTGCCGATTTCACCTAAGTGATGAAACCATGCCTATACATAGTTTATACTATCTTTCGAGGGATGTGTAATTTCAAAGGAACTCGAATATTTAGGAACTTTGCTCAGGAAATGTAATGTGCAAATTAAGGAACTGTCTATGTTAATCATAGGTATTTTCGTTTATAAACTTAAAATCCATTATGATTTCATAGATGGAGTTTTTGGGAAGTCTTTTTCATAACTTCCAACTAGAATAGTTTGCTTTATAATTTATCAAATGGTGGTTTAGGAAAAAGAACTTTATATCAACTACAGGGTGATTCAAAATTTACCGTGCACTGGCTGGAAATGCCCGCCATCGGCCTCACGACATCGGTTAGCACGCAGTTGCATTTTGTGGAAACACTCTGCTTAATACATGCACTCTGGAAGTACATAGAAACGTGTACACTCTGCCTGAGCTGAAGGAGGAAATCACCACTGAAGTTTAGCAATCTCACCAGTTATATTGAGCAGAGTGTTTCATAGCATCAACTGCTTGCTAACCGATGTCGTGAGGCTGATGGCGGCCATTTCCAGCCACTGCACAGTAACTTTTGAATCACCCTATAGAATTTTTTAAAAAAAAGAAGCCTCCAATAAGAATTATTTCCTGTACCTTTTTTCCCCTTTCAATACTATTTAGGGTTTTTCTATCGGCATTATGAATAAAAGCGTACTTTTAAATAATGTATACTTCTACCTTTCTGTAATTGAGATATCATCGACCTAGCCACGTTTTTGAATGTACTAATTTATTTTATTATCAAACTTCCAATACTTTCTTGAAATCCAGATATATTTCTTTATAAAATATCATCTGTTTATTTTTTCAACTTTTTCACATCCCTGAACTTGATAACATCTCAACTGTTTTATTAATCTTACCTCGCCCTTTTCGATTCACTACAATTCACATGATTTATTTCACCATTTACGCAAAATCTTTCTTTGCAAATAGATTTAGAATAAGCAGCCTTAACTGTTCTTTTCCTGCTTGTATGGATTCTGTGAGCTTTATTTCCAGTTTTTCCTTGCTGTATATTAGTTGACATTTAACCTTGCTCGGAATAGTTTACTGCAATGATTCATTTACTGAGTCTTTCGCATCTACCTTTTCCATATTTCTTATTTGCATCTTTTATAGGAAGTTTAAGTATGTAAACAATAGTTTCCTTATTCCAATGCGTCCCAAAAGTATAAATAATCTCAGCAAACAATCAGAAAAGAATTTTAATCTATAATTTGTTTAATCAATTTTATTTATCAAAGCTAAAACATTCTTATAAACGTCACATCAAAATGTCATTTAATTTTCTGTTTCTCAAATATAAATAAGCAAAAAAAACTTTTAGAAGAAATTGAAAATTGATGATATTTTTTTAATACTTTATTGGACCACCATAGACGATTTCACGTTAACATGATAATGATACGCGCATGCGCAATAGAACTTCCGGAGGGCAAGAAAATTAAAAACAGCTGCACAAAACTGCGAAATGCAGCTAATAAAGCAGAAAACTAAGTTTGTTTTTTTTTAGATTTCTCACAAATAAACACCAGTAAATTATTTTTATTTTTTAAATCTATTATTAATTGCTGTTATTGCACTAATCTAGTTAATATAAAACAAAAAACTGATTTTCTAACCTTGAAAAATTTGTAATCGTGCACATCTCCTGCATCAGTATGCTTCACGGCGATCAAATGCCTTGAATATGGATGCATGGTCATTACGGAAGTATTTATAAATATCTATAAATCCCAAGTTAGTCAGGTTATTTAATTTCTGATCATTGAGTACTTCATCATTGATACTAACATCTGGAGAGTTCAACTTTTTCAGGTGATATCCCTACGAGAGAATTCTGCGCCATCACAGTGATACATAACGACTGCTACGAGATGACAGGAGTAATACATCCAGTGGCTCTCTAACTCAACTAGTGGCTGGCCGCATTAAAGGTTGCTTAACTTCACCGAACAGCGAACTGATCAGTGAGGCAACTAGGCCACGACCACCCCTATCTGGAGATGATTGGTTGGTCAGTAATCTCTGAATCTGGTTGTCCAAAATTTTGGGGTAAGTTCAAGTTAATCTCCCTTTGATAGTTTGAATATGCATTAAATCTAGATTTTCGGTAATTGCAAATATGTTGACCTTTTTGTGATAGCTTTTCCACTAAAAGCCAACTGAAAACAAATATTCCTATAAATCATTTATAATCCACGGTTGTCATTAACTGTTCTCCCACTTCTCCTTTTGATTTCCTTCTTTCCACTAATTCCATTGTAATGGAAAATTACATTTAAATTGCTTCTCATCATAAATCGTCCTGGCTTGAAATTATTCTATTCTTTCAAAAAAAATTTAAAAATAAAAGTTTTTTTAATTTTTCCTAAGATAAATAATAATTTAGACGTAATTTAATCAATATATATCGACAAGAAATACACTGACAAGGGAATACCTCGAACATGTATGTCAGATTTCTACCAAATTGAAATATCAGGTTGTTGCAAAAGTTTTTTCCGGATTTTTATTCCAACACAAAAACGATTGAACTTGAATGACAGATTCAGCTCATGCAGATGCCGGGCAATGGTTGAAAAGTGAACCTTGAACTGTTCTGCGAGTTCCCTCGTTGTTACATTGTGATCTTCATCAATTGTTTGGCGTAGATCACCATCTGAAATCATGATTGGCCGACCAGAGAGGTACATCTTGAAGAGTGCTATCTCCGCGTCTGAACCGCCGATACCATTCTTCTATTGTACGTAAACTAACAGTGCCATCACCTAAACGTTGGCAAATGTTTCGGTGACATTGCACAGCACTGATCTTTCCAGAATACTCGTAGAAGATTATTGCTCGAATATGCTCGCGTGAAAGGTCCATTTCAGACCGTTGATGGCACTCACAGATGTATAGTCAGAAAGTTGATTCTTGGATGTAATATAGGAAAGATATTCAGGAATCGAATGCAATAATTTGTTTGAAAACATATGAACACCCCCCTCGGAAAATCAGCCCTTCTTGGGCATGGGTTCTAGAACCGGAAGAAACTTTTGCAACAACCTGATATGCTACTCATCTGAAGCTACTATAGATGTTTGCAAAATAAGAAAGTGCGAAATTTTGTTTCTTTCAAAATAAACCGCGAAAACGAAAAAATTTGAGCATACATAGCCACATACAAGGATTCTATTGTTAATTAAAGCGCGGTGTGTGTATTAATGCGCTTTATGGAACTTCTTTCTTTCACTACTCAACAATAAGCACGAATCACATGAAATCAATTTAGACAGCAGACAACAATTGAATGCTTCTCAAGTTTCTAAACAAACTTAGTTTTTAAAAATAGATTATTACAATTAGCTAATTGCATTCCAGTATAAAATGTGTATAGTAATTAATAACCATTTCCTTAATATATTATTTCATTTTATTAAGTAATTCGGTAATCAAACACGGGCTGGCTTCATATGAAACGTAGAGTAATACGTTGCGTTGGTGAGGGGGTTATGTATCGCGAACAATAGTATTCATGAATGCTTACCTCGTCTTATAAATTATTTCCAGACGAATAATTGTACAGCAAAATTAAGGTTCTATGCTTAATCGAACATCTTTGGGATGAGCTGGAATGGTTATTCGAGGAATGGATCTATCACCATCCAATAAGAAACAACTGGGAGAAGCTGTTGCATCCGCATGGACAAACATCACGGAACAATACTTCCAGCGGCTAATTGAATCCATACCACGGCGAATTCGTGTTATTATAGCTGCTAGGGGTGGGGCAACACAGTATTAGGGGGGTGTTCCTAATAAACTGGCCACTCAGTGTAGACGAAGATCATACACTAAATGTTGATGAAATTTTGCGGAAATGAAAGCTAATATAAAATGCGATTATCTAGTACAAAATAAAAATATTGTTAATAAAAAGTAAGTTTTCATTTTGTGAAGATTAATAGACAAGTAGTCAAGACTGTTATTGGGAG
This sequence comes from Rhysida immarginata, assembly GCA_023313115.1. Taxonomy (NCBI): domain Eukaryota; kingdom Metazoa; phylum Arthropoda; class Chilopoda; order Scolopendromorpha; family Scolopendridae; genus Rhysida; species Rhysida immarginata. The sequence continues at coordinate 1,493,198 of JAHWFO010064584.1, read as the reverse complement.
CTCGACTAGGAGAAAATGGCAGAAAAGTCTGATTAAAATTACTACAATAATGTTATTGCCACACAATATTTTTCTTAAAAACATCAAATTCACTAAAAAACTATAAAAGTGTTACATATGAAAATGGTTATAAAACACTAATTAAAGAAGCGTATGCTAATAAATCAAAGAGATCATGTTTGACCACAACTAAAGAAGCATAATGCATTAGATTTTGGACATTGCAATGGCATCTTCGTAGAAAGATTTTTTTTCTAATTTTACAAGATATTTAATTCATTCATTTCTATGAAGATTTTATTTCGTCGTAATTTACAACTTTTAATCTGTGATTTTTATGGGATTTTTCATAGTTTAAATTCAATGTTTTATTATTATGCATGAGGAAAGGAATCATTGTCACATAACTTCGTTGAATTATTAAGTGGTTTGAATTTCAATGGATGTTATGTATTTATTAATTCTATTATAAATTATACTAATTATGTTATAAATTTCATGTTTGTATAGCTAGTTATAATACGCTTAAATGCATTCACTAAATTTAATTTACTTAAGTTTAAGTGATAACTTTAAAGGGCATGATAATTTAAATTTTAAAATTAAGAGAGTATAATTTGCGGTACACCACTAAAGAAAGAAATGTTAAGACAAGTAGGCATTAATCCCATTAATTTTTAACTAGGCTACGAAAAGGCTTTTAAAATGTCAAAAATCCTCTTTATATTTCAGAAGAAAATTTGAAAACCCCAATTACCTTCAGTAAAGTTATTGATTCTCTGCAATGCTGATCCAGACGTTAAATTATCTTAAAAATTAAAAGATTTGGTTTAACTACCGTTCCTGATTATCGGGGAGGTTGAGAGGTCAATAGATACAATCCCAAAGTATATTTCATAGTGGTTCGGGCTAACTGAATTCAATATATTAACTCTATTATCATGCGATAGAGATATGAGTTATGACGATCATTAACATATCCTTTAATGATGGAGTTATCGGAAAGGATATGTAGCATATTGGATGCTAACGAGTATGATGCATTTATTGAATTAATAATAGCAGTTATTGCGGTGGATTTGTGTAATGTAGCCTCATAATAGAAACAAACCGTGTAAGAATGGTACAACTTTCAACTTTGGAAAAATGAATCGCGTTGACCTCTCTTCCAACCTTTCCACGTCCGCTTATGCTATTAGTAAAAGTAATGATGCTGCAGCAGCAGTAGTCCGCAACTTCATAAAAATTCTCGAATAATCAAAATTTCACAAGTCCTTTGCTCTGCCGTAGGCCTATTATATAACCATAGAAGTTGAATGGACCATTAAACTAAACAAAGCAACCATCAACCAAACGCTCGACAGAAGACGATAGCCACGATCACGTTGCGACCAACAACAGTTTTAACGCGTTTTAAACAGTCATTGAACGAGAATGGCTTTAAAATTTTACGCAGGTACCAACGCAAACAATTGCATCACTTAATCCGGGTTATATCAACTTTCACCAAATTAAAGTCAGGTTACAAAAACGGAAAGCGCAATAATAAATTTCATACGGAATTTAGTAAGTTATGATTGATGGAACCATAAAGTGGAGGAAAGAATCATGTAATTGGATATCCCAGCATTCACTAAAAATGAAGCCAAAAGCTTAAAGTTAACCCAGCGGTTTAGGTTGTGACGGAAGGAATTAATTAAAAAGAAACTGAAAAACAGAAAAAATTTTTATGATTCAAACATCGCCTACACAAATTTCTTTCCAATCAAAAATAGTCCAATACTCTCATTAACGTGCACAATAAATACATGAAAAGAATGGCTTGTTGCAAATAGTGAAGCAGTTATTACGGTGTTTACGTAGATATTAAATATATACTTAGATGAAAGCCATTTTTGGCGATTACTTCCCAAGAATCAGAATTGCATGAGAGCATACAGGTTGTCGTGCTGGAGCAAAATACGCTGATCCTCAAGAATAATGTCATGTCAGGTAGCTATGGTATCTCCGAGAGCGTTCTGCATTCCTGAAGATTTAACTCTCAGGAAGAACCAGTGATTATACCAACTATACATTTTCCATAAACACAAATATGGAGTAACAATAAATTATTACAGTTTCTTTCTCTGCAAATATTAATTTACTGCAACTGCGCTATGTATTTAGGAAACTTTAAACTTGCAGCATGCAAAATTGACACTTCTATTTTTATTATGGAATTTTGGTATTACAGCTTTTTCACATTGCTTTCGTACTTTTTCACGAACATTTAGTACATTTTCACAAACATTTAGTACGATTTCATAAACATTTAATTCATATTTATAATAAAGGGTCTAAATTTACAGAACAATTATAGGCAGTGATCAATTTTTTATGCATTTACACAAGTAAACAAGTATTGAAGCAGATTTTACATTATCGCTGGATCCATTAGCCAATCAGAAGCGCTTACACGAAACTTTTACGGCTGCATTTTGTGTCAGCGCTTCTGATTGGTTAATAGATGCAGCCATAAACATAGCAAAATAAAAATTTGCTTCAATATTTGCTTACATATCTTTCTCGTATCTTTTCAGTTTTCTACTTCAACTATCAGTCGTTTGCTGCTTCCATCGAGGTCTAATACAAATTAAATCTAATCCGTTAGAATTAAATCCCGATGGCTGCTTCACATCTTCATTCGTGATTACGTCATAATTTACTGGAAACGTCGCCTGTTGGCGAGGCCGACGAGTTCTCGATGCGATCAAGACCTCGAATTCTCTCGTGTTACATGGAAAATTCTCTGGCTGAGATCTAAAACCATAACCGGTGAGAAGAGTTAGCGAGAATTTCTAACTTTTTAGTTTTTCTCCGTTAGCACCAGAGACAAGGTTGCTTTCTCTTCTAGTTAGGACTAACCGGCTAGGCATAAGAGCACTAACTGCAGCTGCGTTTTCGACCGCGTTAAAATGACATCACAGTTTTCTGGCCTCAGCCTCTGATTCACGAGTGAATGATTGCTTATAATTGATTATTGTCTGTAATTGTTCTGTAAATTTAGACCGTTTATTATAAATATGAATTAAATATTGGTGAAATCGTACTAAATATTTGTGAAAAAGTACGAAATGTTTGTAAAAATGTACTAAATATTCGTGAAAAAATACGAAAGCAATGTGAAAAAGCTGTAAGATTGGTGCATATCTTTTAAGTGAAGAGTTAAAATTACAGTGACTGGGTGATTATCTACGTATTTAACCGTTCATGTCATAAGTCTAAATATTAAATAACGGAGATAAACTATATATATCGAAAACTATATATTTTTCATAACATATAACATTAAGAGAAATATCTACGCATACAATTACGACATATTTCCAATACTAACCAGAAGTGAATTTCTCGGAGTAAAATGTTAAATTTTTGGAGTTAAATGACCCATAGACAAAAAAGTAAATTGCCTTATTCTAAAGCTTATAATTCCTGCATATATTCATTCCTGAATTTATTTATTTTTATCCTCGTTTATAAGCAGGCAGATAAAATGGTATTTTTCTGAAACTCGATTCAGTTCTGAATAAAAAGAGAAAAAACAAAGAAACCAAACATAAACTCCAATCTAAGAAAGAATGTTTTTCATTTCGTCCAGCCCGTGCTTAGAATCCGGAAACCGCTCGAAGAGGACGTGATAGCCACAGGGAAACCAACCCAAATGCATGACAATACATAAGATGAGGACACGGAATCTCATAACATACTATCGGGCTGCTCAAATAACTTTGTAGATTTAGAATGAAGATAAACTATAGTTGAGCCGCTCGCTCCACTAAACAATTAATATAAAGAGAAAGACAAATAAAAACTTTTTATTGTAAATGTTACTACATATAAAGAGTTCATATCTTTATTCAGCACAGTTTGAAAGGTCACAGTTTGGCTAAATGTAGTCTGAGGAATGTTTAAAATTGAAATTTACCTCCGAAATGATAAGACTAAAGAGAAAATGTGGATATGAATAAATTTTATTACAAAAAATATTAGAACAAAGAATGCGCAAGAGGAACTAAATAAAACGACACTGTGTAAATTTAACTTTTGCGGCACCTTTTATCAAATAACGGTAAATTTATTAATATCGGAATATCCGAGAGTAAACCGTAACTGCAAACAGATTAATCCAAATACTCGCGGCTGTCGACAACACATGTATTTTATTTAAGATATTAATGGAAAAAATGAAAGGAAAAATTCCACGACCTGGCTTCGAACAAGGTACCATGAATATCATTTGCTCGTCGCCTCTATCAACTGGGCCACCGCGGATACGAGGCAGCAAAGCTGGCTCCAACTATTCTAAAGAGTACAAGATAGTGAAAGTGGAATGATAGGCTCGCAGATCGGGAATTCCTCCTTTCCAACCATCAGAAAGTTGATGAACAGAAATAAATTAACACTGGAGTTAATGCTCCAAAGTTAAGGTAAAGACATTAATGGAAAAAACCTTGTATGTTTAGAAAGCCTGGAAAAAGCTTTTGCCGAACTGGTTCGAATCCAGGTCGCGGTCTTTTTTTTCTGGTTTTTTTTTCATTAATATCTTTTAGTTTGTAGCTTTCTCCATTCTAATTTATTATGTTTATAGCTAATTTGTATAAAGTCTCCTCACGTCTTTCCAGTTCGAATTTTATGTAGGAATTCAAATGGAAAAGAATTTTCTCGATATACCTATCCACGTTTAAGTGAAGCTTATTTTAAAGAAATTACAGTGAAAATCAGCTTGATGACATCCTAATACGATTTTAGAATGTAATTATCAGCTATATTAAAAATGAATATATTTGAGCCGCGTAATAATAAATTACGCTGAATCCGTTTGAATTTTGAACAAAGAGCTGAGCTCAGTTATGCCATAAAGCAATTTAAGCTCTAGCATTTTCTATTATCTATACAAAGATAATTTTTTAAGAATAAATTATAAATAACTGCAACATCTATCTATATAAGCCTAACCTATATTTAATCTTTATCTTGTTTAAAATTTAATTCTTCATACATTTTTAACGATTCATTGTTTTAAATTTCCTAAATCCGAAACATTTGATTTGCAGATATTGAACTTCAACCCGCGGCATCGCATTGCGGACGCCTGTTATTGTTTGGTTGGCGGCAGAAAGCAGTAAAGTCCAAAGGAATATGGTGGATAACACAGTCCTTTCATAGCTGTAGGGCAAAACCAATGTAAATGGTAAAACAACCATTTGGATTATTTATGGGCTCATAAGTAATAAATTTCTTCTTCCCCTTCTCTTTTTACGTATTTGAAATAATTTTCTTCTCCGAGGAAGGCTGGAACCTTAAAATCAATCTTTAATATAAAGTTGCTTACATTCATTTAATTCTAAAGATTTCTTTCATGGAAGTTCTAACACAAAAGACAAGATTACGTGGTGCAAAATCTCGTAATATGTTGAGCTTGGATTATAGAGAAAGGTATCAGTTATGTGAGATGGAAGAAATTTTCTCTATTACAACAAAATATCTATTGGCGAGCAAACTAGTTTCGGCCTCGGGGCTATCATCAGTGCTGTATCCATTAGTCTGTAATAACAAACAAAGGTTGAAGTTTGCATTAATCATAATAACAATGAGAATGTTTATTTAGTTAATGGTATAAGCATAGGAATATAATAATTGGAAATCAGGGGGAATTGTTTCAATAATACGTGAATAAATATTATTAAAACGTCTTTAGTTTTCAAACTACCATTTTTTTAACTTCTGTTTCAACCACGGTCTATAGATATACCTATAGACCGTGGTTTCAACCAATCCAGCAATAATTCTACTTTCCTTGCAAGAAAAATTTTTTTGCAGCTTCCATTTTCTCCACAATTCTTATAATCCTCAGTCACATCGAATTAGATACGGACATTTAAGCCGACAATCTGAAAGAAAACGAGGTTTGGGATTGTTGGAGTATAACAGCAAAATGCGTTAAAATACGTCGAAAATGATTTTTCTTGTATACAGAAAGTCCTCTAGATACAGTTTAAAGCTTCAAATAATCTGTTAGCCCAAACAGTGACTTATAAATGACTTAGATAATGGAAAGTTTATTTCTTAAAACAGGGACTTTTCGAAGCTTTATGTCGCCATTTGATTCGCTCCATCTATTTTAAGCATTTTAAAATATAAACAGAAAAGTCTGGATGTAGACAGCGACCTCCGTTGCTGCTTAAAAGCGCGATGACTAAACTTGAACGATTTCATCTCCACTTTTGTAGGCATAATAAATACTTTTGTCATTTCATTGGTAACGGTTGCCCTTCGTAAATGACCGAAGTGCTTTTCGTCTGTCGACCAACATTTTGTATCCTTGTGGTTGAAAAGAAATGGCAACCGAAGCCCTGTTTGAAATGGAGCCCCTTGCGCATGCGCGATCTTTTCACGTCGCCTCTCGCTTTCAATTCCGATGAAACGTGAGCGGGATAAATGGAACCCACGGAATTTATTTCGTCTTCTTCCGGTCTTCTGTCGCCGTTTCTCACTCTCTGTCTAGAATAATTCTCTACTAGCTTTTTTTTTCCCACCGCCCTCCCTCCTTCTTCCATCTCTCCATGTTTGCTTCGATCGTCGTACTCTCTCTCTCTCTCTCTCTCTCTCTGCCCTTTTTTCTTTGCATTCAATTATTAAAGCGGCCAATTTTCCTATTCTCGAGGGATTCATCTTAAGTTATAGGACGGAGGTCTCCACTTTTTAAGCTATTTTCGCCTTTTATTTCTATTAACACGTTTCTTAAAATCTCTTACGCTTGCGTTACAGTTTTTTGGACTGTTGAAGTTGTCATTAAAATTGTCACTCGTTTTTCTCCACTTCCTTGTTCGTTTTGCCTTTGAATTTTTAGTTAGTCAGTTCCTTATTCAGATGATTTAGAATTCATGAGCAGAAAAAGGCTATGCGTTATTATAAGCGTAACTATCTCTTCGTTATCACATAATGTAATTTCATTTTAAACATGATCAATAATTATTTAATGAAAAGAAAAATTTTAAAGTTGAAATATGTAGAAGAAATGTTTAACATTAAGGAGGAGAATCTCAAAGGAGGGGCCCCATTTTTTCGTGAATATGAAATAGGCATGGGAAGGTTCCAAGACAAGAAGATAAGTCCAAGATAAGTAACTCAAGAAAGTTGCATTTAATCCAATTTTCCATCCATTCAAGGTAAGTTAATAGATCCTTTCAAGTGAGAAGTAAAAATTACGTTCTATAATATAAAATTTGTTAATAATAGAAAATAGTTTTTTTTTCAATGGGAAATTTAGTTAAGGTACAATAGGAAACATTCTGGATGTGAACGTCAAAGACATCAACAATTTTTCCTTACTGGAAATGTGATTTCCTTCTTTTTTATAATCTTTGTAGTTTTCTCAACTTGACTTTTGTTTCCCGGAAAGAAAGCAAGGAATAACAGGATTTTTATAGCGTAAAGTCATGCTAGATATTTGTAATGTTTATTTTATAAAGAATTATTATAAAGGATTAGGCAAACTTAATATTCAAATTTAATAATTTCAAGGAGCTTTAACCGATTATTACTGATTATTACTGAAATTTCTTTGTAGACGCAGAATTTGTGGATGCTGTTGGTGAGAAACTTAGCATGTGTGTTGGTAGTTGCAACAGGTCTGGACAGGTTTTGGCAGGGTCGTAAGTGTTGATCTTTCGGCACAATGTCTCCGTTTGTGCCATCTGGACGGACTTTACTGGTCATTTTGACGTCGAAGTTTTGCAGACGTCGCACTTTGCAAAAAGCGGTACGACAAATGATTTCTGCATCATGATATGCACCGAGCTGAGGAAATGCTTGTTATGCAGTAATTTCTTGCGAAAAAAATTTCTGTCATCACTCAACCACTACCACTCCGATCTCGTTCCGTGCGATTTCGTTTCGCTGTTCACTGCTTTGAAAATAAGCCTCAAAGGAAAGTTTTCGCAATTTTTGGAGGATATCAAATCGAATGTGAAGACCGAATCTCGGAAGATTCCCAAACAAGATGGCCAATAACAGCAGTATCGATGGAGCAAGTGTGAAAATGCCAAGGTCCTACGTGGAGGATGTAGGTAAGTGTTGACAATACGTTTTTACCATTACAGTAGTAACCCTTAATTCCGGAAAATCTTTGACTACCCCTTTTTTGGAAATTTGAAAAGAATTAAAAAAATGTAGTGGTTCATATTAAGTTACGAGCGTAGATCAAAGTAACAGCAAATTGAAAATTTTGAGATATTGTATTCAAAATGAATGGTACAAAAAGATACCATATCGCCGGCTACTCTAATGAATTTATTTCAGAACAAAAACTAAAATACCATAAAACTCTCCAAGTTGTATTTGGCAACACTGCAAAGTCCGCCATATTCGAAATGCTCACAAGGGGCACTGTTATTCAAATTGACAGTATGGTGAAAGATAAACTTATTGTGTACTAGAATACGCAAAAAATTCATGAGTAAAAGTTGTTCAGAGACTTTTCCGGATCAAATTTTCGAAAGAAGCATCTCAGAAGGTGGGTAAAACAGTTTCAGGACTCCTGAATCACGAGACGGGCTGCTTATGCAAGGAAAATAAGCATAGGACGCCCATCCAACGAAATGATGCCTAGCAGAAAACATGTATTTGGTTGTCTCTTCAGCCAAGAATGCACAGTTTCTTTGGCCTCATCACTCCAAAATCTTTATCCCTTCACAGCCTCTTTAAGGGTCCAAACACATGCTAATCGCAACAAAAAGGCTGAGCAAGTCTGCACACGGATATCACTCAGCATCTTAGCACTCACCAAACAAATATCTTGGGACATTTGAAAATCTCCACGAAGGTCGTAAGAGCGGATACGATACTGACATCCAATTTCATGGACAGAACTTCTAAACACAAGTCACTAGTCAATAATGATCACAAGTTGTACGTTATTGGCTGACAGTCCAATCTTTAAACACTTTAACAACAGCTGCTCTTGAACATATCACGAGTATCTTGAATATATCACTGATACTCGCTCTAAGGCTCCAAGTTCCTACAAATATCCCACGTTCAAAATATATCAAATCGTATTGTTTACCTTCCTAAGCTTTCCTTTTTTATACCTGTCTCGCCTTCTAGCGACAACAGCGTAACGCCATAGCTAAGTAATTTGCTTTAAGTGGTCATAATAAATTGGCCGCTCCCGAATAAACACGCCATGCCATCTATCGGACGGTATTAATAATATAATGCCCCTTCCCTACACGGAAAATGCAAACGTTGAGGAATGCTATTTTCCTGAAACCTGTCAATGTGATGTTAGTTTTTGAACCATACTCGTGCAAAAGCTTTTCAGTAGACTATTTTACGCAGTAGCATTATCATAAAGGGGACAAGTTATTTTCAAATACCGATGCATAAATCATAATAAATAACTCGAAAATCAAAAGGGTTGTCTTTCAATAGTAATTAATCTCTTTAAATTGGTGATTTGCATATATTCATTATTCATAAAAATGAAGACCTGTTAATGAAAATAAATTTTTAACGAAAAAACGGACTAATGGCTCATTTTGAAATCATCTCTTTAAGCTGAAAATGAAAAATACGTTATTTTATACGCGTTTGGCAGATAAGTACACCGGGGAATAAAATTTCATTGGCAAAATCCTATCAATCACGAGCGAAAATGTAACATTGCTTTTGACACATTCCCGTCTGCTCAAAGCTCTTGAATTTCAACTCGAAGGACGTCACATATATTCTATACATCAAGTATTCGGTTTAAACGATGATGGATAATTAGAGATGATCATTTAGAGATGACGTATATCGGGGGATTAAAATTAACTACATGAGTATGCTATAATGACTAGTACAAGGATGCAACAGCGTTAAGTGCTTAATTTAGAACAACGATTGATTGAGGAATACCTGGTTGTCTGGACAAATCTGTTGAAGAGGCTCATATTGATGAAGCATCAAGTCATTACGAAAAATGATAAATTAAACATGTTCTGCTTTAGGATGACTTGTAAGTGTTTCAATATTTACTCATTAGAATTTTAATATATAAATAATGCTTTCTTTGAAATGGTTCGTTAGCTACTTTTTTTTTTCAAGAAGCTGGAAGCTTTAAAAAGGAAGACTTTGTAGTCCTGAATGGCCTCCAACATCAAGAAATGACAAAAATGGGGCGAAGGTGAACACATTCCTTTGAAATGATCGATGATTGACTGCAGAAGACAGTTGAAATTTCAATAGGTACTTGCAGTATTATGCTATCATATGTCTTTGGCTTTAACCGATGGATATGAACACGAAAAGAAGTTTTAGTTAAATTTGATGTATCGAGCAGTTTCGCCAAAGAAAAATAGATTATACCTAACTGTAAAAACATACTGGAAAAACAATATATTTCATCACTTTTAGAGCGCGTTTAAAGACACTTCATTCCAAATATTACAATTATACAGGTAGAAAGCAACCGAATTATTCGAACTTGTTACATGAAAAAATAATTCTTTAATTTGTGCAAAAATTAATAACTCTAATTCTTAGTGATGGAGAAAATCAAGAAAACCCAGGGCCCTTCATATCAAGTAAACTTAAATTTGGGTACTAAGTTGAGGTCACTAATATTGTGAAGACCGGAGCAGCCGCCTCTCGTCTCCGCCCCCCCCTCCCCTGAAAGACACTGCAAGGTTGCATTTATAATTAAACTGACCCTACTCAGAGTGTTGTAAAGAAGGATCTATTCAACAAATCGAAATTTGGCAGACACCTTAATAAGAAAACCAGATAGAAAATTAACGAATTAAAAGTTAGTTGTTAATTTCACTCTGATGCGAGGTTATGTTAAAAAAGGGAGAATATTCTAATTTCTAATGGTTGAACCGCGTTGCAGAGATCTTCACCTCCGTAAAACTATTCCGTCTTTGCAAGGAAGAAATTGCTTATATTCCATAACGTTAATACTAGATAAGTGGCTATCCCATAATACACAGTCTTGGCCAAAAGTACTGAGCATCTATGAGATTTACAGTTTTTTAGGGAGTATCAAGTTCGGTTTTTTAGACAAATTGTATTAAAATCAATGATAATGACAGGTAAAAACACCCAAAAACGCACTAGATACGAGCGAAAATAGCGAAATGATAACAAATCGAGAAAATGTTAAAAAGATTAACTTTACTGCAACAGATGTTTTATTGCTAGCTACTTGGTGGATCATTGTTCTTAAACCTCTTTAGATACCGAAAAGTTAACATTTAAACAATAGTTTTTGTTTTCTGTAACATTTATTTCGCACGTGCAAAATTTGTAGGGTGCTCAATACTTTTGGCCAAGGCTATACGTATGGCGATGCAACTGTTAGGTATTATAAGAATGGCTGAAAATAAATTGTGGATAAACACCGATTGTGGACCAACACCATATTTTAGGACAAGAAAAATTATATTTTCGAGACACAATAACATGCATCTCTTTGTGTAAATCACGATTTCTCATTTTTTAAATAAATTAAAAGCTTAAACTCTAAATTACTATGAATGTCAAAAATGCGACTTGTTCTACTTATATTTTCAGCCTTCCATAAAGGGTGTCCCAAAATAAGCTGACATTTTAATTTTATAATAAAACACAATTTTCATTGGAAAGTTTATAATATGTTTGCTTTATTAGAAAGTAAAAACATGGGGATTAAGTGCGATAGAAATGACTGCCCTGGTCTTGGTAGCACAAATTCACTCTTTTGACATGTTAACATAAAATATTGCTGGGAAATTTCGGCAAAGTTGTGTCGAATTTCATCTTTGAGGTCCTTAATAGTTTGTGGTTTATTGACGACACTTTATCCTTAAGATAACCCCAGAGAAAGAAGTCTAACGGTGTCAAGTCACAAGATCTTGGCGGCCAATTCACATCACCTCTCTGCGTAAAGTTTTCGTAAATTATTCACCATTTTTTGAAGTGAATTTTTACAATTTCAACGCGTTGTTAAATTGTGCAGTTTTGCATAATTTGACCTCAATGTTTGATAATAACAGCATATAAAAATCTCTACTCTCATTGTACGACGAAAAAAACGGCGGCAAATTCAAAATATCAGTTCATTTTGGGACACCCTTTATTTGGCGAAGATAAAATAATTTCTCGAATGTTTCTACTGCTTAGCCACCACGTTTCTCCCGTTTAAATCCATTCGATTTTTGTGTTATGGAGTTTACAAAATGCTGAATTAACCAACCCGATGTTAAATCACTTGATGGACTAAAGGCTAAAATGGCAGCATGTTGCAGCCGCTCATCGAAATATGCATTCACGCAACTGTGGTCCATGCCATTATAGTTTCCAGTTTTGAATACCGATAGTTCATAGTTTATATTTGGTATTTTCATTATTTTAGCATACTAACTTCATCTGATGGCGTTAAAACGAGTAATATTTAAATTCGTAAAATTCTATTTTTCACGATAATGTTATAATTATAACTTATAGATCAATTTACGCTGCTATCCAACTGATCTAGTAGATTCTTTTCTGCGTCGCTCTGAATATTTTAAGTTTAATTATAATTAATCTGTAGATAAAATTTGTCAAACACTTAAAAGTTTTCTCTCATTTTTATTAGGCATTTTAAAGTGCTGTTTAAACTCTTTCAACTCCCTTATTCATTAAACTCTTACAATTTTTGTTTACTCGTTGTTTTTTACATTTATTTAAATGCCCTGTGATGCACTTCAAACTACACTTAAGTTGTTTCCTAGAGACTGTGGTTTTGTATCAATTGACCAATAAACGTTGTGTAAATACCACCAAGGAAATGTTTAGGATGTCAAGTCAATATTGCAGATTTAAATGCAAAGCTCTAATGCGCTTCGCTCCAACTTTTATCTTCTTATCTTTTGAGAGAGCAATAAAATTTTCATTTGACTTTCTCTGTTTCCACAGTGGTTCCATTTTAAGTACAAACATTTTGCGTGGAGAAATTTAGAGAGTTTCTGATCAATAAATTGATCTAAACAATTATAAAAACAAACAAACAGGGGCAACGAAAGAAAGAAGGGGAAAAATCAGAAAATTAGATAATACGACTAAATCGGAAAAAATTCTATACTGATTTTACATTATCCTTAGAATTCATTTTGTTTTAAAAGAAATTGTTCTTTATTCTTGATATTTCAACGCATTCTCGATTTTCAATCAAAAAGTCTTAATTCTAATGGAAATTCAAATTACAAAAAAAAAGTCATTCAAATTATTCTGATTATTATTTCTTAAAAATTTGTTATATTTTTTATTTTCATATTGTTTTTTCTTCTTATTTGCTGCTATTTATTTTTTAAAATTTATTTTCACCTTAACAAATACGCTCGATTATTGCATTTGCATAATATAAGATGTATATACATAAATAATTTTCTACTACAAATGTAGAAAACAAGAATGATTCTTAAAATATTGACATAATTCTGCAATATTTCCTTATCATCTATGAATAATTTATGACTTTTTACCTTCGTTTCCATGTGCCTACTGTTTGTTGCACAGACGATGATAGTATAATCAATGGTCGACTTTTTATGCATATAAATTAATCGTCAACTGGTTTGATAATGAAATGAATGACTTCGTAATGGTATATTCTATGCCGAAACCCATCAACAGATATTCTACGAGTAACGAGTTTCAGAAAGCCACATTTTCTTTTAAAAACAAGAACTTTAAAAATCTTCTACAAAATTAAAGTGAACAAACGAATGAAATAATGAATTAACACGAGGCTTATTAAGAGAAAGTTGGAGAGCGATTATGATACAATAAGATGTTGTAGAGTCGTATGTTTTTTATGGCTTATTTAATAGATCAACGCATCTTCAACGAGTGTGTGCAATAAAAAGTTATAATAATAAAAATATTCTCGTTTCAAAGAAGTGTCAGGTTAGTGGAAAAGTAACGTCGGTTTAGCACAGTTGCAGAAATTCTGTGTAAGAAATAAATATGCAAAGTTGCAGGCAAGCATTGGCGCTGACTTCAGTATAGGTATATCGAGGCCAACAAAAGACAGGACAAAGCATTCAAAAGTCACCTGACCGTCGGGGTCTGAGCAACAGTACAACTTTTATTATTTCGAACAAACGAAAGAAACACTGATTATTAAAATCCAAGATGGAGACAGTAAAGGCTAAATTGTTGCTCAGACCCAATGGTCAAGTGACTATTGAGTGCCCAGGCCTGTCTCTCGTTGGCCTCAAGGTACTCGTATATCCGCAGCCGACGAAAAAGACAGGCCGAACACAGAAAATTCACCTGACGATAGCAGTCTGAGAAACAATCCAACCTTCATTGTCTCCTGCTTGTATTTTAACAATCAGTGTTCTTTCGTTTGTATTAAGGTAGAATTGTGAATGGCTGGATTTCTTAAACCTGTGCAAACTATTGGGTTGTTTCGTAAATATTGGCCGAATTTGATGGAACGAAACAGACATCAGAACAAGGAAAAGCAAGGAAACGCTTTATTAAGAGAATTATCTATCCTCAGCAGCTTTACATTGTGCCTATAGTATTGGCAATGAAAAAATGCCACGGCGACAGAAGTCGGCAGTACAATGTTCCAAAAAACTGGTGACAGCAGTAATGACAGCATCTCGATCAGCGAACCTTTTGTCCCGCAAGAAATTGTCCAAATGACGAAACAAGTGGAAATCATTGGGGCCATGTCTGGTGAATACGTAGGATGAGAGAGAACCTCGTACTCCATAGCATTAATTTTTGCAGCAGACACCTGGACGAGCACCATCTCAGAGAAGTATTGGACCCACTCGATTCACCAGTGACGGTTATTTTGTTCGCAATTTCTGATGGCATTCGTCCAGCTGACGGCAGTATACATCGCTCTTGACCGTTTATCCCCATGGCAGAAATTCAAAATGCACCACACACCTGGAGATCCATCACAAGAAGGTGAGAAGTTTGTGTAGATGCCACTCAGGTTTTGGGTGTTGTTTCGATGTTTCCTCTTTATTCAGCCACTGAGCTTTCCGTTTTCTGTTGTCGTAGAGCACCCAGTAATGTTGTCTCAAGATATTTGAAGACAAGACATGTTTCCAAGCATTGCAATCGCTGCCGTTCGGTGAGGGCTTGTGTAACCCAAGTGTCCAACTTTCTCGAATTGCCCATTTTTGCTAGGTGTCAGTTTACGGTTGCCGGTGATACATTAGGCTCATTGGATAACTCACGTACAGTGGTTTTTGTTCCACTTTCTGCCTCAACTGTTCGGTATCGTACTTTACCGTAATGTTTACCATTAATGTCCATATCACCAGCGACAAACTTCTCAAATAAAATCTACGGACGGTTCTGTCACTCGCCGTGCACGCACCTGATACTCCATTAACATTAGCAATGGTTTCCCGCACATTCCGTTCAAGTTTGTATTCATACAAAATCACTAGCCTGCATCACGTTGCTCCGTGACTTTAATGTCTGACCCCTACACCAGGGTATAACTAATAACTGCATTAGTTCATTCCGTGGCTCCACGTGTAACTACTGGAGAAATTTCTGGACCAGACCTACTTACTTTGTAAGGGGTTGTCGTAATTCCTGCAGTAATGTTACGCACCGTAGAGCTCATGCAAAGTAGCCTAAGCGAAATCGGCCAATACTTATGAAACAACCCAATATTATAGCTCAGTTGTACTGCTAGCAACTTCATGCTTTTCATCAGAAACTTTGAAAAAGAGCAAAAAAAACAAAAACAAAAAAAACGCTCTTCACTGTAAATAGGAAAGGACCTTTTCTTCTTCATGAAAACGCAGGCCCTCCTATAAGAAAAATTAACCAAACAAAAATTGGAGGAGTTTGGATATGAAACTTTGCTACATCCATCAGAGCTTCCCCAACGAACTATCATTTTTTTCTAATCTTAGATAATTTTTTTTTCCAAAATATGCTTTTAAAATGAGAATGGTGTTGAGCAAAAGTTCTTTAAATCATGAATTGATAAGTTTCCTGGACGATGGTAAAAGGTCATATTGTGATGAATAAAAAAGTATTTTGCTTGTCATTATTACTGCTGTAAAGTCAAACGTGCTAAACCGACATTATTTCCCCCAATCTGAAATACAGGGCGTTTAGTAACTACGTACAAACTTTAAGGGCTAATAGAGGACCTTATTTTAAATATATTTTGCCAATAAACTGGAGAACGCAAATCCAGAATCCTTGATACAAAAACAACAATTTCAAAGCCATGTATGTATGTATGTATGTTGCGACAAGTGAAGGTAATTTATGTTCATGAATTTAAATACATGTCCAGACATTTCGGTACATATGATCATACATGATTCCAGAATATTTAAATGGCGATGTGTACGATATCTTCTTACAACAAGTTTTGCCAGAGTTGCTTGAGGTTTCCTTGGCTGTCCGAACAATCATGTGGTTCCAACACGACGGAACACCAGCCCATTTCAACACACCTGTACGATATCACTTAGGCAATACGTTCCATGATCGAAGAATTGGTAGAGAAGGACCAGTTGCTTGGCCACCTCGATCGCTGACCTAAACCCTTTAGATTATTTCTTCTGGGGACATTTTAGAATACGATACTCTTGTGAATTCAGTAAAGGAACTGGTAGCGCGACCATGTAAGAGACACTGCAGGGATTTTTGGCCGTGTCAGAAATTCAATGACAAGACGCTATGAGGCGCGCATCGCTGCTCATGGTCAACAGTTTGAACAGCTTTTGTAATTTTACAAACATGTAGTATTTGATTATTAAAAACGCTGTGACCATCCGTAACAAGTTTTCTAATTTCTCCGTTTTCTGAAAATACATTAATGAGACAGACAATATTATGAGGAAGTCTCAGACAACCGCTTTATATATGATGTTAGACAATTTTTTTATATATCAAGAATTTAATTGCGAGGTCTAGTTGTTGGTAAAATATATTCAAAATAAGGTCCTCTACCATTCCTAAAAGTTTATACACAGAGTTAGTAAAAAGCTTGTATAATCAAATGTCAGTGTTAATAAAATGACAGTCATCAATATATTCTGTTCACCTAGGAGATATGATACATATTTGCATTATAGATAGAATAATAAATGTTGTTGGATGCGAATATGGAAGCGAAGCACACAGTTATGGAAAGTTAGATATTGTCCTCGCAGGTTATTTGAATCAGTTGTGTACATAAGCCGAACACATTTCATTCACGCTCTTAAATAAAATATCTATTTTCCTATCAGATCGATCATACATAGAAGTTTGGAATGTGTGCGATCAATCTTAAGTGTTGCAATATCTTCTAATTTATACATTTGCTTTGCCACACATTTTCTGCATGAGATCCCATTAAGGGCTATTCACCGAGCGCATTATTTTATGATTATAAAACATTTATATACAACCATTTAAAATTCTGTATAACCTTTTTGGATTCCATTAAGAATCCATGCAGATTTTCTCTTAAAAACAGAGTTATTTTTCTTTATAAGTTTTGTATCCATTAGGCACAATCTAACTGAAAATGAAAGAGAAAAAATATATTACAGTAACCGGCTCCTTTAAAAAGTTCTTCGCTTATATGCTTGGAAGAAAGTGAAAAAGGGGCGTGTTATCAGTGCCGTTCTTCCATTCAGCTGTTGAAGAATGTCGCCGTGTGGAATGCTAAACGCATTCGAGAGGGCCCTTGTAATTCCTCCTTAATTCCTTCCTAATTCCTGCGATGTCGTCCAGCGATACGGAGCATCTAAGGAAATCGTCGCGATCAGGTAAAAGGATAGATTTCTTCCTTGGACAACTCATCAATATTTACGACTTGAGAGACAAGGCTCGGGTTTGTTGTTGAGGAGGAGGAGGAGGCTAGGGGGCGCCAAACAAAGCGTGAATATTCAAATTCATCGAAGGTTTCCTTGCTAGGTTAGAATCCTGATCAACTGATACGGAGGCGTAAGGGTTGTGGTCGTGAATAATGAACGGCGCACTTTTATTTATTCTCAAACAATAAAACCAAACTTATTAGCAATTCCTAAGATAATGCCAATAGGCGAAGCCAAGTTGAACTTTAAAAATAGGTTTTTAAATTTTTTATGTTTAAAAATACTCACGAAAATTTAATTTATGGCAAATCAGACACTTTTAATTTTTAAATCATGAGCATCCCTTAGATTAATTTTAAAAAATTATGTTGTACTAAGAATTTACAAAATCGTAAATAATGACTTACTTCTATAGGAATAGAGAAAACGAAGCCATAAATAGCTATTTAAGAGTCTTTTCTGAAATTTCTGAAGTTGTTTAACAACATTCGACGTAAAGGAGCTTTGTTTGACTTTGTTGCTCTTATGGTCTTTGAATGTTTTCCCTTCGTGCTGAAAACAAAGGGCGACTAAGTTTTGAAGATTGTCTGTCAATATCTTTCCCGAGTGCGAAATTTTCTGGTCGACTACTTTTAACCCTCTGTCTCCCTTTTCTACAACCTTTCCTCCTCCTCCTCCTCCTCCACTGTAGCCGCCTGCGTCATCTCTTATCTGCACCTTTTCCTTTAGCTACTTCCTTTCAAAATCTAATCTCCGTTTTGAGAACTTTCCTATCCCCCCTCCTCTACCTTTTCACCTTTAAAACTCATTTCCAATAATTATGCGCGGAAGGCTGAACTAAGGTCCGATAACTTGAGTGGAGAATCAAAATTTAAAAAAGGAACAAGACTTTCCTTCATTCTCTTGTGGCCGTAATGAGTTTGGTCAAAGATAGCGGTTTAGCGGTTGGAGAAGGTCTGCGCTTGTCAATAGCTGACGCATGTTGAGCGGTCGGGGGCCAACACAAGTTTCTACTGTCACCGTACCTAGCTTTATGTCTTTAGCCCCCAATCCCTGTCGTCTGCTTACTTTAGACACCATTTACGCACATAGAAAAAAGATTGCTTCTGTTAACTACTCTTCTTGACTCTTTGACATTCTTGCTACCAACTAAAGTTGCAACAGGGAAACTCGCTTATTCTTATAGAATATGAGAAATTCTTTACTGCAAAAAATCAAATAATTGAGTTCTTCATTGTCCCGTATTAAAAACAAATTGTTCAAGGTTAAAGAAAAGTTCTTAAAGCTATTTTTTCCAGAGCCACATCTTGAAGTCGACATTTGCTGAAATAAAAATAATGGCAAAGGATACGGTCAAACAGGCAATTCCAACTATAGATATTCGACGGATTTCCGCGGGTTTGGACTCTTAAAATAGACCGTTGAAAATATTTCGGCGTTTAATATCGTTCAGTTATTACGTACTTAGCCCTCTGTATATTTTATTTTACATAAAGCAGTTACTCACTTAATCTGAGTGACCAATAATGAAATACCCATTCTTTGTCTAGAAAAATGCTAACCAACTAGTAGGAGGTTCGAAAAAAAATTTGGTGTTAATAGTATAATCCGATATACATTGAGTAGCCAAATTATTATGACCACCTGACAGTTTTAGGCAAATGAGCTATTGCGTTACAGCGCTGTCGCTAGAGGGCTAGATAGTTATAAAAAGGGAATGCAGATGAGGTAAACCATCAGTTGCACTGTGTTTTTTGCGACGATATGGGCAAGAAACGTGATTTAACTGAGTTTGAACGCGGGATGATCGTCGGCGCGCGCAGTGTCGGAACCAGTATCAGCAAAACAGCTGAACTTGTGAAGTGTTCAAGAGCAGCAGTTATTAATGTTTACAGAGAGTGGACTACCAAGCAAAAAACCGGCTCTCAACGTCAAGCGTGTGGTCGTCACAGGCTCCTCAATGCTCGAGCTGAAAGGTGATTGGCCAGAGTTGTCCAGGGCGACAGAAGAGCAACAGTGCGTCAAATAGCGGCAAATCTTAATCAAGGACAAACTGTGACCGCATCTGAACGAACTATTCGCTGCTCATTACACCGTTTAGGCTATGGAAGCCGACGACCAGTTCGAAAGCTTCTACTGTCAGCCTTGAACAAGAGCAGACGTCTCCAGTTCGCCAAGGAGCACAAGGATTGGACAGTAGATGACTGGAAAAGGGTCATGTGGTCCGATGAGTCACGATTTCAAATGCATCATGCAGATGGCAGGGTTAGAATATGGAGAAAACAACACGAAAGCATGGACCCCACCTGCATCGCCACAACACTTCAAGCTGGTGGCGACAGTATTATGGTTTGGGGGATGTTTTCTTGGCATTGTTTGGGTCCTTTGATTCCTCTGCACGGACGTGTGCGTGCCCAAGATTATTTAAGTATTGTTGCAGATCAAGTACATCCCGTTATGTTAATGGTATACTCTGACGGGGATGGATACTTCCAGCAGGACAATGCTCTTTGTCATAAGGCTGACATCGTCCTCAGATGGTTCGAAGAACATGCCGGAGAATTTACCTTGCTTCGTTGGCCTGCACAATCGCCAGATCTCAATCCTATTGAAAATTTGTGGGATGAGATCGAACGGGCCATCAGGCAGCGAGATCCAGTACCATCAAATCTGCAGGAATTGAAAGGTGCAGTTCTTCAGAGTTGGTCTCAAATTCCTCCTACAACCTACCAACATCTCATAGAATCCATGTCCCGAAGAATGCAAGCAGTAATAAGAGCGAAAGGTGGCCCAACACTGTATTAAGGGGGTGGTCATAATAATTTGGCCACTCAGTGTAGATCTCTTTGTTATTTTTCAACCTAGTGTTTCAATGACTAAGTAGTTAAAGAAATGAAAGTTTTTAAGCATTTGAATATTTTTGTTTTGTGCAAATTAAAGGAAACTAACAACTAATTCTTTCAAAAGAATCGTTTTTGAAAAATGATTCAACAAAGAAAATGTTCTTGTGTGCCATTCCGAGGTGTTTCAGCGAATTAGATAGTTTTGATAGTTTCCTCAAGACATTTGTGACTTTATCATGTTGAGCTTGTGCAAAAAGTGCTTTCTATTGAAGACAGTGCTATGATTCATAAGCATCGTTGGAATAAATTAATAAATGAAAGGAAATATTCCAGAACTTAGAATCTAACCAGGGACCACGCTTACCAATTCGCTGCTCTTACCAAAAGAGCTATCTGAACACTATCTAGACGGGACCTCCTTATGGACTCCATGAAGTCACATGATAGCCAGATGGTCAAGTTCGTTCTAGCCCGCAAGTCGGGAACTCTTTCTTTCTTAAACCATCAATCATATGATGATAATACAAATGGAACTAGATACTAGAAGAAACTGGAAATATTGGAAACTGGAAAATGGAACACGACTTCTGATTTCGCTGTTGTAACCAACAACATTTGCGGGCTGGGTCGGCCATTCGGGTATCTTGTGACATCATTGGAAGTCCTTAAGACATGTTTAGACAGCATAGCTCAGTTTACGATAGCTCAGTAATGAAACTTTAATTGGTTGATTTATTAGATTTTTTGGTAACATCGACATCCACGTTATCAGCACCTTTCACTTGCTCAAGACAAACATAAACATGGGATGGGATTCGAAGACCTCGAGAAGTGAAAAATCTACCTAACCTAACCAAAATTTACAAAAAAAAATACGTCAAAGCACAGTTTAAGGTATTTTCTATCGGTGTATTAATTTTATTTGGCTTTGCTATTCGCCGTTTTGGAAGCGCCAGCTGCACGAAAAATTGATCATTTACTTACAGACAGAATTTTTTTTTCAAAATTTCAACATATCATCTCGAATCATGAGTTTTTAAGTCACTTCAGAGAAAAGAAAAATTGAGTTGGAGAAACGAACGCATAGTAAGTGGTTGGTCAGCAAATCTATACCGTATGCTGTATGGCCTAAATTGTCAAACTACATTAAGAATACTTAAACAGAACGGAGAATGAAACAATTCTACCTTTAACCGATTAAGATTTTTTGGCTCTGGAATATCTGAAAGCTTATGACCGCGAAGAGTTTAACGGATAAAATAGCCAGACCAAATGTTAAAAAAAACTGGCTGTTCACTCTGGATACTTTGACTTTCGAACCTTTGATTGTCCACGTTTCTCGCTGAAGGAGCTGGCATCGTCAGGGAATGGACATTAAGCAGCGCATCGACTATATTGCCAAAATATATATCATGCATTTTAAACATAAATTAATATAAAAAATAGTAAAGGAAGAAAAAAAACGAGCATATTTTAAAATGAAAAATATTTATTTGCATATTTATATGGCACATTTCAAATATCTTCAAATATAAAGATAGCAGCATGTCATACAGAAATTTCAAATTCGCCATAATTATATTCATAGTAACCGAATACAATCATCAAAAGCTTTCAAAATATGTCATGATTACAACTTCCCAAGTTTAAATGACGATTTAGAGATTCCATTATATGAACTTACTTAATGCAAAATGTTTAATAAATTATAATAATCCTATTCATAAAACGGAAACAGTCTAAAGCATTTGAAATATTGGAATGAAATTAAACTTCATGAAGTTGTTGATTCGTGTACACTTAATCTTGTTTTTATTGACTAAATGGGATTGTGCTTAAAGCAGGAGTTCTTGAGCCAAAATTCAAAAGCAAAATCCGGTGTCGCATTAAGACGCTCGGAGTAGAAATTGCTTTTAATATTTATTCATTAAATAAGAGTTTGGTCAGGGTTAGACGCTATTTTGTGGCTCCATTTTTATGGTAATGGGTTTCCTGGTTTAATTCTCGATAATCTCCCTCTTCATCCCAAATTTTTCACTGCCAACATATGGCACGTTATTGCTCTGGGCGCGGAATCTCTTAATCCGTTCGGAATTCTGTGGGTGAGAAAGGGGCTGGATCAAGATGACCAAGCGGTGAGACACGACTTTCTCTTTAACGCTCTCGCCCACATAATTCTCACCCCTATTCCTTTTCCAGCTCGTTAAGGCCTGATGATAAAGAAGCTTATCTCACTTATCTTGGAACCTGGCACCAACAGGATCTCCTTCGCCGAGCATACACCGACACCCTCAACACGCAACCAACGCCGTGGTCGTCGTGGTAGATTGTAGCCTACTAGTCAGATTCGAGAAAAGGCGGTTGAAGCACGATCTGACTGAATTTCTCCACCCAACGCCCATTGCTCTTGGCTGACATCCGATCGCGTTATTGAGTTATTCACTTCTTGAATAGCTGCTAACAGCAACAATTGTGAGCGTGCTCAGCTCGGGGGTAACAATACACACACACTCACACATACATACACACACATGGAGCGGCCTTTGAAGTCGGCAACCCCCACGATCAAGCGCGCTGCGGGCAACAGAATTATTATTGGCTCGATTCAACTGCAGCAAGCCTTCTCTTTCCTACTTCCAATACACCCACCACATCCGTACAATAGCCAACCTCCTACACCTCCTCCTTCTTCTCCACTCTTTACCCTTTCATTATAAGGACAGAGCAACCATGGCAACGCCATCATCATTATCGATAATTCATAGTTATATTCGAGTTGAATGGTTTAGTTGAGGAAATTTTTAAAAGATTTAACTTCATTAAAATTTGCTAATAAATAACCATAATGTTCATCTTTGAAAAATTAGAATGTAGATGCAAGGATACCGTTAGCATAAAAATTATCCGTCCACCAGCTTACGTAAACATAAAAACGTTAAAATAAATAAAGCAAATTTTATCATAATCATCTACAGTATTTAAGTTGTGTGACATTTCACATTGAGTATGAGTCATTGTACTAAATGGGGGGGAAATAGATAACAAGAAACCTTCTAATAGCAGAGCCAAAAAAAATATCTATCCAGGTAAGTACTTTAAGGAAAAAAAATATTATCTATTATGAAAAAAATTAACTAATTACATTCACAACAGGTTACTTATCAGTATGGATAATGAACGAAGTGAAACATTGCAGAAAAATAAAGGAACATTCACATGATTTGAGGGTTAGAATCATAAACTGGAATACAGGATGGGAAAAGTAAGCGTGTAATTGCTAAGAACTCCAAATTATACGCTCATCAATCCAATATATCATCCAATAATATCAGACAACAGGAGAAATCACAAATAAAATTGAAAGAGGCAGGAAGAGAAAGACATCAGAACGGGAAGACAGTGAAATTGTAAAACGCACGTAGATTAGTGCGCAGAAGTGAAAAATGATCTAAACATATCAGTTACTCCTCAAACAATTCGAAATAGGTTTCATGAAGCCGGGCTTAAAGGATGCACACCAAGGAAGAATCACTAGATTAGTAAGACAAACTGAGTGAGAATTTGCCTGAATCGGGCAAAAGAGTATCTAAATAAGGACAAATTTTTTGGAACAAAATTGTGTGGTCAGATGAAAGCAAATTTAACTTATTAAAAGCCAAGAGTGAAGCATGGAGGAAGAAGTGTCATGGTATGTCAGTTACAGGGGTGGGACATATAGAATTTATCGATGGCATCATGGAACAACACAAGTACAAAGAAATTCTAGATAAGAATCTTTATGCTTCTGCAAATAAATTGGGATTGAGAAGAAGTTTTATCTTTCAGCAAGACTCAGATCCTAAACATACAACTCAAATCCAAGAAAGTTAAAGTGCTTGACTGGCCTCCCCAGTCACCTGACTTAAATCCAATCCAGCACCTTTAGGCCAGAGTGAAAATGAAGGTGAAAAACCGTAGACTAAAGTCAAAAGAAGTCATTTACCCAAAAGAAGATTTAAAAGATTGTTGATAAAAACCTAGAATGATTTCGATGAAAAAAAAATACAAAATCTTTGGTAGAATATTTGCACAGTCGATGCCTAGATGTTGTCAGGGCCAAAGGAGGTCCCACTAAATATTAATAATTATTTTTTGATTGTACATCTGCCCAAAGATTTAAGTGGATGGATAATATTTTTGTCACAAAAACGTCATACAGTTCTATTTTTTATAATATCTTATACCAATGGTAAATCGTAAATTCAGGGTATTATTCAAAAGCTTATAATTGTATAGACATTAACATGTGCAATTAAGCTTAAATAATGTGAATATGTCACTAACAAGGGAATCCTTGAACATGTATGTCACAGATTTCCACCAAATTGAAATATGTTACTCAATTGAAGCTACAATAGATGCTTGCAAAATAAGAGAGTGCGAAATTTTGTTTCTTTCAAAATAAATCACGAAAACGAAAAAAATTGAGCACACATAGTCATACAAGGACTCTATTGATAAAGCGATGTATTAATGCGCTTAACTGAACTTCTTTCTTCCACTACTCACAGCAATAAGCACGAATCCACTTCAGATGAAATAGACAGCAGCAGACGGCAATTGAATGGCTTCTTAAGCTTCTAAACAAACTTAGTTTTTAAAAATAGATTATTACAATTAGCTAATTGCCTTCCAGTACAAAATGTGTAGAGTAATTAATAACCATTTCCTTAATTTATTATTTCATTTTATTAAGTAATTCGGTAATCAAACACGGGTCTGGCTTCATGTGCAACGTCGAGTAATATGTTGCGTTGGTGAGGGGGTATGTATCATCGCGGTGCTTTATAATTTTAAATAAAAATAGTATTCATGGATGCCTACCTCTTATAAATTATTTCGAGACGAATAATTGTACGGCAAAATTAAGGTTTTATGCTTAATAACAGTGCTCTAACTGCAATTCTTTGGCAATCGCCGCTAACAAGTTCGCTTCTCCTCTTTCCGCCATGTTTGTTGAACTCTACGCTATCGCTTCCACGGTGTGCTTGCGCGCCAAAAAAAAGCCTATGTGGTGTTCCCTTATTAGTGTCAGTCATTACCGGTGGATGGATATTACTTTTACTCACTGTATGTTTTTTTTCCATTTTTCTTACGACTACAATTTTCATCATTCATTCAGATAAGAGTGTCTGTGAATTTAATACGCTTTTAAAACTAACCACAATTCCTTCAAGAAGAAAGAAATAACAGTTACTTTACCTTAATTTAACTTAAGTAGCTAAACTATTCACAAGCACTATGGGTCATGGCTGAATTTTTTAAGGTTTATTTACTGCTTGTTTTAATCTCTCCTCACAGCATCGTCTTAAACAATTTATGTTGATGACTTTTAAATTTCTCTCTCGGCATTAAATTGAATTGGTGGATGATTTAAGAGCGTCTGTCTTTTGGCTTAGTTTAAGTGTATTTTTAAATTGTATTGTGCCCCAAATTTAAAGGTAAAGCACGAGAATTTCCTACTGTCGACGCATACCTTTTAAGCTGACACTGTGATATCGTCAACACCACCATCCGTTACTAGCAAAATTGAACTTCAAACTATCATTCTGAATTCACTCCAATGTTCCGCTTAAGCTGTAAATGCAGATTCATGGGAAATGCTAAATATATAAATGTACAATATTTTAAAAATGATTGTTATAAAAAAATAAATTGTGCCATCGTTTAAAAAATTATGGATACTTGTCACCGTACTATTAATGATACTCTAATATTTATTTATTTTTTTTACTTTCGTCTACCGTTGTCACTTTAAAGTAAAAATAGGTTAATTAAAACGTTATTAGTCGTACAAAATGCATAAAATATAATAGATAATATTATATAAAATTATATAAACATCGACTGACCTGATGATCTGTGGATGCTTGCGTATAGATTAGGTAAGGATATCACTTTTCCACAAAAAAAGCTTTTAATAACCATATAGTACATTTCAGCTACAAAGTACCATCATCATTATGAATCCATTGATGATGGCTACTTTGTAGCTGAAATGTACATATATGATTATTAAAAGCTTTTTTTTTTGGAAAAGTGGTATCCTTCATCATCCATACATAAAATACAATTTGAAATATCTCCTGTTGTCTCACATAATTCGTGTAAAAACGTTATTATTTGTAATTCTATTTTTGTCGAAAACACACCGAAGAACCCTCACATAAATAATTATAATTGTCAAGTTTGTGAGAGGATTGTATACATTTGTGCTTAAAAATTAAATTGAAGAATTTGGGGGGGGGGGGGTCGGAAACTGAATGAAAGTTTTTCCACATGTAAAAAATCAAAATTAGCTATTGATTTGCAAAATATGTTCTGTTTGTTTGTTTTAGGCGTTTTCCAGACGTACTAATTTAAGGAATATCGACCAAAGTAAAAGGAATTAGATGAAAAATAGAAATTCATTATCCACGACCTAGATTCGAATCAGGAACCATGAGTATCCGTCTTTCTTCCTATCTCCATGGTCTTGGCTCTAACGCGGACTCAGGAAATGACACTACCAAAATGCGTGCCTTTGTGCCATACGTCATTACAGTCTATCCAAGGTCAAGAAATTAAAAATTAGCCAATCAATGCTATTTAGAGTTAAATCTGTTTTTTTTTAATTGCTTCCTGTTAGGATAAAAGACCAATAACACTGAAGGTATCAAGTGATTCATTTTCGGACATACCTAAAATGGCATCTTTGGTAGCTTACTTGTTACCTGCTAGACAGTCGCGATCCTTCGTTTCTTAAAATCTTGTTAATATCAAATACAAATGTGTCCATTTTTGTTTGATTATTTTATAATTATTTTGTAAGAACAGCAAGCTACAATAATAGAAAAATTTTAATATTCAACAATTTTATAAAGAAATGTAAAGAAATGCATTCACATTCTCTCTGCTGTAAACAGTCAATTTTCTTTACATTGCTTTATATCCATTTTAAAAAGCATTGTAACAAAATGATAAACTCAATTATCAAATATTCGTTTAACACATTGTGCGTAAAAAAAATCTCATTACACTGTGTTTCAGTTTTTTTATTGATCCTAGGTTGTTTTGTTTGCATATGGATGGTGACTGATGCGAGACAATGTCAAATGTCAAAGGCGAATACTTCAGCGCAACGTGGTCGAGACACACAAGTCGTTGCCATCTGATTGAATTACACGGTAGATTAATTGGAATGAGTCTTGAGGCACGAACGTTGAGAACTGGTTTTGTCATAATGGAGAGAGTGTCTCTCCGATTCTATCGTTTCCCCTCAATCCCTTTAATTAAACGGTCAAGAAAAGCAGCAAACGAAAAATCCTGCATCCGGCACCCCAACGATTGACCAGTGACGTATGCGATTCCCTCCCTCTTCTCCTCCTCCTCCTCCTTTCGCAGTCATGCGAGCTCCTTTTCCTGACGTTTCCTGCGTTAATATGACAGAGACAAAAGGTTCACCAACGCGATTCTAGACTGAAAACACAGGGAACCAAAAGGAGAACAATGGCCATCGGTGCTTTGAGAAGAAGGAGGATACGACAGAGAGGGTGAAGAGAAGAGAGAGAGAGAGAGAGAGAGAAGGAAAAGGGAAAATACATAAGGCTTCATTTCACTGACATTCCCCTTCTCTTTCCCCTTTTTTTAAAGGTCCCCTACAATGGAAAACCATAATTCATGCGCATGCGTCGAATATCGCGCTAGAGATCGACTGATAAAAGGACGCCCGCGCACCCCCTCATCATCATCCGCCGCTGGACCGATGGGAGGCGGGAGCGATGACGGCACTCTCGCGTCAATCTCGCGTGAAAAGATAAGGCAACGGATGGACAGTAGCCCTTCCTTTCCCCTCCGACGACGACAACGTTCTCTTTTGTGACACCCATTGTCAACGCCCTACCCAACCCCCCCTTTACCGGACATGGCGGCGAAACTTTTCGCCCGAAGTTTCCGACGGCAAAACTTCAAATGGCTCTTTGGATGGACGAAAGTTTCCTTCATCGGCGCAGCTTGAAAGCCACTTAACTCGAAAAGAACAAGGTCGTTAAATCATTCAGCGTTAAGCAGAGCAATCGCTACGTTTACATGACGAAAAATCTGTACGTTAGTCTCTAGCGAAAATCTCGTAGCGAATCCACAAATGTGTAGTTCCTTTTCTAATCAACCTCCCTCCTTCCTTCATTTTATTGTTAAAGTGCGATAGCGGCCTATGAAGATTTGGAAAGAGAAAAAAAAAAAAGGTTCAATCAAGGGAGGGTGAATGTCGGAGTTCAAGAACCTTTCCTCTACTTTTCTTCGAGATCGCCTAAGAGGGAATTCCAAAAATGTAAATTCCTCAGTAGTGTACTTGACTAGGAGTGTATTTGTTTCGATTAAACGAGTCCCAACAGTTTCACCAACTTACAAGCACGGCCTCCGTAGTTTTCGCAGAACCCTTTGAAAAAGTGCCGTCGCCCTGAAGCTCAAGGAGGAAATCGCTTCCTTAACGACCATAATCGTTAAATAGTTTGACTGAAGAGGAAGAGTTGATTTGAATTGTAACAAACTAGCAACACAAAGTTTTCTCGGCATGGCTCCAAGCAATTCAAGTATTTCAGTTTTACAAAAATCAATAGCATCTCTTGTTTTTTGAGTTGACACTGGAACGTTAATCCACCATGAAAATTTTATCGCAGCAGTATTCAAATTTCAGGTTAAGTTTAGAAAAATACGTAGCGCAATTTTTGCAGTTTCTGATAGATAACGTCGTTGGAAAGCGTGATAAACAGAGAAAATGTAATTTTGTTAAGCTAAATTTTCATCTTGCCATAAGTGGTGACATTATACAAAGTACAGAGGAAGCATTGGATACTCCACTATCGACGGAGACAGGTCGTCGTAGAATAATTGAGGCAGACGTGCGGCCAAGATGGCCTTTGCGAAAACTTTTCCTAACACCGAATCTTTGTCATAGACACTTAAAATGACGAATATCATATGTCGTTCCCGTCTCAATAGTAATGATCACCGACTACGAATCTGGAGGCGACATGGCTATCAGGTTGATGCCATTTTTGAGCTCGTCAAAACAGGATCTTCGTTTATGGTGTTATCACGTGTAAAGTCAGCCACCTGAGACTTTGATAAAGTAACGCATTACTCTATATTCAGTGCGTATTAAATACCATTTTTTAGTAAGACAGAGCACGGCCAATAACAGTGAACATCACAGGAACGCTTTATTCGGTGATTCTTTGGCACACAATTTCCAGACCTCTCTCCAAATGAGAACTTGTGGGACATGATGGGTATCGAACTTATACGTGCCAATTGTCTGTTTTGAATCATATTTTCATGGTAAAACATTTTCTCTATGGAGAGGTGTATATTAAACCCGCAGTTCTTTTTAAAATTGATTAGAAATTAAATAATCACTTTCTCTCTCTATTCAATTCTCGTTATATAAAATTAGAATAAAATCCTATCTAAAGGATGACAAAACTATCAATCATATTGTGATCCAATGATATTTGCAATTGAATTTACGAGACTTGAAAACGCCGATAACAACACTTGGCCGTAGGTCGGTTAATTGATTTTTGCTAATTATATTCCTCTGATTTTAATTAATCAGCAACAGAAAGGCACAATAGGGATGGATTTTTGTTTTTAATTAGAAGTTATTAAACTGAATTTAATTTCCATTTTCTAAATGCTTTCAAGTGACACTTATTGGTCAAGAGATCTTTCGCCCTAGATGAGAATTAACCTAGGCTAGAGTGCAATTTCTATTTTCTATCAAAATTGATCACTTCAGTGATCCTGCATTGACAAACGAATATTGACCAGTCGAATAACTTGATGGAAATTGATTGGAGACATTAAATCATCGTTCAATGCGTTGATTTGGCGAAACGTCAAAACAAATGAACTCATCGAGAAGCTCTGCAATAAATAAACAATAACATTGAGAAATTTGATATTCATTCCATGCAATTAGCTTTGATAATAGCATGAACAATAATTCAAGGTCAATAGTCCAAATAGTTTAGCTTTTGTGTTTTTTTGAATATACAATTATAACGAATCTAAGAAACAAAAGCAGTTCGTTTGTGCGAATGCAATACTGGGTGCATTATGTGCTGAGTAATTAGCAAAATTGAATTCGTTTGCGTATTTTTATAGCGAATTCACAATTTCAATGGAAAAGAATCAATTAAATAAATAAAGCTTTATATCCCGCAAAAGCCCCATAACAATAATACTAATCGCAAGAAAGTAGGTGCTATCAGCAATTTTTTTGGATGCGATAAATACGATTAATTTAAGATGTTTTAAAGCGCTCTTTCATCTCAAGCGAAAGAACACTCACATTTTGCATCTCTCTCATCGAAAGGGCTTTCGGTGCGTTTGTGTATAATGTCAGCCCGAGAGGAACCTTAAGCGCTGACGTAGTAGGTCTCGTTAGTCAAAACGAGAGGAGAGACGAGGTGCCTGAGCCGTCTTTCTCGATTAAGGGTCCATTGGGTTCTGCGGATGATTTGCGGGAGAAGTTGGGAGGGAGGAGGTATAAGAGTGGGCGGCAACGGACCCAGAAGATGGCGAAGAGATGAATGTGAAGAAACGGGAGAGAGAATGTGTGCGTTTGCGTGTGCCAGCTAACGGAGACGAAGAATTTCCTCTGCCAGTTTCAAAAAAACATTGAGAGTCGGAAGACTTTTTCTCGTCCTGTTCCTTTCGGTTCTGCTCCCTCTCCTCTTCTACTTCACTTTTCCTCACCCTCTTTTATTCTCCCCATTCCTTAACCTTCTCGAACTCTCGGGCACCTCCATCACACATGCGCTCTGCTTTGCTGTTCCCAGTTTCTTCCTCTTGGCTCTGACGCAGATAAGAAACTCGAATCACTCAATGAAGCGGAACAAAAGGTAAAGAATATTTTTCCATCTATGGCGTTCAAAATAGAGAAGAAAGGAAGAGGGGCAAGTGCACACAGAGAGAGAGAGAGAGAAAAAGAGAGAGGAGAGAGTAAGGGAGAGAGAAAAAGCAAAAGGAAGAGACAGAAAGAGAAATGTTGCACAGCCATCAAGCGATTCCAGTTGCGTCCCCATAAAAATGTATTAGCGTATAGGGCTGCTATAGCACATAAAATTTTTTCATAAATAACGAAAAGATATAAAGGGCATGGGAGAGAAGAAAGGAAAAAAATATCGACAGCTATGCATTTTTTACAAGGGCTACAGAGGCAAAATGTAAATTATCAATACACTAAAGAATGACAGTTTTATGAATTGGTTCAAATGCATGAACGGGTAAATTTTTTTTTTCATCGGATTCAGTTGAATATCGTTATTGCAGCTCGTCCTTATCTTCATGGCACCATAAATGGAAACTGTACAGATCAAAAAGAAGCGCATTAAAATGAGGCAATTATATCAAGGATAATTACTTACGTCAGGGAATTTTACAATTGCATTAGTGAAAACCAGCCAGAATTAATGAATGCCGAATTTTAAAAAATCCCTATGCAATTTGCAATTTAATCGCTTATAACCCTGAAATGCTCCACGAAACTTTTAACTTTAATGAATGAACTTTGATTTCCGCATTTTGACTTTGCATATAGAAACATGAAATAAAGTCATACATCCTAAAGAGAAGAACCTGAGGCTGAAATAAAAAATATATTTATTATAATTGCAGTTATTTCGTCCAAGACTCTTAGTTGATTTTTAATGTACTGCTGTTTTTAATATAATTAATGCTGCGTACACACGGCACAGATACATCTTTTTCGCATATTTTCCAATTTACTTCATCCTCTTCCCGCGGCCAGTGCAACTGTAGCATTCGTTGAAAATGGCTGCTATATATGACGACGATCAAAAGCAACTTGGTGTATCCGGTGTCTTAGGTGTGAAAATGAGACGATCAGGATACATTCACAAGCAGTTTTTATCGGAAAGATGCTGTCGATCACAGTTTGGGGACGACGGTTCGCTTGTTGACGCTATGAAATACTGTCCCTTCCCACGAAAATGCCCCTGCGTTGTTGAAAGTGCTCACTGCGCGCGCTGCTTTGGCTAGGATATGTGCTCACAGTGCTTTCTGACTTGATAACTGGTGAATATGGTTGATTGGTTGGTTTATTAGAATTTTTGGCTTCGACTATTAAGGTCATTTTGCGCCTTTTACACAAGTTATATCTGTACGCAGCCTGGGACAAAGACAAACATCCATGCCCACGGTGGTGAATATGGAACTAGAAAGCCTACGTCCCAGCCCTCTCGGCCACCAGAGATCGAAAGACACGGCTTTGTGGACTCTTTAACTAGATAGGTATATAACACTCTCCTCAATATCTTTGTTGTAAATGCTTTACGGGACAGAAACATAGTACTCCTGTGTCGTCGTTCGATCTTGCAGTTCACTATCCATTAAAGCCAAATGAGAATTTCGATAGGAAAGACCTACTTCTCTCATCCCAAAAATCCGGCTTCGCTCTAAGTCTGCTAAAATTGTGTAGCCTTTCGACTGAGGGAGCTTGATAAGTCACTATGTTTTCTTTACTCCCTGAGTTCCAGATAATTCACCGATTTAAACATCATTATATACTCCTTACAGTAACCATCATAGGGGCGCTGCATATGATCTGTAATTGTGGTCAAAACTCAAGTTTGAGCTAATGATACGGTTCTTTGTAATTTTTGAAAAGAGCATGTAATTCTTAGTATATATAACGATAAGATATTAACTTATAAAATTTTTACTCTATGTCAATCTACAATACCCTATCAAAAGTCATATATCAAAAGTCCCTATCAAAAGTCATATATCTACAATACCCTATCAAAAGTCGCATCACTTTAATAGAAACACTCAAAATATACATATTTTAGTATCTTGTTGGTCCACTTTTTGCTGCTATCACAGCTTCTACTCTCTGGGGCATACTGTCCACAAGTTTTTGATACGTTTTAACAGGTAATTTTCGCCATTCTGCCATAAGTGTCTTGGACATTTCGGTCACGGATTTCGGGCGTTCCGCACATGCACGCAATCGACGTTCCAACACGTCCCACAGATGTTCGATGGAGTTCAGATCGGGGCCCTGGGCAGGCCAGTCAAGTTCTCGAACCACCTTTTCATCAAACCATGTGCCTACAGCCCTTGCTTTATGGCAAGGTGCGTTATCGTGCTGAAACAGAAAAGGGCCATTGCCAAAGTGCCGCCAGAGAGATGGGAGTGCTGCGTTATCTAGAATGTCTTGGTAACGCTCTGCGTTTAGATGTCCGTCCACAGAAACGATTGCACCCAACCCATACCATGAATAGCACCCACACACCATTATCGACCCTCCGCCGAACTTCACCGTGGGCACAACACTGCTTGGCAGATAATGTTCGCCATACCCAAACCCGTTTATCCGATTGCCAGATGGTATAGCGGGACTCATCACTCCATTCAACCATTCGCCATTGATTCAGAGTCCAATGTCGTCGCTCTTTGCACCATTGCAATCTCCTTGCTGCGTTGCTGGTGCTGATGTGAGGTTTGTGGGTTGCCGCTCTGCTATAAAAACCCATTGCATGCAGTTCCCTGCGAACAGTCAGGGTGCTCACAGTTGTTCCCGTCGACTCTATGAACAATCTTGTCAGTTCACAAACGATGTGTGACGGTTTGCAGTGACCACTTTACGAAGAGCCATTTGGTCTCTGGCCGACATGATCTTGGGTCTTTCAGTCCTAGGCGGAACACTTGTGGTGCCTTTCTCTTTCCATGCCCGGTGAGGTTGTGAACGGTCGATTTCGGGATGTTTAGGAGGTTTGACGTCTCTCTAACAGTTTTGCCTGCGAGATGGCACCCAACAATTGTACCTCTTTGGAAGTTTGAAAGCTCTTTTCTTTGAGACATTCTTACAGCATTCACGCAAGCATCATCTCATAATAGTATACTCTCTGTTTTGTAGTGCTGGGAAGAATGCCAACAGTGAAATTGCAAAGGAATGTCTCATTTTCATTCAAATCAGGGTTGTCCCATGACTTTTGATAGGGTAGTGTATGAATGTTTATGAGACCTGTTTTTACGATGAAATTGAAGTGTTTTATAAAACCGGAACTAAGCTTTAATATTTTAACCATAGCACATAAAATACTTTAATACCATTTTTATTTAAATTTCGGTAAAGAAATACCACGCATTTCTATTTCTTAAGATTTTTTCAGTTCGAATCAAGTCCATTAATTACGTATAGCAACGACTCAGCAATAAAAACCCTGTATCGCTTCACAAGTTAATAATTTATCAGTCACGTATTTCATTTCCTTCTCTTTAAATGATACACGACAGAGAAATTCTACCAAAATGTCATTAAACATAAAAAATATGAGATCTTCAGGATTTCATTTTCAGCATCCACTATCGTAATAATCATTCAGATTTTTAATCTAAAGTGACATTCGAAGATCATCACCACGGCATTCTCTTCCAAAGGCAGAGAATAAATTACATGAAGATTGAAAAGTCAAATCTCAGAAATTCCTAAGAGATTCTAAATGACCGAAAACCACGACATTATTAATCCAATCTTAATTGGCCTGTTCTTCAAATGATATCGAAATGATTAAGCAATCGTTTTAAGGTTGATGTAACAAGTCAAACTCAATTGACCATTGATAGTTCTTTGGATACCAGAATTAATCAAGATTACAATAAACAAATATCGACCTGACTTAAAATAACACAAAATTTATTAATTCTAGAAACGCTACTAATTTATTTATTAAATTAATAGTAAATTAAGCTAAATCCAATACGAATTATTTTACGAGAACAGAAGATCGTTTTAGAACAGTGGGTCAATTAATAGAGGTTAGGAAGCTGTGAAAATATTAATTTATTGATGTCAATAAACTAACCGTAGAATCTTTTCTAAAAACAAAAGAGAGGCTAAAATTCAGAAAGCAAGAAATATTTTCTGAACTAACCCCTTTTGAGGAGCGCAAAACGGTCATCAAAATCAAATGTAGGATCACTAATGTAGGCAGCACTCTGGCACAGCAGTGGAATGGAAATAATTGGCGAAAACATCCGGGATCATTCGATCTGGAATCAGTGTTTCCATCCACCATGTTTGCGTCGACCCAGCTTACTGGCCACTTACGGAGAAGCATTAAAATTTTACAAAATAGTATTCACCATTAACCAATTCCATGCTATTATAATTATCGTTATAATGGAGATGGAAATTTGCTCGTGGAGGCATTCGAGGAGAATAGAGCTTTTAGATAACACTGATAACTATGAACATGAACCCATTAGGGAAATTATTGAACATCGAATCTATTATGGAATTGTTGACGTGAATATCTTGCTCGAGGTCTATAATTTTACCAGCGGGAAATATTCTTAGGATATAATTAGTTCAGCAGCCGGAATCTAAATCAATATGATAACACAACATTGTTGTCGAGCATCAGAAGCTTATCTTAGCCGTCAAGAACTTGTGAAAAGTTCCAATATGAAGAACTTTCTGATGAGAAAATCAATCTTCGTTGATTTTACTATAAAGTGATAATCTTCAATCCACAAGAGCATTAGAAAAATTATTGAAGCTATCTTGAAGCTATCCATAAGGACATTTTTGAAATTATCTAATGTCCTTAATGGATTAAATGTAGAACTTTATGGTTAGTTCCACTTCACGGTATTTCTTTATTGAATTGTTTAAGAGTCGATATTGAAAAAAACTAATGAAAACTAATAAAATTTGTACATGTTTTATTTATATCAATGTTCTTGTTATTCATATCAATGTTCAAATTATGATGCGTGATAATAAATTCCTGATTTCATTGAGTAATAAAGTCCTCTATTTCACTGATTATAGCATAAGGCTATTTATTTCAATGTTCACTCAACATGGCGCTGGACCCCTAATGGTAATATTTAGCTTGGATAGTTTTATAAGTACTCTTACTTGTTAGAGACACGTTATCCTTGTAAATAATGATTTTATGAATAATAACTTAAATTTATTAGTAAACTTGAAACAATTTTTGATAACTTTTTTTTTAATGAAAGGTTATTTTTTGTTACTTTTTATGAAATAACTAGCAGAAACCCCCTCAAAAATGACGGAAATATATTAAAAAAATGACAACTGAAAATTAAAACACATAATTTTCTAGCATCAAACTTATTAAAAAAAAATTGTCCAAAACTACAGTTGCTTACTTTAAATCTCATCATTATATCATGTTGTGATTAGTTTACTGGAATTTAACTAAATAAACTTGTATGTTTTTTAAATGTCTTTTAACCGGTTATGAATTTTTGGCAGCATCTTCATTACCCCCTTCAAAGTTATTGAAGGATTATGACTTGACAATGACGATTTATTGGTTTAATCGTTAGAAATATCTTTAATAAAAAGGTGTGTGAAAAAAAAACTAAATAAAAAAAATCAGACTCACAAGGGAATCCCTCGAACATGTATGTCATAGATTTCCAGCAAATTGAAATATGTTACTCATCTGAAGCTACTATAGATGCTTTGCAAAATAAGAGAGTGCGAAATTGTGTTTCTTTCAAAATAAACCGCGAAAACGAAAAAAATTCAGCTTACGTATCCATACAAGGACTCCATTGTTAAAGCGGTTAGGCTATGTGGGGTTCCCTTGTTAGATTGAAAAGTTTTAAAACATTATACAGGGTGTTTCAAAATGAATATCGGGGTTTTGAGGCTTCATAGTATTTATTACATTTAACTTAAAATTATAAATAATAGATCAAATGAAAGAGCAACTCAAAGAATTTTTCCTACAAGTGTTCAATGTGAACACCGTTCGTCAGACGGTACACATCGAATCGATAGGCGAGTTCTTCCCAAATCTTGATTAATGTGTCTGGAGTAATTATTGCAATAACTGCTTCTCTTGTTTCTTAAGTCGGGTAGTTCAGGTGGTAGCGGAGGCACATACGCATTATCCTTTATGAAGCCCCAAAGGTAAAATTCGCACGGCGTCAGATCGGGTGATTGTGGAGGCCATGCTAAACAAGCTCTGTCATTCGGCCCTTTGTGGCCAATCCAGCGCTCGAGTACAACGATGTTTAACCAACCGTGTATTGAGTTATGCCACAGGTGCACCAACAAAACTGTTTCAGTTGCTCTTTCATTTGATTTATTATTTATAACTAAGTTAAATATAATAAATACTACGAAGCCTCAAAATCCCGATAT
The DNA here is from genome assembly GCA_023313115.1 of Rhysida immarginata. Taxonomy (NCBI): domain Eukaryota; kingdom Metazoa; phylum Arthropoda; class Chilopoda; order Scolopendromorpha; family Scolopendridae; genus Rhysida; species Rhysida immarginata. The sequence goes on along the minus strand of JAHWFO010064584.1, from coordinate 1,455,264 downwards.
TCATTTTGAAACACCCTGTATAATGTGAAACATTTTTCAATTCCCACGTCCATTAATAAAAATGAACTCCGATAATCATCGTTTAAATTTATTATTATTGTTGTTTGAGTTGCATGACATATACACCGAACGACCAGTTAATTAGAGACACCTCTTATGGAAAATGGATCGCCCTCCCAGTAACACCCAAACAATGGAACAAGCCGAAGCGGTGTATAAAAGGGATGCATTGGATCACAAGTTACAGTCAGCAGCAGAAGTGGACTGAATATGGGTAAATCCAAGGATTTGACCGACTTTGAACGAGGCATGATCGTTGGAGCTCGACGGGCGCAGTCGAGCATTTCGCAAACCTCCTCGGGTTTTCCTGTGCAACAGTGTCAAGGGTATTCCGTGAATGGCAGTTATGCCAAAAAACAACTTCCAACAAACACAACTCCGGACGAAACAGGGCCGTGGATGAACGAGGACGGGAACAGCCCAACAAATTGCAGCGCAGTTCAATGAGGGAGCATCCCAACCCATTTCGGAGCACACGGTGCGGCGCACCTTGCACCAAGCTGGATATAGCAGCAGGCGGCCAGTAAGGGTACCGTCGCTGTCACCGCAAAATAAGAAAGCACGCCTGCTATGAGCACACTGGACACTGGATGAGTGGAAGAAGGTCGCCTGGTCCGACGAATTGCGGTTCCTACTTCATCATGCGGACGGCAGACTGCGCATCTGGCGCAGATAACACGAGGCCATGGACCCATCCTGCCAACAGCAACCGTACAGGCGGGTGAAGGAGGAGTGCTGGTCTGGGGTGTCTTCTCTTGGGACACACTGGGTCCTCTGATTTCCGTAGACACATCCCTGAATGCAATACACTACCTGAACATTGTTGCCGATCAGGTGCACCCGTTCATGATGACTGTGTTCCCTGGTGGTGACGGACAGTTTCAGAAGGACAATGCTCCCTGTCACCTTGCTCGAATGATCTTGGACTGGTTCGAGAAACATGACGCGGACTTCCACCTGCTTCAGAGGCCAGCTCGGTCGCCCGATCTCAATCCGATCGAGCATTTATGGGATGAAATGGAGAGGACCATCCGACGCCTTCCCACACTACCGTCCAACCTGCACCAATTGCGGGACGCTGTGATGTCAGCTTAGGGGGCTATTCCTCCGCAACGGTTTCAACACGCTTATTGAATCCATGCCAGCACGTATTCAGGCAGTTCTCGCCGCTAAAGGAGGCGCAACACACTATTAGCGGCGTATGTCCAATAAATTGATCGTTCAGTGTACAGTATGTATAAAGCACTTTAAAAATATACATTGAAATTCTATGACTTAACATTTACACAGTAAAGAATTTTAATATATTTGCGAATGAAAAGTTATGAGGATTTATTTCAACAGTTTTATTTGGACAAATCATGCAAATATAGTAAAATGCATAATTCTTATTGATTTCATCAAATAACATTCGAGAAAGACTAAATTGAGCATTAAAGTATGAGATGTGGATTTAAACAAAAATAATAATTTCTTAATATAACACAGCAATGAAAAAAATGTTTTTTACACAAAAGTTATCTAATTTGTTTTCAAGCATTTCACACGTGGAAAAAAGTTGTTTTCGGCTTAAAACTTTAATTAACAGTTCTTGAAGCTTTAGGAAGCTTTTTGGCTGTGAAATAAAACTTGCCCATGCCGACTGCAATTATTTCAGTTTTGGTCAATGGTGAAAACATGGCAACGCTCTATTTTATTCATTCGGTAACCATAGCAAACGGGACGTCATGCGAATGCCTAACTGGAGGTGTGGGTTCCTGCATAATAGAAGGAAACTTCTTCCGTAAGAGCCTCCAGATTTGAAAAAGGTAAAAGGGCCTTCAAACCCTCTGTCGTAGTCCAGAGTGCAATGCCCGGCCAACATCGCTTAACCATTAATTTTAAATAGTATGCGCTCGAAAAGCAGTTTTTTATTTACATCAAATCCCGCACTATTCTTTTCTATATTTTATATTCAACCTTCACAATTTTTTTCCTTTCTTTTCTTCTAACTTAATCTTTTCCATATTGGATAACATCGATTGATTAGCTTATTGTTATCTTCTAAACTGTAGTTTTCTGATATGGTTTAGGTTTTGAAATTTGACTTATGCTAACAATAACTTTGCAACATCCAATTGCGAAATAAAAAGTGGATTAGTTGATTGCCATCGTGCTTTTAATGAAAAACTATTTTCGTCATAAATGGAGTGGTGCGGATGGAAAAAATACTGGTGGCGTTAACTGTTTCTTTACGACCAATATTATATCCCTTATGCTAATCCTTTCCTTAGATTAAATTTTCTTATTAACACGGACATTTTTATGGGGCGGAAGTTGGGAAGGACGTAAAAATGCCACTGGATATAATTGCTTGCCGTTTATGTCTACATATAATTATCTCATCTTCAACTCATTTTTCAACAACTTTCTCGTTAATTTTAGCGTAATCTTCACTTTTAGCATTATTTACCTACATACCGATTCACATTCATATCATTTAATCTTATTATAAGGATCATTCAAATGAAACCCACACTGCTTGTTGTGCTAACCAAATATTTGACACGGTGGACGATAGTTGGTGGCATTGAGTAGTGTATATGCCGACATCGAAGAAATAGCATGTCACGTACTCAATTGATATCAGTTGTATACAGTCTATCCTATAGTAAAAGAGTACGCTTTCGAAGCTGTGATTCCCAATGAGCTGTGAATCAAATCCAGAATAAGAACGGCTGGAAATCTTTCAGCGTATACAAAAAGCATACGGAGGCACATGTTTGAAGCGCAGCATAGTTTTTAAATGCAGACAGTCTACTTTGACAAGGCAGACCTTTGCTACTGGAATAGCTGAAACAGAGTAATATACCAGGTGTGCAGCTAAGTTTCCGGGTTTCACCCATGGATGACGCTAACGGCACATGTAGTCTAAGGCTCTAAATAGGTAGACACATCTCTAAGTGCTCTAATTAGTCTAGAATAGCCCGTAGTAAAAGAGTAGCGACAACTATGGAATCGTTTTTGATTGGTGGAAGTGGTCACGTGTCATAACGTATCGACATCTCCTTCACTCGCTACAGAAGGCATGGCACTCAACGTAGTTTAAGTTATAGTTTCTCATTAATTTTACTACCGTACGATTAAAAAAATGCCTGGTTGCTGTTGGATATAAAAGTAATATAACGCGGTCCCGATGTTAAAGTGTTCTAACTCTGCTTTTTGAAGTTTTGAGAAAAAGCGAGATGAAATTTTGATATATCATAGTTTTCATACTAATGCTTAAATACTTTCATAAACTTGAAGTTAACATGATGTTGGTTAAATCACAGAAGTTATAAAATATTTTAAATTTATATATAATACAGGGCGAGTCAAAAGTCCCCGAACTCAAAGTTTAATAAATGTTTGCTGCAAAATCATAAAAGATATCAGAGTAATGTTTGCTTCTTGTGGTTGTTGTGTGAGACCTTGGGAACGCTTTCCACAAAGTGAGAATACTACGTGACAAGATGCTTTCGCGCGCGCGCTAGTAGTAGTGTTATTTCAGTCGTGGTTCTCACGCAAAAATAGGGAATCGCTTTGTTAGAAGTTTATTTTGCGGAAAAATCGTACCAATGTTGCATACAGAGCTTTCAAAGAAAGTTTCCTAATGCTCCTATACCAGGAAAAACAACTGTGTATGAGCTTGTATACCGGTCTCACGAGATAGGCAGTGTGTATGCAGGGCCGTAGTGAGGGGGGGGGACGCACCTAGGCACCTGCCCGGGCCCCCTGTAGATAGGGGCCCCATTCAATGTATGGTCCCAGTCTAAAATGTCACAATTATTTTCTGTGAAGTAATATTGGCACATGTGGTCAATACTTGGATTTTGGATAGGTCTATGTTAAATTTGTTTTTGGGTAAACTTTGTTTAGGGCCCCATAAAAGTTGATTTGACCAGAGCCCAAAATTTTCTCACTACGGCGCTGTGTGTATGATAAGTCTAAAAATACCCGACGGGCGGTAGTAACGACTACGTTTCGGGAGAAAATTCAACTTTCCCTGCAGCGCTCTCCGTGGAAGTCACTTCGGATCGTATTCAGCCTGCCAGAAGGCTACTAAACATCTAAAGGTACGACCGTACAAAATTCGGATAGTGCAAGAGCTTCGTTCTTTGGATTCGGAAAAACACATTGTTTACTGCAAATGGTTTAAGATTTAAAGCGCAGGAGTTTTACACGCAAGAGTTTTACGCAAGAATGCTACTGAATGAAGTTGAACTTCACGCCCCATCAGCCACCTTTAGACTTACGATACATACAGCTTGTTTAGCGAAACCGGTTTACAAGATCATGCAAGTTATTTTCCTTGGTGTAGGAGCATCATGAAACTTCCTTTGAAAACACTGAATGCAACGTTTGTACGATTTTTCTGCAAAACAAGCTTCTAACAAGGCAACTCTGTTCTTGCGTGAGAACAATGACTGACATAACGTCACTTCTCGCGCACGCGCGAAAAAGCATCGTGTCACTTGGTGTGGAACGCGTTCCCAAGGTCACATGGAATAACTACAAGAAGTAATACTCTGGTATCTTTTATGATTTTGCAGCAAACATTTTTTAAACTTTGAGTTCGGAGACTTTTGACTCACCCTGTAGTTTCGTCGATACAGGCACTTCCGGTTTGGAGTTAGAACACTATTATTCAAATCTCATTATTTTTTTATGGAATTGTAATGCTCCGGAGATTATGCTATGTAAACTGCAATGTGATAAAATTGACGTTAATATAAATAATGTTATATTTTAACAATAAAGTTCTAATGAACGGTGTTAAATTTTGACAACCTATATTACTCATTCTAAATTACCTGTTGGCTTTGTAGCGAATAAAGAAACCCAATAACATCGGAACAATTTCTTAAGTAATATACTGTAATAGTTATTTTTCCTAATATTTTAATCACTAACTTAAGGGTCATTCGCTTTCAACAAGGTTTCTAACAGAGGAAATTTTAATAATATTCTCATCCAAAATACAGAAAAATAACATGACCGTAGCCTATGATGCTTAGCGACAGCAAAGATTACAAAATATTAGAATGTTTAAGCGTATCAAGGTTCAGTGTTAAACACTTTGACATGAAATAGCTGATTCTTACCCACTTCACCTCATACTCAGTTTCAGTACTCATTTCGTCCTACCAATTTCTATATTGATTTAAAATCCAAATATTATAATACTAAAATAACACCATTTATTCTTAATTCGTAGTTGTAGCAACAATATTTTTTTTACAATTTTGATCTGCAAGTACAATCGATAATAATTTGTATAAAGTTTGACAAAACTAATTTTTAGAGTATCAATTGCGCCAAGATTTAATTTTTAAAACGCCTACACGAAACTATAATTGACCTAATTTCTAAATTAATTTTGTAGAAATTTTAAGAACAAGACCTTCTAGAATAAACCGAGTATTACGATACAAAAAACTCCTATAACAAAGGATGTAGCGCCGTTATTCATCGTGAATTACTCTACAGGACTTATGTATAGTCCTCATCCGATAAGTTAAACCTCGACCTTGAAGGGCTAGGATTATTCTATTGCTAAAATGGGAGGCAAGAGGATGGGAAAAAAATCTATGTAGTACTAGTACTTCCCTGCACTACATCAGATTTTTTTTCCATCCTCTTGTCTCCCATTTTAGCAATAGAATAAATCCTTGACCTTCAAGGTCGAGGTTTAACTTGAGGGCTATAGACTAGTCTATGATGCCGGCCAGTTGTTGGAACCGTTGTTGTAGTGAAGATAATATATTGTTCTATGTCCAGATGGAGGTAGAACATTATAAGATTTCCCTTATTTTGTATTTTGGAGATACAATAATATTTTTCTGTCATTTTAACCTGCAAAATACAATAGAAAGTGTACCCTCTAGCGAAAAATACGGAAAAAGGCTCTTAGAACATTATAGAGTTAAAATCTACAATTTTGAAAATATGGACATAGAACACTATTACATCGGGCCTGCGATAAGTCAGCAAATTACAAAAGAGGTTTTGAATAAAACAGAGTTTGAGAATTTGAAATGGCCAAACTGTCTTGATATACAGTGAAACCTCTCAATAGCGGACACCACTGGGGAAAAAAAATCTGTCCGTTATTAAGAGGTGTCCGCTTTTTAGGGGGAAATATAATGAAACCTCTCAATAGCGGACACCTCTGCCGGGGAATTAAAAAATGTTCGTAATTAAGGGGTGTCCTTTAGGTGAGGTTTCACTGTAAATACTGTCATTGTGACCATTTATGTTAATTTGAGAATGTTCAACTATGGCAAAGAGTTGTGAAAGAAAAGTTCTGGAATTTCAGCTGGTTATCTTGCAAGCAAAATCCTAGGGATGCGAGAGGTTATAAAAATGAAGATAAACTGATTGGTTTTTTTTGGTTACTTCAAAATGTTACAATTGAATTTTGTGATTATGGTTGTTTTCTAATATTTGATATTATTAGCACGGTAATGAATATACGGGATACGTATACGAACAAATAATCATCATTTATTTCAATATAGAAAAAAAAGCCTATCATATAAATTATTTGATTGTTGTTGAAATATTATTTACAAACTAGAAGCGAACCCACCGTTTGTATAATCGGGAAATAACCCATTGTTAGATAACCCATTGTTAGATTTTTCTTTGCTGTGACAACGTCCACCGTCGCTGATTTTATACAGGGTGTTTTTGAATTGAGTACAGATTTTTTGGGAGATGATAGAAGAGGTCCTTAGAAGTATTTTTTGTCATATGAACATGGGGTCCCCGCAGCTCCGTTTACTTACAACACTGCATTGAACAATCAAATGACACCGGGACGCAGTGTGCCTTGGTAGGACTAGATTATTTTATTTTTAACAATTAACACAAGCAATCTATTGTATGACTTTTACAGTAATTGTTCGAAATGACCGCCATTTGCTTCATAGCACAATTCGCAACGCCTTATGATGGATTGATGTACGCGTGGAAACAGTTGATTTGCACGGTCGCTGATGTCACCTGCTGCCGCGAAAACACGAGCCGCCAATTCTTCTTCGGTATCTACGGGTTCGGAGTACACCATTGCTTGTGTTAATTGTTAAAAATAAAATAATCTAGGCCTACCAACGCGCACTGCGTCCCGGTGTCATTTGATTGTTCAATGCAGTAATGTAAGTAAACGGAGCTGCAGGGAACCCATGTTCATATGACAAAAAATACTTCTAAGGACCTCTTCTATCATCTCCCAAAATATCTGTACTCAATTCAAAAACACCCTGTATAAATGATGATGATAGCAGTAATTTCATGAGCATTTTAAAATCACAGATTTTATGCTTCAATTTGTATAAAAATCATTGTAAATAAAACAATCAGAGAAAAATAAAAAAATTTTGGGTTTTTATTTTTGTTCTTTTATAAGTTACTACAAATTAATTTACTCAAAGTACAATTTCTGAACGTATTTTCATAAAAATACCACTGGCATTATGAAGTAAGTCTCAAAAATTTTTCCAAAAAATAAATGCAGTATTAACAATCACGATTTAATTAATATCAGAAAGAGATTGAACACATTTTCGACTTGTAGATTCTATTTCATAAAAATACCATTTTAGACTTGTAGATTCTGCCAAAGCCCTTCACTGTTGTGTTCAAGGATGACAGATGATGTATGCTGCTGCAGTGAAACCACAACTCCTTGATCTCCCGACAAATGTTAACTCCGAAACTAGATTTGATTCCTTCCAAAATATTCGGATATGGAAAAAGCAAGCACTAATCCAACTACCTGCCAGACTTGAATGCTCTAGACAGCCTGATCTTTGACTAAGAGCATACCAAAAATGCAGTTTTCCCACTGTTACTGTATAGTGGCTGCGAAGTTCGCCACTACATGGCATCCATGAAATGAGTTGTCATTACTCTTCTTATAGGCTACTCTAATGTTCTTCATAGCGTGGACATATGTTAACCAATAACCAGTCGTAATACCAACACATATCGCAACGCAAAAATACTTTTCCAACAACGAAGATGTCGGTTTTTGTGCCAAACAAACAGCATTTGCGGGAAGCTTTGCTTTTCTGCTTTAACCTGAGAAAAAATGCAGCTGAAGCACATCAATTGATTGAGGACTACGGCGAACTTGCAACATCGAAAACTACCTGTGAAGATTGGTTTAAACGCTTCAGAAGTGGCGATTTCCACACTGCGGACAAGGAGCGCTCCGGAAGACCAAAAACAATTGAGGACGCCGATCTGCAAGCGTTATTGGATGAAACAGCGCCATCGCGCTTGCATCGTCCAGGAGACCATCAAAACGGTGTATTCGCCAGACCTGGCCCTTTCTGATTATCACTTTTTCCGGTCGATGGCGCATGGCTTGGCTGGG
>JAHWFO010064584.1:1398630-1441803 GCA_023313115.1 Rhysida immarginata | reverse complement strand
CTGGGCTACATTTGCCCACTTTCGAAGAAGTGCAAAATTGGTTGGATGAACAGTTTCGGTCCAAGGACGCGTCGTTTTATGGACGCGTCGTATTTATGTATTGCCAGAGAGATGGGAAAAATGTGTAGCTGGCGAGGGACGGTATTTAGCGTAAATCATCTGTTGTATTTCTCTTGACATTTTCCCTTTTTAATTGATCCAAAAACCCGGAAACTTAGTTGGACACCTAGTAATAGAACCTAAAGGCGCTCTGCAAAGACGCCAATTCTGCTCCACGACAATGATGGTTTTCTCGCGGCACTCGCAAAAGGGAACATCCTGCTTCGTTTTCCTTGTCCATCCTCCATACAGATCGGACTACTCCTCCGTCACTTTTTTCATCGTTGGATCGTTGAAAAAGGCTTTAAAGTAACGGCGTTTCACCTCCAATCAAGAAATCCGTGCTGCGGCCAAGGAATGTTTCGGCCGAAACCGGTAAGACCGTTGGCTGAACACGGAAGTTCGTCGTAAGTGTATCGCTACTGCCAAATTACTCGTAATATTATGTCAGCTGTACTTCAGTCTGTTTCATATGAACAACCCTTATATATCAAATATACTAGTAATTATCTCTTATTAGTAATTACGATACGAACGGAAGTTTGAAGTATTCCGACCGACTCGAGTTCAGTGGCTGATATAATTTAACTGTATAGTACTTAGTACACCGTTTATAAATTTCATACCACTTATCTTGTGTGAACAGTATTACTGTAAGGAAAAAAACAAATTTCAGCTCTACTGTGCATCATTTACACAATACAGAAATTTGCAACAATTCAACGTTTACCATTTTCTGAATTGGATTGGTTTCTGAATTATATGCTATGGCTACTGTATCATAAAGTCGTGGAAAGTTCATCTGTCGGTTTCAGCTAACAAAATCTAAAATTCTTTTATACACTACTATTTGCTCTTAGTTCTACTAAAAGAAAAAATTGCGCTATCATTGATAAATTCAATTTTGCGAACGGAAAATACCATTTATTCATTTTATCACATGAATCATTCCGTCCAAATTCATATCGAGTGTCACTTCACAAGATGAGTTTTGTACGTTAATCATGTGCATATCTCAATCAGATTGTCTGCCCGCTGACGAGCTGGCTCTTAGGCTTACTGCTTCTGGGTATTGCAGTATTAAGACAAAAAAGTATATAAAAAATTCTTCATGCAAGATATAATATTAAATGCTAGTTTATAATATGAAATTTTCCTCAAAATGAGGAACCTAATTAAGTTGCTCATAAAATTTTAAATTGGACTTGCTGACTAAAAATAAAGTACGCTCTTTAAAATCTTGTAAACATGGAAAATCAATTCATGCATGACATTGATTGTACATTAATTTATTATCAGTGCACCACTTTAAAAATTTAATCGGGTGCTGACCGTAATGGACTAATGGAAAGACGAGTATACCTTTAAGCATTGAAAGGACAAACTAAACGTGATCTAAATTAGTCTAAGCGTATAGTTCTGTATTTTTTTATATATATTACTAAAAATGTATAACCACTTTGGAACTATTATATCCATCATTCCACTTAAATGATTTTATGTCGTACAAGGAAAGCGCCTTTACGTAATAAAAGCAATTAGATTTAAGTTGAATTTAATTAATGTTAATGCAAAAATATGATAAATGCGTCACTGTTTAACATTTTCAGTTTAATCCCCATTTTGGCTCAATTTCAGTTTTCTTTCTTTTAACTTTACTTTTATTCCTCGTCCGTAGTCTTTTTCCCCCGTTTTCATTTTCCTCTCAATGTTATTATTATTTTTTTAAAAAATGTTTCCATGTTCTCGATTCCGCAGTGGCTTAGAAATAATACCTTAAACCGCTCCGGGTCCGTCAATTCATATCTGTCTGTCTCACCCGATTGACACGAGAATATTTATTTTAACGACACCCGTCCTCGTTTCCACCACAATTACGAGTGGCGAATTCTTTTCGTTTCGTTTTCCTTTCACTTGGTTCTCCCCTTCCCCCTCTTTTTCCTTCTTTCTTCTCTCTAAAGAATAAAAAAAGGAAAAATCACGCATGTTGGCACAGCGCCACCTATACAAAACGCCAATGCAATCAGCTGCCACTTTTAATTCTAGTCTGAACGAATAAATTCATTTCTTCTGAATTAATAGGCAGTCTTTCCTCTGAAAACTCAAACAGAAACTTTAGTGATTCCAATTAACGTCGAGATCGACGCGTTGGTGTCATTATCATTACCTCTCGAAATCGATTAATTCATTCATTATCATTTTTGTACCTTGTTCTTTGCAAGAAAGGAGGAGTGGGTATTGCCGCTGTTATCAGCAATTTTAATTTTCTCTGAAAGTCAACAATAATATAATTTCGCAGAGTAATCTAAAAAAAATTTTTAAGAAAGAATTCTGAGCAATTTCATTCATGGCTTGTTTCTTACTAACCAAAATGCTAACGGGAATAACGTAATCTTCTTGGTTTCCAAGACAATGTCAACTGTTCTTCTAATCAAATAAAAAATTCAAAACCCGCTAAAGCATTAGGCATTATGCGCCACACAACTAAGGATGAAGCTATCGTGGAAGACTATAAGAAGAGAATGCAAAAATTATTATTGTTATTATTCTTATTAGTAGTAGTAGTGATGATAATAGTATAAAAATTATCTTTGGTTTAGCACAATTAGAAAACTGTCGATTTAATTGCTATTGAAAACAAAATTACAATAACAATTAAATTCAATTTACAAATTTGACAGTATTCTACTGAATACTGCCATCGTATCATTAGATTGACTGTCAGCCGTTAATGTATATTTGAGAGAAACTCATAGTAAAATTAGCAATAAGATTAAAGCATTCTTCTAAATTTTTGAACTATTAGTAATGTTAATTTCAAAATTTTACTATTTGGTTTTAAAGAATAAAAATATAATTATTTATTTAAATTTAATGACTGACGCCCTCACCGAGTGAAAAGAAGACTATACGATGATACAAAAGATACAATTGACATTTTTATTGGTAAGTTTTTCTTCACAAATGGACCAAACAAAAAACACTTTCAATACTTTCAATGTCTTCCTTTCGCCTTAAAGATAGATATAAAAAAATAGGCAAAAACACTCTAGATCCTTATTTAGATAAGTGTCGACAATTTTGGGTGATATTTCAGAGGTAGAAAAAGACGAGGAGGGATGAACTGGGAAAAGAAGAAAAAAATTTAACTGTAGACAAAAACCTTTTAGTTTATCTGTCAACGGCTCAAGTGTTGTAGCCGAACGGATTAGAAGTGCGAAAAGCAGCAAGATACAGAAATTGAAGGAGGAGGAGGAGGAAGGCAGGGTAAAGAGAAGAAAAGTCCCGAGAAAGAAAAAAAAAAGACAAGATGTTTTCGAAATGGTTTTGTTTCTTCTTTGTGTGTGGGTGGTGACATTTAGGGGGACAGGAGACAGAGAGAAAAGCGCCGACTGACGTCGATGTCTTCGGCAGACACTTCATTATCCCTCTTCTCTCTCTCTGCTCTCTCTTTCTCCTTCCTAGTTTCACAGTGGTCGACAGATGACACCGTCCAATTTAACAAATTGTAGGCAACAGCGGCACCGGTAACAGAAAAGGAAGCCAGAGAGCAAAACCATTACGAATGTCAGCATCAGAAAGAGGGGTGCGAGAGGAAAAAAAAAAAAGAAACTTCCCACCTCTATTTTTTATCTTCCCTATTCAACTCGCCCTGCGCTTTTCACGCTTTTCTTTTTTATCTCAATTCGTATTTCATAATATAACCTCCTCCCTCCTTTTTTCCACATTCCTTTTTATTTTTTCATTGTTACCTATGGTCTTCACCACTTTTATTTTCACTTCCTTTTCAATTTCTTCTTCACTATTTTTTAAGCTTACCACTTTCCTTTCTTCTCCATCCAATAAGATCACTTTTCATTTGTTGGTAGCTCTATATTTTTTATTTTATGTAAACACTTTTCTCTTTCTTCTAACCTTATAAGAATGTCACGAAACTTTCTTCTTAAAAAAACGGGAAAATAAACTTTTCTGTATCAACATAAATATATTTCAAATTTAAATTTTATTTGCATCGAAATAGAAGTCCTTTCTTATTTCGAATGAAATTTCAATGGAGATGCGTCAAATGCTAATTGAACGAGAATCAGTACAGTGTAGCAAAAAATGCCGGTTAGTGTTATGTTATTAAAACTTACCCGGAGATATTAATTAAATATATTAAAAAATAATAATACTAAAACGTGACTGCGACGAATATGATTATGACCAAATATGTGACAACACTGATTACAAGTGACTTATTTTCATTTAAATATGTGTAAAAAATTTAGAAATTTCAACAGTCTCAATAGCTCCAAAAATTCTCATTTGATTATCTCTCAAATGGTTATCATTACAATCCAAAATACAAATGACAGCAGAGGTTTGATAGTAATGCAGTGGGTTTGGCATCACGGTGTTCAAGAAATCGCGAACTTGCGGTGGAAATGTGGGAGAGCACCATCTTATTAGCACTGTCGATTTGTGAATCAATTTTAATCATATCCAATACAGCTGTACAATGTCATGATAATGAATTTGAAAGGGGTGGTTGTCAAAGAACCAAGCACTGCGACCTCAGGTCTATTGTACTATCCCCAAATGATGATGAGAGAACGATTATGAACGTAAACAAACACAAACATCCATGCCCTGGGCGGGATTCGAACCCGCGACTCGCTGGTGTCGAGAGCGGAAAGACCTGTGCCTTAACCCTCTCGGCCACCGAGCTGGCGTACAATGTCATAGTATCTTCCTAAAGAAAAATACTCTATAAATTTTGAATTTGAGATGGCGGGCAAGTCAAACAAAATTTAAAGATTTGCTTGTCTCATATAACCAATCTTCATCATCACAATACTAAAAGAATAGCTGCAATAAATTCACGAAACGACTTCACAAAACCGCTGAAATCATTTGTAAACACTCTGCATAGAATATAAAATCAAATAAAGAAACTGCTTTAATGTATTCAGCTATGTGTATATTTGAGTGGTTAATAAAATCAGAAAATATATGTAGAAGGAAAAGCAAAAACATTATTAACAACGAATCAAAATTGCCTCCAGAAATCAACTCCAGAATATTGTTTTCCTGACTGTTTAGATAGCGTTTCTCAACCTTTTTACATTGCGACCCAACAAATTTGTTACCGGTATCACGACCCAGTATGGGAACTGATTTGGATACCTGCCTCTTATGGTTTAGAATCTAAATTTTAGAATATTTATAGCGTTTATAAATAATTTTTCCATCAATTAGCGACCCAAAAAGTGACAAGAAACGCTGATTTAGACTACTTTAAATTGTACTTTAGAACAAGATGTGTAAGCTTCCTTCTTGTAAAATTCATATTTATTATTCCATGTATTAATTTTGACTATATATCTTTTAATTAAATTTTGTTAATTAAAATATTTGTTAATTAATTATAATTTGTCAAGCTTGCTCGATTTATTATCTGCATTCTTTCCATTCTTTGATTGTCATGCTTGGTTCCACTGACTGTGAACCATGAGTAGCGGCTGTTGGACCAACACTCACCTAATTTAACTATATCGGAAGAATTATACACTAGTGACGATTATACAGGGTGTATCAGGTTCGATGATCATAAAGTACCTAGCATGATCCTTTGCATGATTACAAACTTAAAGTTCTTTATGCAAAATGTTTAAAACTCAAATGTTAAGGTCTAAATATTACGCGAAGTTTGCTGAAAACCTGTCGAAAACGTCATTTAATTTCAACAATTGCCGCCGATTTAATTGTAACCGCCCCTTTGAATTTAATGAACTTCTGGTGCGGAGTAATTTAATGCTGCTTTACTTATTTCATAGTAAAAATTAAAAAGTCTGATTTGTAAAGGAAACTATTAAAATTTTGCCTCCCCAGACTGCAAATTTCGCACTGTGCGCCGTATATTTTTTTGTGCACTTATAAATCATTTGTTCGCCGTAAATTCAAAAACTTGACAATTTGCTGAAAATTCAATAATTTGCATACAAGAATTGACCAACAAGTTTGGAGACTTTATGTATGGCTTGTTTATTATAATTAATTTACAGCTTAATGAAGATATATACATAATAAACTTAATAAATGGTTTGCACAAGGTCAAACATTTCCTTTTTTGGTCAGTATTCGATTTTGAAGGCCTTTCTGGAGCATCTTGTTCATTTTAAGCATGACATACTACACATATTTTTGAACGACTCATATCAACATCCCCAAAAGTCGTCTTTATGATTTTCAAGGGTCCCCCCCCCCCCCACCTTTTCCAGAAAAATTTATGAAACTTTTCTTATTCTTCAAGATTCACTCATTATTGAAAATCGCAAAGCAGACACAAAACACGCATTCACAAGACAGTCATAACTCGACTAACAAATAGAAAAATACATGGAAAATTCCTTGAGAAGGTTTACGACTTCACCTCTTCAAATCTCAGATTCATAGGTAATGCGTTTTATGCATGATGCTCCCGAGCTTTTTTTGCATAACCATTTTTGGTCATACAAAACGAGTCTTATACATACCTTTCTGCTATGTATAACTAAGCATCTAAAAAGATTTCTGGTTTAGTTACAAGGAGAATGGGCACAAAAGAGATTGTGATAATGAAGTTTCGACCAATTGGTTGTCCTCGAGTTTCCTTGACAGAAATAGTAATTGTAAATACAATTTTATGTCTAAAATTACTTAAAATAAAATTACTTGAAATAAAGTCTATTTTTGTAAGTTACTTTACTTCAGACAATACTTTACTTTACTTCATGTGGAAAAAGCAAACATAAATATGAAAAATTTAGCCAAACGACGCAATTTTAAGTTAATTATTATCCTTGGTAACATTATTAATATAAAGTTAACATAACTGGTTTAATTATTCTTGCAGTTTCCTTGTAATTTTTCTAGGTAGATACAGGCGGGTTAGGCAGACTCGTCAAAATCGGAGAGAAAAACATTTTTTAACAACTAGAGTCAAATGAGTTCTTCTGTAACAGAATGTGAAAAGAAACGCTTGTGCATTGGATTAGTAAGCTTCTGGATTGTGACACTGTGCACCAGTGAATATAAAACGTAAGAAAATGATTGGCCCGAATCAGCATTTCCTATAGAATAAAACCCCTGAGCACAAATTTCCCAGCGTTATCAATTCTGGGCCCAATTTTTTGTTAATTGAAAACTTAAATGGCAATTATGATAACGTCGACAGTAACAATTAACGAGCCACAAATAACAAACTATCAGCGGAAAGACAAATGGAAATTTTTACAAAATTTAAATGACGTTAAGCCGTAAAACAAAAATTTACTTGACGACACAAATACTTTGGCAATTGATAACCAAAAAAAACAATAAAGGAATTAATAAAAGGGGCATTTTATCTCTATTGACTATAATGTTTAGATTAAAACTATCCATCATTTAAAGATAGGATAGAATTATTAAAAGGGAAATAAAAGAGATAAACTATCTTATTGAAATTTATCGGTGGGAAAAAACGCTTGATTTATCGACATCGTGAAAATTATTATAGACATATAAAAAAATTGCCAGACAGTCAAAGATAGGGAAATATTTCGGGAAGAGACTACAGAGACGGACATTTTTTTCCATTCTGCGCTATGAGGTCGTCGATGAGAGAATTTTTCATGAGGAAAACATTAGCTTCCAACTTATTTCGCCAGAAGGGACCTCGAGGGGGCAGAGCGGTCGTCGTGGAGCGCACACCCTAACGAGACTTTTGGGATGCATAAATTTGGGAAAATTTTCTTATCTCCTTAAATGAAAACGAAACACTTTTACATTAAGAAATCTGAATGAAGAATGAAACGAGAGAAAACTTTTTCAAGGGTTTTTTTTTCTCTCAAGGAAAAAAAAAAGAGAAAGAAAAGTGGGAGGGTATCGTGAAGGAGGATGGAGGTGGAAGAGGGTGAGGAAGACGTTTTGCGGTTTGGTAAAGCTGATAAACCTCACATTCTTTGATGGCTCCGCTAACTGAACATTTCAACTCTTCCTTCCACGTTTTTCGTTTCCTAATTTTTTTTCTCTTACTCAAGTTTCTTAACTATTACTCCGGATAATTTAATTGCTGAGTATCGTAAGATATAAAACAGTCATCATCGTTCCATCCTTCATTCCAGTAAATGGGAATTTGCAGTGCACGAAATGGCATTCCAGATGGAAAGCAATCAGTTTTACTAGGAGAAGAATTAATTTCCTCTCTGAAAACATCGTAACGAGATGGAAGGACGTTAAGAGATAAAAACTAATGATAGAAGTAAGGGCGCATTATTTTTGTTCATGAATAAAGCACATTAAAACGCAATTCTATTCAAATAAGAAGGAAGAGAAGAATAATCTTTTCGCTTCTCCCTTTAGTAATGATATAATGAAATGTACGCACTGTCTTCCCCTCCAATTTAAAAAGACGTTAGTGAAAATTATTGGAATATTTTTTGTAAAATTTCACAAATGTTTAGAATGCCACAATAAAGCTAAGAGCGACAAATACTCTACTGCATCAAAGTATTCGAACAAAATAAAATATTAAAGCGAAAACAGCATTTAGCCCATACTATGCTGGTACCGCAACGGCTACGTCTAAAGTATACTTTCAACCCACTTCCAACAAGTTTCGAAAGGAATAATTCGTCATTCGTTCTGAAAAGCTGTGGTGAGAGATGAGAACGAAAACGATTATAGTGTCCAAATTTATATACGTCACTCTTGTTCATCTCAGATTTGGCTTGTTTGGTTTGGTTTGTTTGGTATTAACGTCCTTTTCAACTGCCATGGTCATTTCAGGACGGCGTTATAGGGGCCGAAAATTTTGCCTCGCAAGGGTTCTTTAACGTGCAGCCGGCAAACGACTACACGGAACCAACGGCTTTACTTCCCTTCCGAAAGAAGTGCGTGATCTCAGGATTTTCCCCCTGAAAAAATCCTCGTCGTCCTCGGCCGGGGTCGAACCCGCGTTCTCTGGCATCATTGTTCATCTCAGAGGTGTTCTACAGGATAAAGATCAGGATCATGAGAGGATTAAACAATTCCATCTCATTTCAGTAATACTCCACATTTTTGGTAGGGCCAAAGTGTGGGAGGTAGCCGTGGCCTTGTTGTCTCGTCGATCGATGGAGTTAAGCAACTTCAGGCACGACGAGCTCTGGCTGGGTGACAGCCAGTGGCTGGAGGACCACTGCTGGATGGGACGGCTATTTGGGGCACAGCTATTAGGGGAATTTAGTCTGACCCATTCCCAGTGACCAGTGACCAGTGCTGGATGCCCAGCAGCTGGTGATAGCCACTGGTTTGTTCGTCCGCCAGCAGCTCTTCCATCATGCACCCCCCGTGCTTCGGAGGGCACGTTAAGCCGTCGGTCCCGGCTGCTACTGTCATCTCGTAGCAGCCGTTAGTTACTGGGATGGCGCAAAACTCCCTGGAAGGAGTAAGCGCCGCAGATTATCGCTCCTCTATGTGGAAATGCATTTTATAAAATACCATGATAAAACAACCAGCCTTATCTATAAAAAAAATCCTTATCATTATGAAGTTTCCTCCGAATTTAACAGCTGGAAGAACACAAGAATGAACATCGTCATTCCTTCTCTAAATGACAGCTTTTCAGTCGTTTGCAGTCCAGGAAGACGGGAGAGTCCAAACAGACTTCGATTTACTATAGTGATGCTGTTTGTAGTGTATATGCAACTGCTCTATCTTAACCAAACCAGATTATGCAATTCTCGATGGATAGTTATGGTATTAAGTCAACAGATTCATAGAAATGATAGAGGAAGTACGGATTTTCTTTAATATTTTTTATTAGGGCTTTTCTGTCACATTCCGTCAATTTGTGGGGCCTTCATGAAGGCTTCTTTTGCTGCAGTTTCCAACGTTCACATTACATCAGTTTACATCACTAACAATCGATTTTAGAACATCCAGTTTTAACTGCAGTGCTCCCTATGGAAAGATTGCACATATGACAATCTATGATCAACCCATGCTGAAATTCGAAAAGTTCCTTGTGGCGTTTCTGCAATGTTCAATATCATTGATTACATAGCGTATTTTTATAGAGCTAGTTTCGCAGTTCTGTATACTGATATGCACCAATTGTATTAATTTCTCACCAAACTGTTAGACGTGATTTCTTAAAGATAAAAATGATAATTTATCTAGTAATTATATTAGTTGAACCATTATCTTCATGGATAATCATTATCTCTTCTGGTTTATATAACTCAATGGAGCATATGGAAATAATTTTCAATTACTCTCCAGCAATAATGTGTAATTTTCCAAAAGTACTGAATATTTATAGCAATTATTTAATATTGCGTTTGTTCAAAGTGTCTAAATGGAAAACTCATCGTAAAGATTCCCAATAGGTTAATTATCTTATTCTTAAATGATAAGTCGCGCCCGTATGCAGGTTACTGAGTATTAGAATAACATCGAAAGAAGATCTTAGCAACTTCGAAAGCGGTGTAATTATAAGGGCTCGCTTGAGAGATGCCTCAACAACCAGAACGCGTGAAATGTTCTTTTCAAATGAATTCAATCGGAATGCAAGAGTGGACGTAAGCGTAAGCAACAAAAGAGAAACGGTCAAGCAATACTGTGCTGTATAACACAATTTTCAAAGAATGAAATCTACTTATTATTTGATTACTTCTTCAAATGAATGTCAGAGATCTCTGCTGTGTTTATTTTTTTTAACTTTTTACCAAGGAGCATTTTCTGTTCAAAATGGATAATTTCTCAAATATCACTAAAGGACGAGTTGAAATGAATTTTAATTTATCCAATCCGGAGCAGATCCAAGACCGTCCCCAACAGGCAGAACCCCCAAAAGCAAATTTATTAGTAAAGAGCAAATACACTCACTCACCAAAAGTCATGGCACACCTACCTAATAATGTGTTGGGCCTCCTCTGGCTCGGATAACGGCAGTGACCCGTCGTGGAAGAGAGCCTACCATTCCCCGGAACACATCCACAGGCACTGCAAGCCATGCCGCCTCCACTGCACTCCATAACGATGCTACATTTACCAGTTGTATTGGTGACGACCCGACAGGTCGTTCGATGACGTCTCACAAACGTTCAATGGGATTGCAATCTGGGGAACGTGGAGGCCAAAGCATTGTCGTAAAGTCGGTAGCATGTTCCTCCAGCCATTGCCGTGTCACAAGGGCCTTGCGTGGAGGCGCATTAACTTGCTGAAAGATGCCGTCGCCCGCGAGGTAAAAACAGTTCATGAAGGGGTGCAAGTGGTCCCTAAGCAGATCGACATAGGTGGTAGCACGCAGAGTGGATGTCAGATGCACCAACGGACCCATTGCATGCCACGAGAAACCCGTATGAACGCCAGACCCGTATAGCGTATAGTCCGTTCACGGACACGACCATCATCCCGATACATGAAAAATCACGGGGTCTGTTTTCTAGGACAAAGAACTGTATTCTGTTGGTTGACTACCTACCCTAGGGCTATACTAGAACCGGACAGTATTATGCTAACCTTCTGTATCAACTGAGAGAGGCAATCAAGACGGAACGCCGTGGCTAACCAAACAAATCCTCCTTTTGCATGACAATGTACCTGCGCACACTTTCAATGTTGTGGCTGCCAAATTGCACATCCTGGGTTTCCGATTGGTTCACCATCCACCTTACTCCTCTGACCTAGCCCCGACTGACTATTATCTGTTCCCAAACTTAAAGAAACATCTGAAGGGTCATGGTTCCAAGGACATTTTGTGACGCCAAACCGCTGCTGAGGGCTGGTTTCAGGCCCAGTCAAACAAATTTTTTGAACGGACTTGAAAAGCTGCAACAACGCTCTCACAAGTGCATCAGTCTGAACGCGTGATTTCAGACTCTGGCTCTATTATTTCTGGGCAAAGCCAGGAACTTCTCAGCATCCCCCTCGTATACTATGAATTTAAAATTTATGATACAGCTGTAGTAGAAGGATATTTATGCTGCATGGGTTTAAGAATCTTATGATTAGGTCTATCTACTTTCAAAGATGAATCACAGTGGAGGATCCGTCATGATTTGAGAAGTCATAGCGTGGTTTTCTTTAGGATTAGTTATCACATTGAAAACCATAATAACTGGCAAGGGCTAGGATCAGTCAATGTATCCCATGGCGCAGACCATTTTCCATTTCCACGCGAGAATGCATCCCTCAATACCGCTGAAAATTATAAGCATGAGATAGGAATCGATTTTTTCTTCTAAAACCCTTGAATAGCGTCTAAAGGTGACTGGTAGAAATTTTCATTAACCACCATCAAGGACTTACATGCTTCCAACCCCATATGAATTCGGGTTGCTATGCATGCTAAGGCAGTTTTGCATCATATCAATAAGAGGGTTTCCATATTTTATGCTAACCCCTGTATATATTAAGTTACTAGCGATCAGAATCGAAACTCTTGAAACTCTTTGGTGAATCGTTTGCTTTATGTTTTTGGTTTTCATGTACAAGATTAGGCGCGCCATGTTCCATTTCTTACGCGCACTCAGATCGCGCAATGAAAGACTGTTCCGGCACTTATTTATGTGATACACTGCACCTTCAAGCATATAATTTTAGCAGTATTCCGCAAAAACTTTTAAAGAAATTAAATTTATTAAAGTGTTTAACAAATTATATAATTACGAGTATTTCTTCCGTGAAAAATCACGGGACCAAAAGAAAATTTATTAGAGAGGCACCAAATTCGAGCGGCACACACTTACAATGCTTATGTGCACTGAAAATAGTGCCATAAAGTGCTATAAAGTGCTACCAAATTATTGCCATCTCTCGGTGTTCAAAGAAAATACACTCTAAATTCTAATTGTTACTATAGAGGCGGAATAAGATAGAGTGCGCAAAGCCCTTCACTATCTCTTTTGCCACTGCTCGCAACAACAGTTCCTCTTATGGAGAAAATGCTGTACGACACGGTCTTTGCATTGTAGCCTAAACAACACCGCTCAGCTCTCATTCGTCTCCAAGTTGCACTTGGTTATTTAGCCTCGATGTCGGCACCCGAAATCGCTCAATGTGCAGACGAATGCGCACTCTATCTTATTTCTCCTCTTTGATGGTTACGGACATTCGTAATTATGATATTAGGATAGGATAATAAAAGGTTAGCTTATCTTTAAAGTATTTGCACAGCTCACTTCATCTAACGCAATGGCAAAAACGATTACTAAAGGCCATAATAACGATTGTTTAAAAAAAGACAAAATTGTTTACATTTCTTCAGAAAAAAAAATTATATTCATAGGGAATAGAAATAAGCATAGTTTCTCCTCTCTGCGTGGAAATTTTAGCATTTGTTAGAAAATAACCAGAAGTTATTGATTAGCGTCAAAATTACGCATGAGGAAGGATAGTTCAAAATTATTAAATAAACTGCGAAATGGAAATTCATAATTGCATATGACAATATCAATCATAATAGGTGTTCAAAATGTTTACGTTGAATGAAGACATGCCTGAGCCAGAGTCAAAACCGAAGCAATAACGTCAACTCTATTCATCACGAGTTGCCATTCTTAGCGCCAGAGGCCAATGAATCATGCGAGGATACATATCGAAATGTGCGGAAGACTTTTTTTCATGAAAACCAATTACTTCACTAGTTAATGGCAGTAAAAATCTCGGCGTTGAAATTTACAAAGATAACTTGCGTGGAATAAAGAGATAATGTTGTTATCTTAAGATAGCACTTGCAGCCTTAGGCTAATTTGAATGATTTTTTTTTCATTCTTCAACGATAATGCGAACGTATTTAATTAGCACACTATATATCAAGTTTAGGAACGTAAGAAAATCCCAATCTCTACTAAACTGAAAACAATCAATTGAGATTTTCTTTACCGATTCGTTTTTCATCAGAAAAAATTTCTTTTAATATAGTTGATGATCTTATCTCTTCAAATTGATTAGGGATTTGTTGATTGTGCTTCAAGAGTGAATTTGCTCAAAGTTTATACTCAGATGGCATTGTAATCCAAGTCAAAGCGTATTTTGTAATCCACTCTATTTCTGGTGTCTTTCAGTTGTTAAGTAGAGCATGAAATATGTAATTAAAAATTTTTAGTATAGTACATTGTTAATTAATCAACTGGCAACTGACTAAAGGGAAAACTTCAGCTTTACTTTAACTGGAAATTTTTACTTTCCATTAAACCTTACGCTGGTAAATTCACTACTGTTATTTTTAATGTCATTCTTCATTACAGCTTTTAGACAATAGTGTCAAGAATCCAGAAATACAACAGCATATGTATCCCTTCTATTAAGTTATTTAGTCCATTACGACTGAAATTTCAATTGAAGTGAAGTATCCGTTTCGTCTGGAAGCTCTTTACACATCATAATAGTCAGCATTTTATTTTATTTATAACATGGATTCATTTTGCCGACGACCAGCTTGAGTTGTTTGGACAGCTTATAGGAATTACAGCGTGAATGCTGGATAGAACCTTTTTATATAATGAAAACAAGATTTCGCTAAAAGGCAAATTTATAAATATTTTATGTTGTTTTAATGTACAGGGTCGTCTTTCACAAATGAATTTTTGAAAGTCTTAACTATAATCTGTGAAAGAACATTTCCATGAAAAGTTTCCAACAGACAGGATATAATGTTATTATTTATTCATAGTGTTCCTGTTATTAACCAAGAAGTTTGCTTTGTTGTGGTTGCATTCAAGGAAAAGGACACGCTATAAATTATTCAACGACAATCATTTTCTGCGGTAGCAAAAAACCCCCCAACAAAACATGGGTTACAATAATAGAAGAACAAAACACAGAAGGAAACAAAAATCGAAATCGTCGTCAAAAGTTTTTTTTTGATTAAATCTAAGATGTTTATTTTTATAAATCAAATTATAAAGAAAATAAATTTTGTATTGAATGCCTTTATTGAGATTTTTGTTTTTAAAATTTTACATTCAAAGTAACATAAATTAATTTTTTAAGATTATACTTGTTTCTAATAAATCAATCAATCTCAGTGTTGATAAGCTTTTTTTAAAGACTTAAAAATTTCTCCATGCATAAAAACTTTCTTTGAATAAGAAAACGGAACAGTTGATCATAAAAGGGTAAATATGCATATATGAATAAAATATGTATTTCCTTTTATGTATTAAAACTACAATTTTAATCGATCTGTTTAGTAACCGTTTTGTTTTACATCAACTGGAAAGCTGCCAATTAATTGACCACAGATTAATTGTGCGGTATTGAAAGTTTCAGAATAAATAGATAGCATGTTATCAATAAACTCAGAAAAGATCTGGAACAAACTGATCTAGGAAAGTATTTGAATCCGATTGCAGCAGTTTTTTTTAATGTTAAAGAGCCATTTAATTTCAGATAAACTGGACTTGTACTCCCTAAATCAATAAAGATCAGGCCTTAATGGGGAAATAGTAGTAAATACTTAATGATGCTATCATCATATTTGTTACTAAAGAATAGGTTAAAATAATTGTAAAGAATAGGTTATATTCTGTTAACTTAGTGGTTATGACACCAGTATTGAGACTTTTAAATCCACACGTTGCATCCAAACTCTATTAAGCTCTATTCTCTCTATGAGTATATAGCGCCCGTTATATAGATAACCGGCTATTGTAGTTGACGAGCCTTTATGTGCTTAAAAATGGTAGAAGTATCAACCCAATTGCCACGTCGCCTCCAAGATCGCATTCAGGCAACAATCTCCGTCGACATTGGGGTACGCAATCCCCCCCCCCCCCCCACAAATTTTGCAAAATCTCACCATCAGTAAACTAGGACCGCTACATTTTGACATTGCACGAATCGACCTATGCGTTGTGACGTTTTTCTACTTGGTCCAGTCTCCCTACAAAGATTTAGATGTTTATTAGACAACGTTCTTCATATTCAACTAAATATTAGTACATTTTCTATTTTAACACGACGCAAAGCCCAACCGATTTTCTGTGTACTTTAAAAAACTCGAAAAAAAAGTCATCTATTTGATGAAACTGCCGCCGATCATGTCTTATAGGCATTTTCACTCCTTAAGCTTTGTTCTTACAACATAATCACTTTTCGTGGTATTGAGAATTTTCAAGAATTAACAGACTATTTAGCCCCCCTTTTTATCGCACTTTCCAAAGACACGTGTCGTGTCTCCAATTACAAGAAGCTACAAAAATTTGTATAAATTATTTCTCTAAACATCCTAAGAAATAGATAGCATGTTATGATGTCCCATTTTCTTGAAGGAATAGTACGGAGTTGTACAGCACTGGTTAGCTCATTTTAATTGTCTTTGGAGGCACTTGTCGAAAGGATGAATAACATATCATAACGACGAAGTAAAAGATTTATGCTAAATGCGTATCGAATACTGTCGTCGCTTATACGCAACTATCAGCCTATTAATACTTGATGCCAAACCATATAAACATTATTTTCAACATGAACACTTGCTGCAAGGTATAACCAGACTAATTTCTTTCCAACTGGTTCTCAGTATTTGTATGAGAAGAGCGTATCCTTCTAAACTGATATTAGCAGAATCGATGTGATTGGTGAAGTTCAGAATGACTTAACAGTTGTGTTATTATTTATAACGGGTAATTCACATTTTGTCGGAATACAATTGTTGAGATAATACAGATCTTCCTAATATAAACGTCTACTCCCATGATATCCTGTGGCGGGGGGGGGGGGGTGAAATTTATCAGTAAGCAAGCTATAATTGCGGAAAATATCATCGATTTCATTAATTTCATCAATTATAACAATGGCAAATAGGGATGGACCAAGTCCTGAGCTATAGATAACTCTTCTAATGGGAGGCTTGTTTATGTTGCCCTGATAATTTCTATAAAATAATTAAATATTAAAAAGAGATACGGTTCCCGAACTCCCAGTGTCCTAAAATCCACCAAGAGTTGAAGACCAACGATATTGTTAAATGTCTTTGAATACTATCACGGATCTTATAAAAACTGGACACAGAGTTGTAAGACCATGAAAACAGCTGGGGTTTCGAATAAAGACCAACCTTTGTCAAAGCAAAAAATCAAAGAATAGTCAAAGGATAGTCACTTTTATTTTTAACTTTGACAAAGGTTAGTCTCTATCCAAAACATCAGGGACTTATCATTCTATGTCCAATCTTGGTTTATCCAAGGTTTTTGCGTCATACGGATCATGCAGAAATAGTATCCTGTGTTTTAGACTTCAAAAGCTTTGGAAAATTTCCAAGACTCCCAGACGCTGAAGACTAATGTCAGGCGACTACCTTTCTGATGTTGTCTTAAGTTTTAAGGAATTTAGATACAATCATATGCTGACGCATCGGCTCCCTCATTGTTGAGATGCAATTAATAATATTGGGAACTGCTTAAAAAAAGACTTAACGTACATTTTCTTTCTATATAACCATTTATTTTTCTGATTAACAAATTGTCAGGGTGAATAAATTCTTGCCGTTGCCCAAAGAGAAGAGGCATGTGTGAGCGTTCTTACAAGTGAAATCAAGCATTACTTTATTTGCGTGGAACAAAATTATAAAGTTTTGTTTATAAAAATTCAACTGACTGAATAGATAAATATTATTTCTTAAAGGAATTTACTTTGAAAAAGGTCGAGAAAGTTTTTACACTGAAGTACCTTTGGTCTCTTGCTGATGAGAATTCATCATCAAAAGATTAGCATCTATTGGACATTATTGTTTTACAAGTTTCAGTTTATCTTTTAAAATTATTAACGGCCACTTAACCAATTCCATATCTTTCTAAATTTACTGACCAAGCATATGAAAGGGCAGTTTTACTAATTTCGCTAGAAAATAAAACGAGGGCGAGAGAAAAAAAAACTAACATTTAAACATGAATATTAGGCCTGAGAGGTTATGACACATGCAAGCGCATCGTAAGTGGATGTAGGAAAACTCTTACAACTTTACTGATACTATCTCGACCAGAAAAGGATGACAAGAGGTTGGTGGCAAGGGATGGCAAAGAGGGGGTAGAGAAGAAACAAACGCATAGCGGTAAGAGAGAGAGGACGGAAGCGGTTGTCAGCCATTAGGACAATCTCCAACGGCGTCTCACTAATAACAGGTCCAATGAGAACAAGGCATGATAATTGCTGCGTGCGAAGGAGATGAAGAAAGAAAAGAACCTTATCTTTCTTTTCATCTGGGAGAGGCGAAATTTTCCGCGAAGGAAACCGAAACGAAGCCTTGATGAAAAGCTCCTGTAACGGGATCCGGGAGTGTTTGGTCACTTGCCATCCATTTACTGACGTCGCTTAATTTGAGTGAAACGCGTAAAAGGAGAGTTTATGCTACGACGTTGCACTGATAATGAGGAGAATGAAGTGGTTAAAGATGACTCTTAGGCCCGCATCACAGTTGTGTATAACGTGCGCCTTGAGTCTCTTGAAAAGGTCTCAAAACACCCGAGTCTCTGAAAAGGTCTCAAAAAGGAATCACAGTTGGTCGTAAGCGCGTCAACAGAGGGCGAATGGACTCGCCGGATGTGAGCCGCGAACGAGGTGGCTTAGCGAGTAGAGTCCTTTCTAGAGTCCTTCAACATGGCGGCGTATGAAAATATCGAACGAGTCACGCGCGTGATGAACACTTTAGAATTCCTGTGTGATCGTAGAATTCGAGACCGATCAAATCCAATTGAAGAATACGATGATTATAGTTTTCGTATGCGATACCGTTTGGCGAAAAATATGGTGATGCTCGTATGGGGGAAATATTCGCCAACTTGCATTGCCCTCGAGGAGGCGGCGTTCTGCCGCCGCTACTGCAGTTTCTCGTGGCGCTGCGCTTCTTCGCAACAGGTAAAAATGCTTCATTCTAAAAAAAATGAATGAAGCATTTTTATGAATGACGCTGATCATCTTAAATTAAAGAAACGCCACATTTCCTTCAAATGTACGAGATTAGTACATATATTTCCATCACTGTCATTGCGTGTCGATTCTCACCTCCTCCCCCAGCATGTTTGCTCTTCTCTCCTTGCTTCGCTATATATTGGCTCTCGCAGTTTCTTTCGTGTATTACAGTTTTTATTACAAAAATGAAACGCAAAAAAAATTATTACATTAATAAGAAATAAACATAATCATTGTTAATAATAATAATAATACCAATAAATGTACGCAATGTTACCTAAATAGCGCTAGAAGGTCATACGTAAATGCAATAAAGTGAAAACTAACGCAGGCTGCAACTTAAGTACATTATTGAATTATAAATATTTTATAAGTATTATTATTATTGTATATATATACATATATTTTTTAGAAAATGGCAAAATGTAATTTGATATTTAAATAATAAATAAATAAATAATTTATTATAAGTAATGTGCAAAATTACACTCCGTTTATAAAGCATTTCTCAAGGAAACGATGTTTTACCTCTGATCCACACAATTCCAAATATAAATTATTTTAACTTAAGGATTTTTATATAAATCTGAACATAAATTTACTGGTTTCCCTAATGTTGGAATTATGATAGGAAAAAAAAATAAACCCCGATAACAATTTCACAAGCTTTTATAAAAATTTAAGAAAAAAATAAATGACTTTGTTATATCTATATCTAATTAAGTATGATCATTTAAAAATTTTGGAATTGGAATTTAAAAAGCCTATTTTATAATAAAGAAAAAATAAGAAATTTGATTTACCGACAGTTTATTAATAAGAAACGTACATGAGTTCAGAGGGATAAACTGATTTAAATAAAGAATAATGAAATAGTTAGTCATCACGTAATTCAAGTACTATATTATCAAATAATTTTGGATTTAACTCATACTATAACTTATAATATTGTAAAATAAGACAAACAAAATTTCTTTTTCCACAACATACAATAAAATCGTTTTCGAAATTGCATTTGCCTTTCCATATTTTCATTATATATATTGTAGAGTAAGAGATTTTGCTTGTATTAATGTATAATATTGTATCCAATACTATATCTTAATATAGTACTTCAGTTTATATATCTACAGATTTAATATACGAATTATTAGTGTAAGTAATTAAGGAAAAATAGTTTTTAAATCTGTTAAAATTTCGATTTCCTAAGCAGAATAACTTCAAAAACAACTTTTTTTTTTAAATTTTTACATTCCTCCGTGAAGGTGTCATAAAAACCACATGTCCAGCATATGTGGATCTCGGCCCTGTCACCGTTGCTATGACTACGCAAAGGTTTCCAGAGAACACGCCTACAAATTTGCGTCACTTCCGTCTCACATCTCGCTGGCGCTGTGGTTCACTTGAGCTGGTGCCTGTAGGGGAGCTGTGATGCGAAAGGACTCGGGAAAAGGACTCGCGCTCAAATTCAGCTCTACCGAGCCAGCGCGAGAGTCCTTTTTGAGACCTTTAACTGTGATGCCGCCCTTAAGATGCCGAGGACGACTCCAAATGGGTCAAAAATACCAACATTAATAACTCGTTCTTAGATGAGTAGTAATTTTTAGTCAGTTTTTGTTTGTTTCTTGTTTTTTTTTGGACAAAGATATTAAATTGTTATTGTAATTTAGAATTTTAAGGAAAAAACATAAAATAGGAAAACATTTTAAATTTCATTATGGTAAGCCTTTAAAAGCGTTTAATTAAATAAACACGAAAAACTCTGCAAGATATCTTAACATACAAATAAACAAATAAGGGTATTCAAAGCTTTCCCCTTAATTAGCTTACCACAATCTAATTTTCTGTATGGGTCACGTAAAATTTTGAAAGTTAAAACTTCATTCGTCTCCAACCGATGCTCGTTTTACAAGTTACTAATTAATTCTTTATTCATTTTCTCCTGCCACATAAGTAAGTTCAATAATAAGAATTTTCCTCGGTCAATATTCTATTTTCACTTATATGTACGGCGGAACATGTTTGTTTTGCAAATGGTGTTGTGGTGAGATAAGAGTCAATCGTTATTTACTCGAGGCTCTGCAACCACTCCGAGCAACACGAGAGAATTTTTCTTTTACCCCCTCGCGTTCTGTTTTTTTTTAAAAGCATTCTTGTGTCTCGTAATTATATTAGAATTTAGGAACACGTCAGGAACCTTTCAGAGACATTTTCAAGTCTTTTCGAGTTTACTCTAATAGTTTTTAACCCCCCCCTCCCACTTCAAAGATAAAACCCAGTTCGTCTTTGAGCTTTACGTTTTATATTTACTTCCTTTTTTTGGTCTCTTTAATTCCTCTCCCCAAAAGACCTCCAAATTTCCAAACGCGCTATTACTTTACAAAAGAGGCATTTGTTCCGTTTGCAATCAAAGCTGGGGTTTTTCCAAACAAACACTCCTCGAAATCAATTTCGGTAATTAAACTAACGATTAGGCTTCGTGAAAGTAAATTTGCTTGTGGTGAGAAAATAAAATTTGTCTTAAGAAAATAAATCCCCCGTCGAAGTTCAATGTACGTAAACATCTCTGAACTGACATTCGTCACTGTTCAATAGAAGCGCCGAATGGTAAATGGTATGAAATCACGACAAAGTTATTTCTGAGTTCTATTTGTCTCCCCCTCTTAGCCGTCATTATACATTAGCATGAAATGGCTTTAGATTTTCCAAGAGAACATGGAGATTAAATTAAGTTTCTAGCCAATTCAAACTGACAGAAAATCTGCCGTTCCAAGTTTTTGACAGAAAATTTTCACCTTTCCTTCCCTGACATTTCGAGCAACCATAATCTTTCTGTCAGTTTACGAAGTTTTTCCCATTTTGTTTTTCCAGAATTTACCATCCTTCTAATCTCTATTTTTTTCCCTTCCCAAGAGGAAAATGAGAAAAATATGCGAAGGAGGCAAGAAAAGTGGAGAAACATAATAGCAGTTACAAAATAGAAATCACCACACCAGTGCTCCGCATATTCTGATTGGCGCCGGATGTTGAATTAAGCTAGCTGACATTCGCCAGCACAACGACATTTGCGGTTATGAAGGGAGCGATTGAAGAGGCTGGGGAGGGGCTGGGCCGGCGAAAGAGGCGTGAAAAGGGAAGAGGCGAAAATAGAGTGAAATCCGAAGTGAATCCAAAGCGCAATTTTCACCATGTCTTCGGTAACAAGCTGTCAGCGGAGCGATGCACGGAGGCCAACAACGGCTGTCGATCGCCCCCGACCTCAGCAACAAATGCCCGTGATGGGAGTGAAGAGTGGCGGGCAAATGGGAGCCCCGAGTCCCCGAGAGGCTTCTCTCCGCCGCATGAGTAACAAGCAACAAACCGCTTTTCAAAATGTCTTTCTTTAACCCCCTCCCAACCCACTCCCCTTCACCACACAAACACACACGCGCACATGCACATACACACCTCCGCCATCTTTTGTCACATTTTTCGTTCTTGTGCTCAGGGGAAATGAAGGCGGGAAAAAAACATTAAGCCTTACTAATGATCTGCGCACAACCAGGACTCAACGCGTCACTTTTAATACTTATAATCAGAAAATCAACCAACTTGATGAGAAGCTACCGAAAAATTTATAGAAAAAAAGGCTTTTAGAGAGACTGTATTAATCTCACGGGAGAGGATTAAATGACATGAAAATGAATTTATAAGTAAAGTACGCTTCTGAATATCAAAATATGCGAAAGTTTGCCTGCAATAAAATTATATTACAATAATATTAAAATTAAACAAAGCATATCTTTAATTAATATGTAATTAGAACCTTTGTATTACCGACAATTTAGCATTAATTGCGTTTTAATGGGAGGTATGAATGTGTGTGTTTAGTGTTTCTTCAAACAAATTAAAAGGAGGTGTTTTTAGGTTTTCGAACTAATCCCACAAAATGGTACTTATGTAACAATCCCAGCGGGATTTTAGTCTAATCGGGAATTAATACAACGATACCAGCGGCAGTGCCATTGCCGGAACGCTTTCTGAAAATCCTCCTTTTTCAGGCTCTCTAGCATAGTCGTCGTTCCTCTTGGATCTTCTTTACGGTCGCAAATTCCTTGCCCTTTCAGTTTAATTTTCTTTTCAGGAAGAAAAGAAAAGTTGTTGCAGACAAATTCAGGAGAAGAGAACTGGCGCGGAACGATGCTGGACGCTGCCGACGCACTTTGACGGATGAACGCTGTCATCCAGGGCTTGAACTGAGCCATAACTAATGCTAAGTGTTGCCGCACTATCGGAAATTGTTCTTCTACGATTCTCACGAATTAATACGACAATTTTCTCGATATGTTCTCGTGTGCGACGCATTGAAAATTATCCAGGACGTTCATTGTCTTAGAGGATTCTTGGACTTCCTCGAAGGGCTTGAAGAACTACTGCTACAAGGGATCCTCGATTTACCTCACTAATTGGTTTCCGGAAAATGTCTCGTAAATCGAAACATCATTTTTTAAGGAAAAAAAATCAAAAAAATTGCATTTTTAATGTCGTAAGTGCAAAACAAGCGTCGTAACACCGAAAAAAATGTGGACATTTATAAGTGGAAAAGTCGTAAATCGAGGACTTACTGTATTCATAAGAAATTATTAAATGAACACTGGAGTTAATTCTCCAACCACAAGATATTATTTGAAAAAAATGGAAGAAAAAATTCTGCGACCTGGATTCGAACCAGGAATCACGAGTAACATGCTCGTCACCTCTATCGCAATGGTAAAATACACTTATGGGAATTAATGATCGGAAACTTGTAAGAATGTGCTTCCCTGCAGCTAGTTTTATGTCAATACGATATACAACTGTATTCCGCCATTCGCTGTTAACATAGCGTCTACCTTCGAGAAAGACTTCCCTTAAGTATCGGTAAATGTCTGCAGGTATTTTGTTCCATTCCTTCTCCAACTTGGCACGCAATTCTGTAATTGTTTTGGGCAGTTTGGTCTGGTTCACAACCGCCATTCTAACTCATCTCACACAAGTTTTCATGTACAGGGCTTTCGGCCGAACAGTATAATGCACTCCCATTTCTTCACACCATCCGGTTATGACATGTACTTTATGAACAGGCACGTTGCGACGATAATGAAAAAGAGGGCTTCAGGTACAAAACCCACTAGGCCAAGACCAATACGTACCAATAAAACTAATTCCTCCTCTGTCGAATTTCATATTAAGAAACGCTCGCCTGGAATTCGAAATGTCCATAGGTTCCCTATCTAAAAATACTCAGTTTACAGTTGTCTACCATCTGTAGGATTTTAATCTTAAAGGTTCAGATCCTTAAAGGGTTCAAATTTTAAACCTAATAAAAACAATTTTCAACACATATGACATCATAATGGAATTCATCTAACAGACATTAATTTTTCCTTTGACTTATAACATTCCCCTCGGAGTACAAGGAAATCGACTCCCTTAAAATCGGCTCCCGCATGTCACCTGCCATCCCCAGATTAGAAAAACCAGCTGCTAAAACTTCAATTTTAAATGCGGAAATCTCATAAACGGTTCGTTATCCGAACCATGTTTATATGAAGTTTTGTTTTCATCTCGCTGTGGGGAATCACCACCAGAAGTTTGTGACAGGGATTTAGATGCACCATATATAATCAACACGAAAAATCATAAAATTAAAGTAAGCTTTCTTCTTTAAAATATGCTATTTTTACTGCTGTGATTTCAAAAAGCTAAGAATTTGAGTTGCACATGATAATTTAGAAAGGTAGAAATAACTAAATTAAATTTGAATATTGAAAGGCTTCTTAACATTCCTAAGGGAAAGAGCCATACGCATCACTCCAAAGATGGAAGACCCGCAAACATCTCGAGCCATCTGTCTCATGAATGACAAATACGAAATAAGATTGCTTCGATCAAGAGAAATCAAGCTGTTCGCTGAAATTCGTAATGATTTCCACAAGTCAAACTGCCTCAATAATATTATTGAATACCTTATCGAATTAATGTTTTTCTTTAATATTTTTATAATTTAATTTAAATGTATAATGGCTAGATTTGGCTTGTTCAAAATATTTATTCACATCAAAATATGTTTAAATGAAAGTTTTATAATGGAATTAACTTAGTATATACCCTGTCGTAATATAAATGTGAAGCGCTGCTTTCCCATTCTCCGTTCTCGTCCTAACTTCTCAGCGGTTAAACAAAGTTGCTCTATATTTGTTATTTAGTAAATCTTTAAAGATTATTTTTCCCCTTTTAATCTTCTCGTAATATGCAGACATGTTTTCTCTAGAAAATTAAAATTTTGAAAGAAAAATGTGTCCAAGAAATTCCCCCTCCTCTCTCATCATTGTGCATTTTAACTGACAATTATGCAAACCCAGTCTCATATTCATCGAGTTGGAGAGCGCAGAAAAAGAAGGGATTAGGAAAAAAGTTCCGAGCTCTTTGTCAAGACTGTAGGATTTTGAGTGACAGAAGGGTTCATCTGAGAATTGTTTACGTCCTTGTTGAAACCGAGATGACTCGAAAACCAGAATGAGGAGCTGAAGAGGATGAAGGAAAAAAAACGTAGCTGGTCTGACGTTGAGCCACTTAATCCTGGCACTTGCCTCGTCCACAGCCAGCCATTCCCTTCTTCTCTTTCCCTTTTGCTTTTCTTGTACAAACCCTTTTCCTACCCTCCTTCGTTCCACTTGCGCCTCCACCCCAACCTTTTCTCTCTCTCTCTCTCTCTCTCTCTCTCTCGTGACGCTTCGATGTTTACCGTCGCGCCAACGAAGTTTCGTTGAAATTGTTTTAAAGCGGTCGAGTAGAAATGAGAGCCAGTGGAAAATTCTAATTGAAATTGAAGGTTTCCTCATTACCTGCTCTCTCTCTCTCTCTCTCTCTCTCTCTCAAAGAAAATGAACCCACTTCACTTATTTTCAAAAAAGAAATGCAACCCCCAGAAAAATTTACATTATTGATCACAATTTAACAAGGGAAGCAAGTACCTATATCCTGCTTATTTTCCAGCATTATCGAGATAATTTAAGTCTCGAAAAAATTAACCATTCAAGCCTTAATAATATACGGTAGCAATGTGGCTTATTTCAAATGTTTGTTTTGCAACATACTTATTCCCTCAGCTAAAGGTAACGACTAATGAAAGCAAAACAGTAAACGTGTAACCGAATGACAAATTAAAGTTTGTGGGAAAAATATACTGTTTTGAAATGTACAGCGCAAAACAGTGACATTAAATTATAATGACATTTAATTAGTCCCTTCTAATCTCGACTCATTGCTCGTGGCTAAATTGCTTCGCTTTAAATATCGTGGCATACATATTCGATTAAAACACGGCCAAAGACGAACTATCGACATTATTAAAATCGACGGGAGGAAAAAATAACAACAAATTACACGGAAATTTCTTCTAGTTTGACATGTTTTTCGATTAAAATATTTATAAAACTTCGTTACTTTAATTTTTTTTTGCTTTTGTTACTTTGCATTTATAGTCGTTAAGGATGTCTTCTTGGTTAATGTTCAGTCCTACTTGCAAATCCATGTTTTTTTTTCCTTCCTAATTTTAATTTAGATAAAGTACTTTGATTTTCATTCAGTTTACCGCTGGGAGTAGAACTAATTCCATAAAAATAAACTAATTAAATTGCCACTTGTTAAAAAATTATTCACTATTGATTATGCTATGCTATTTTCTAATTAAGCCAAATTAGAAATCATGCTGTGTCTGATTTCCAAGTAAAATAAATTATAACTCAAGCAATATAACAGTAAACTGAGTAATCAACTTAATATGACAGTATAACAATTTTTATATTATTTATTATTAAAGTGTATAAATTTACATTTCCTGCGTACTTCATTTAAAATTCTAATATTTTCTACATGTAATATTGTTTCCTGAAAAATTTTTTATTCTTGATAAATACACGACCATTTTCAAGCAAACAAACAAACAAAAAAAGCAGCAAAGCTACTTTATTAGCGAAAACAAACCCCAATTTCTGGTTTCATGCATAGCCAAAAAAAAAAAAATTTTTTGTTCCTTAATTGATCGTAACCGTTTGCGATTGATTCTTCTTGTACTTGACTTATCTGTGAAAAGTTAAAGGAATTATGAGCTGTCTTGTGTTTTTTTTTCATCACATTATAGCGAACCAACTGAATTGTTATTCACCAATTGGCTTGTTCTGTGATAATTGCTGTTAAGCTACATGGACAATAGAGGCTACCGAAGTGTCAATCTAGATCAACGAGCCTATAATGAATTACGGGTAAGTCTACTAAATTTGATGACCATAAAATATTCTGAGATTCAAGAAAATCTTATTCCACTATGGAAAGAAATTTTAAACTCATAATCATGCTCATTTGACTTTTTAGTTTTATTCGAATAGGATAATTTCCATTAAATGAATTTTTTTGAACTATCATTAAAGTTCCAGAAGTTTGATGAAACTGCTTTTAAAACTAGAAATCATGTCTTGTTCAAAAGCCGTTTAAAGTCTTACGACTTGCCCATTCTGAGATCTTAAAGAAATTACCTTGAATCTATTCATGCTTATCTGAATAAATTAAGATCAAGATACGCATACGTGGTGTAGGCGTAATCAATACGCGATAACGAAAGTTAAGCTTCAGGCAAGATTACATTTTTCAAGATATTTGCGATATCATCCTACAAGATACGTGTAAAATTTATGAAATTGGTAATTCAGGAAAACAAAGAGCTCAGTAAATATTCACTTGAGAGCTTCATTACTACTCCACATAGTATTTCTAATATTCTTTCAAATGTTAAAAAGCACAGCTTTCATGATGCAAGTTAATTCTCCTTTCTATGCCTTCAATACCTTAATTCATGCTAACTTGTGCATAAAGACAAAAATTTCTTAAGTTTGTTTTATCTTTTGCGCCAAATCATTTTAAGATGAATCTTATAATAAAGAATTTATTAAACTTAAAATGAAGATAATCATTCATGCTTGTTCTCCCTGTAATTTTAATGTAGACGCTAAGATCAAAATCTTCTTATAATTACTTAAGTTTCCTTATCTTATTATTCCTCAATGTTGAGGCTGTGATTCAGGCGTCTTACAATAGCCTTTTGTGCCGTCTGCGTTTAGCTGAGTTTAAACTAACAACGTGTTATGCGTAGAGGAAAGTGACCAAAAGCGGCTCCTAAACTAATGCTCTGTACAATACTGCAGCATAGTAATGAAAGTTTAAGGTAGTAGTTTATACAACTGCCTATTAGAGGACCAGCGCCCCATCTGTTTATCAATGATGGAATATTGTTTTTTGTAAACGTTGGAACTTTTTATGCTCCCCAGTTTTCTGTGTTTTGTGCTAGAATTTTGAAGGTAAGTGATATAATTTTGGTAAACCAACTTATTCCTTATTATAAAAGCTACGTATTAGTGCAAGTTTAAAGTAGTTTACATGCATTGCTATCAAAAAAAATATTAATTTAAAAAATACATGAGGTGGTGATAACTCGGGCCCCACGCTCTTCCTAAAGCGATCTCCATGTTTTTTACGATTATTATTTTCATCTTCTTGGAATTCTGTTGTAGGATCCATGGTTTTCATTACAAAGACTTTCTGAGGGAAAATATGCCTTTATCTAAAATTCCCTTGAAGTAATTGAATATCTGTTATACAGTACCTGATATTTCATTAAAAACTTTTGAATTTGATATTTATGATTGTTTTTATAGAAAATAAATGTTTCTCTTTCATTCATTATTTATTTTCTCCTTTTAATATCCATTTTATAACAAAAAAATTAAGAAGTCCCGTTTTTTGGAGCACTTCTCTTGCAATGGTAAAAGAGTAATGTTTTGATAAAAAAATTTAAATTGATTTATTTTAAGGTGTTTTTAATAGTGAGACTTATAAAGAATTTAACTAGGCATGTGTTCCACATTTTTTTCAATGTTTTTTTTTACTTCGTAGTTTTGCTTGTACATGTCAAAAAAAAATTCTTTTGGCCACTTTCGTCTATTAAATACTGTACAAGAAGTTAAATTGACTACTTCAAAGAAAGGGACTTTCAAACTAAGAAAAAAATAGGCAAGAACGAAAGTTCCTTCCATAGAAACTATCGATATCCGTGCCATCTCGAGAGTCTGCTTCATTCTTGCCACACCTTTGATTCTATATTTTGTTTTTTTTTCCTTTTACTTTATTCTACTTTTCAGTTTCCCCATGCAATAATTGGTTCCTCATTTGACGCATCTTCAATCTTATTAAAACAGTTTCTTCAACCCTTTCCGTTCTGGCTTTATCTACTTTTATGATGTTAAAAATTTTTTCCCGCTTCTTGACGTTAACGACTTGACGCAGCCGATTAACACAAACCGTTCTTTCACGCCAGGCCTGCTCGACTTCTATGCCATTTCTGTTAGGAAGATCGCTTACCTTCTCTTATTTTTGATGAACTGGCTGCAATATTTTTCCTGCCCAACGATCTTACAGTTCTCACATAACGATGCCACTAACACACGGAACAGTTGCCAAAACTAAGAATGCTTTACATGGATGTTTAGTCTATAAAAGAAGTGGGAGGGGCGTTATTTATTCTGGTTATAAAGAGGCAGTAATACTTCCTCGCTTGTTACGCTGCATGCCACAGAGAATTAAAATGGAAAGAATTCAAATGTATTAAAGGGAACAGTTAAAACAAATCCTTTCGTTAATAACAAAAGATAGCCCTCCTTCACTTTTAAGTGGGGAAAAAACCCTCTTCTGCTGACTTTCTATACTTTTTTAAAATAGATTAGAGCTCTATGAACAATATTTGGTAAGCATGAAGCGGGTTTTTGTCTAGAAATTAAGCGAATAATGTAAAATTAAAGTGTTTATGTTAGTGTTCTCTGCATTAAAACAAATAAAATAAACGTCAAGCGAGATATTGAAAACATTTTTGAAAGGATTTAGTTATCATTTATGATCATTTTCAGAATTAAACACTGTTAACTGCAAAAGTTCCGGGGAAACTTTCAAAACTATTACCAATTTACCCTAGTAGAAAATGCAAATCAAAATATTGTAAATTGAAAAGAGAACAGAATTTGCCTGGAATTCTTTGTTTAACTTCTTCGTTCTCAAGAGCTTTAGATAAATCAGACGCGACGCTTATTTGACTTGGATCTAGCCGGGATCGCTAATATTGATGCGCTTGATTTGTCTCGCTATCGGAATTGGAGGATCCTTGCGACAGATTCAAATCTCCCTTGATGACGGTTCAGGGGGTGTGACATTGGTGGAGATTGATCTCGATGGCTGCGAGCCATCAAGGTTCGTGTGATTGATAGGGGAGGGTATGCCAAGTGCTTTTCACTAATCATCTGCACCCATCGGAAGGGTGGGTTTTCCATTGTGGTTGCTTTTGCCGCAATGTCTATGAATGCACGAGGAAAGCATTACACAAAAGGATTTTGAGGGGAATTAAGGATTCTCTCCAGTTCTCGTGCGCGTCCATGACTATGTCTGATCGACAAAAGCAGTTCAGAATCCTTTATTCATTCCTCTGCTCGAGATTGCGCTTCTTGGCGCATCCATTTTGCAAAACGCTAGACTTTCTAAGGTTTTAAAAAATTAAGCGCGATTTTACATATGAATGGGAAGAAAATAAATAATGGAAAAAAAAGAAAGAATGCTTTTTAAATAATTTTGGTGATTGCAGGCAACGCTCGGTTATCCAATGCAACCGCCAATGCCGCAGTGGAACGTCGAATGGTGACATAGAGAAACTGGACCGTTTTACCTTTATCGGTGGCATTTCGCTGTTTTTCGCTGATCTGTTATGGAAACTTTAAAACATATACTGATAATTCAAGCACGAAGGTAAGTATATCATAAAATGCAATGAAGGTTAAGATATTTATGAAATTAATTACTAATAAATAAGGAAATAAAAGCGCAATCTTTAAACTGCTGCTCCCAATCATTCTCTCAAAATTTAATTTCTTTTCAATTTTCACCAGAGTGAAGGACACTAGAGTTAATAACACTTTATTGCATTCACTGAACATGACAAGTTCTTGGCTAAGCACGAAACGTTACAATAAACGTTATCTTTTCTAAAAGTATCCGCTTTTCATTAAAACCCTTTCCATTAAATTCAGGAATTTATTTAATGAATATACGGTAATTGTACGCTTATCAAAAAAACTCGTTCGATTTATTTAATTGAATGCCCCAAATAACAATAACACGAATGAAAGTCCCCATTCTAACAAAATTAGTCCCGCGGAGATTGAAATTAGAAAGTCTCTTTCAATTTGCAGTTCGGTTCATTTACAATGTTTATACGTTCCCACGCTTTCATTATGCTTTCAAAATAAGATCACATTTAAAAATCATATCATGTTTTTATTCGAAATATATATACTTTTTAAAAAATTTTTTCATCTCCCGTTTTTTCCCCCTTCCCTCTTCTTAGCTTTGGCTCGCGTTCAAAATACGTGGCACCCTCGCTTGCCAAGTTTATCGCTCGGAAGGATTTTAATAAGCGCAACAGTGGCTACAAGCGAGTGCGCATTGCTGCTCCCACAGACTACGAAATTGAATAAAGTATTGGCACTAAGTGAAAACAATTCTGGACAAGAAATTACGGAATGTAGGAGAAAGCGTCAAGAAACTTACTGTATATGATAGACTTCAATTTACTTCATATTCACGTAACAAACTTAATTAAATTTCAATCCTATTTGATTTTCGATTTTAATGTATTTTTCCTTTGTGTGGTTTTCGGTTTTTCACAAACTAAATTACCATCTCTAACCAATACGAAATGAAATATTCAGAATCAATATATTTAACAAATAAATTAGACGATAATAACACGCATACCATGGCATATGCCTTCATTCTGTTTTCGCCAAATGTGTAAATTTTTTTCAAATAATTTGGCAAATGAGGGCACTAAAATTTGTAAAAATGGTTTTTAACCTAAAAAAATTAATTTTCACGTTTTGTGGAAAACCGAAGATCCATAGATTGCTTAGCTCTATATAGAAACGAGAATTGCTGAAAGTAATGCCCCACATTTTTTTTTTCTAATCAAAATTAAAGCACTGACTTTCAATACTGACTTTAAAACTACTTTTATTTACCTGTACAATGAGGCCTTGTCCCATCGTTTCATAAGCCTCTCAAAACCAGCAGCATAAAATTCTTTGGGCTGCTGTATGAACCAGACGGTGAATTCCCTTTGTACAGCTTCATCGACGGAAAGTGATGTTCACAGTCTTCTGGGATCAAAAGGGCATATTTCGGCAGCGAGAGTAAACTGTAAATGCCGACTCCTACTGTAACATCCTCATTAATCTCGTAATGTTATTCGACGGAAGCGACCAGGACTACTCATCAAAGGCGTGCTGTTATTGAATGATAACGCGCGTGCTCATATTGCCAACAAGACAACTGAGATGCTGCGAAAGTTCAACTGGGAAATTTTCGAGCATCCTCTGTATAGCCTTTACCTTGCTCCAAACGACTTCCATTTGTTCGGTTCTAAATTGTGAGTTCCTCGTCAGTCTCAACCACCCAAAATTCTTTTCATGGGATCAAACAAGTGGTAGTCCGAGGGGTAGTCAGATTTTTGGAATCCAACGCGAACAGATTTTGCGGTATCCAAGCTTCTCATGAACCATATCCTATGCAGATCCATAGAATATGTGAAACGTTTCACTCACTTCTTTAAAGGAAATGCGACGTTTTCTTTATGTTATTAATGTCCTCCATAATTGCTGGTGTTGCCGCTAACGTAGGCCGCCCAGAACGCTGTTTATCGGCAAGGCTAACTCTTCCTTCCCGAAACATTTTATACCATTTTTACACATTGGAATAGCCCATACAGTCGGCGCCGTACACTTCTGCCATTTCCCCATGAATTTCAGCGGGTTTCTTACCCTTTGCGAAAAGAAACTTATAACAGCTCGCTGTTCTTCCATTGTAGACGGTGTGATATCGGCGGCCATTTGTAAAACGACTGGTAGTAGGTAGTGCGCGTGTGCAAGAACAATTCTTGTTATGCAATGTCTGTGAGTGTACTCAGCCGTCTTTTTGGTTATGCTAATTTTTACACGGTAACAATATTTCCTCCATTAAAAAATAAATTACGTTACTTTGTGATATCCCCTCGTAGAAATTTTTTAACATGATAATGTTTTAAGAATGGACATCATTCAACATAAAACGTAATGCAAAATTTGACACCAAAAAGTGTTACAGAAACAGTTTTGCATTATTGTTGCACGTTGTTAAGTGTTACATTGTTGGCGCCGGCTTGAACGTTACCACCGAGAGATAACCAACACCTTCTAGAAAGAAAGTCAAACAACTGAACCGTCATACATTGTTACATCATCATAAGTCGACCAAATTTAAGGCTTATTATTGGTAGAAATACGATTAACAATGGTAGAAATATCACAGACGCGAGTAAGGGGACGCATCTAAGCATAGACGCTGTGTTTACTAGACATATCGAGAGACTCGATACCCGTGCTTATATTTCAAACTTCAGTTATTATAAGCCCTCATTCAATATTACCGATGTACATGATTCGTAGACTCGTCCATTGATAAATAAATAAACGGTTTAGGTACTGTATAAAATATTTATTTGTTTGTTGCATTTAAAAAATATTAGCATGATCTAATGCTTCGGACTGCAGATTCGAAACTAAGTCACCTTTTTCTATAAATTAACTTATATTGTACTTTCATACTAGTCTGCAATAAACAGGATGATTTTTGAAACCAGGGAGTACTATTTGAACCCCTAATCATTAAACATATATTAAATTTCTTTTAAAAGATTTTGCCATTGTAAGCACAAACGGTTATATGTTTATTATTTATTTATTAGATAGGTATAATACATCGGAGCCCGTCTAAGACCAGTATGGTAATAAACCGACAATTTAGGTCTTAGGGGGCTCCCTGATTCAAATTGCAAAAGTGATGTTCACAATATGTATAAGTAAGATATAGAAAATTATATAATAAATAATAAATAGGGATCAGTGTCAGTTAGTTAGTAATGCAAAATTGTATAAGTTCATTAACATATATTAATATATTATAAAGTCACAAATCATCAAACTTACAATTAAATATATAAGCTTAGATAATACACGTAACTATAGTGGAATGGAAGTTAACAGTCGAAACTAACGTCGCATAATTGCGACTTTTATAAAAATGTTGATTAGTGAAGTCAGCCAGTCAGCTCGCTCAGCAGGATGTTCTAAATTATTTATTTCTACAGAAATACAATCGTAAACTTATTAAATAATGTTTTCGAGAAGAGAATTAGAAAAGATATTCATCTTATCTAATTATACTTTTCAGAGAAGCATAATTTCATTATATCAAATGCGGAATTCTTTTCAGAATTTTAATTTTTCTGTTCTAAAGAAAATATCTTTGGAAACATAAGATATAAAGCCCGTTTTTGTAAACAGTCACTAAAACTTGGAAAAACATATAAATAATGTAAAATAAAAGCTTTTTATAAGGTCTTTGTTCATAGATTGTATTATTTAATAAATACTTCTAGCTCTTATTATCATGGATAAAATCATAAAACGTTTTTAAGCAAGCGGTGATAAATATCTTTTAAAGACTTTATTTGCTTATTGCCTCCTGTTATGTATGAAATCGAAATTTCGTGTTTATCAGGCACTGTTTGATAATAAAAATCTATATAAATGCTAAATAATCTTTAACATATAATTTACAAAAAATGTTCGTAGATTTAATACAGTAGATCTCTAACTAGGCTAGGTGGATTTTAAACATGAGCTTTGGGCGGATATGCTCAATAAACCATCTCTTTCAACCGGATCAATACAGAATCTGGATGCCATTGACTGTTCTCAATTTTTTTTGCAACATTTTCTTGTAAATTATCTAGTTAATAGAGCTCTGTTAACTTTTATTTACGAACCAAAAAAACCTTACAAATTTTTGAATTCATTGTAATAAACTTCACTCTCAATGAATGGCGATGAATCGCTTTTATCATTCCAATTTCATTCGCGTTTCATTGTAATCAGAGCATTATTTTTAAAATGCCAAATAATATTTGAAACTATGTAATCATTTTATTAAATTAATTAATCTTAACATGAACTAAACTGAAATTAATTAAACCATTTCTTGTTATTGCGTGTAGCTTCAAGTAATAATGCGAAAATAATATCTTCCTAATTAATGGATTCGTAATCTGTATCATAATTATTTACTTTCAGTGATAGTATTGGATTATTGGATTATTATTTAATGATCTACTGATATGCAGAACTAGAATTATATCGAGCTAAATTAAACTCAAAAGTTCAGGTTTAAATGTCATTATTTATTTATGTACATGCGTTTGGGATTTTCTAAATCTGTGCTATATTGAAAGCATAAAACCAGTGAAACCTTTATAAAAATTCGCGAAGGCTGCTCTTATATTCGATAAATTAGATTTTAAAGGCAATTCTGTTGGCGCAGAGAACATGACTGGATCAGCAACGGAAATGGCACTTTCATCAATCGGTCTGTGGTGCTGGCTTTGATGCCAAAGCCCAATTGCCATCGAGGCGAACTTTCAACCACTGATGTTGATTCACTGGTTTTGACTAACATTTAATAATATTATCCAGTTTGTTTTATTCATTTATTAAGTTATAGTAAAAGTTGCACCACATAATTCTAGATTTACGCAAATGAAGATCTAAATTGCAAAAAGTTTGTTTCTTGAAATAGAAAAGTTAAAATTCAAAATATTGATTTTTTCCTTAAATGGAGTGCAATCACTTATCAAAT
The DNA here is from genome assembly GCA_023313115.1 of Rhysida immarginata. Lineage (NCBI taxonomy): Eukaryota > Metazoa > Arthropoda > Chilopoda > Scolopendromorpha > Scolopendridae > Rhysida > Rhysida immarginata. The sequence continues at coordinate 1,405,959 of JAHWFO010064584.1, read as the reverse complement.
TGATGTCCTGATGAAATCTTTTGACTTTAACTTAATATTCATTACTGCGTTGTTGTTGTTGTTATTTTATAAAAAAGGGTTTCAGGGACCCTGTAAAATTTCCTCTTAGCCGAGGGAGTGACATCCATCGAAAAACAAGGGGAAGAGCAATCGGGTTTTGCACTCAATCTTATCGTGGAGTACAGGAGCGACTTTGAACCGAAGACCAGCGCTTTTGATTGGAAATGTACCATGGCGTGGCTCGTTTATTGTTTGTTTGGCTTGGCCGCTTGCCAGACGCCACACATGGCGAGGACGTTCTCGAGAATCCAATTGGTCGGTGCCACGGATCAGGCGGGAAAAGCGCGTCGAAACTACCGGATAATGAACCGGCTTTGTTCTGAGACTAAAGACGAAATGGAACAAACCAAGTTAAAGACAAGAGGCACACGCACGTTCACTCACACTCACACACACGCACACATAAGCACACAAGGAGATGGTGAATGGGAGGGGGGAGGGGGAAAGGGAGAGAAATCACGTGACGACGAGCAGTTCAGCAGCCCAGTCTGCTACCGTCACTCTATCAGGGTCATTACGTCACTCACTCAATCTCCTGGCCCCCAAGAAGCATAAAACGTCGATCAATAACTGGACAAAAACCAAACTGCCGACTTAAGCGAAATCAGTTCATCGTGGACTCCTCTAAGTGAAAGTTCCCACTCGCTCGCTTATTATCATGCTATAAAAAACGTCTACAAAAAAAGCAGCTCTTCATTAAGGTCATTTTATTGCTGAATATTATAGCAACAAATTCGTGAAGCTTTCTAATGATTTCCACATAATACGTACGTTAATTGGGATATGGTTGGAAAAAAGGCGATTTCAGAAAGCTATGTCATTCAATATCTTGCCGTTTATTTATGTTTAAACTAGGACCTACGATGTACCTACATACGTTTAAGAAATAAAGCTATAAAAATGTAAATGAGATTTCAGAAATTTCAAAGAAGAGAAGCACATTTTTCTTAAGTAAACACTGCAGAGAAAGCTTATGCTTCAATAAAATAAGCAAACGGTAGAAGTAGCTGTTCAAAGCCATGTTAATCATTAACATAACAGCTACTTGAGCTCAAATAGAAACCCTTCGACTACGTATCAACAAAATTTTCCCGCATACCTTAGATGCTTTACACGAGAGCAATAGAATTCCTCTTCAAGATTCTACAATTTTTCGTGCTGCCAAAGAAAATTTCTAATGTACCTTCTTTTAAATGCTGCCTAATCCCATAAAGGGGCAATAAAAATTTGAAGAAAGGATGAGGTAAATTCATATCCCACTTTCCCATTTTTATTTAAATTTTAATGCTCGCATTATGATTGAAAAACAGCTAGCTATATATTAGAGGCATTGAATCCTTTCAAAAGCGCCGCTATTAGAAGAGGAATTCGTAGCGATAATTTTTATTCTTTTTTTTTTTAAATCATAATCTAGAAGAGACTTAAGCTGAGCGACCGGTATGTTAACCATTAACTGAAACTGTTCGCCTCCTGCGATGAGCCGCCAGATAAGAAAGAAGCCGGAGCCGTTTCACAATGTCGTCAATGGGCGCTCCCCGACCGCCTTTCCTTAATGTCGATTGGAATTCCTCTTTAAATTCAAATTCGAATTCCTCTGTCCTGAAGTCAATAAATACTTGGTTTCGGGACCGCTGATGAAATTCTTGCAGCTGCTCTGGAACAATGATTCCGACTTCGTTTCAGGGGAGGATGGGGGGGGGGGGGGAGAGGCGTCGGCCTTTGGAAGCAATTGGAGTGTTAATTGTGCCGCGCTAGGCGTCCAATCGGCGCTCGCAAACCATTTCACCAAGAAGTTCAAGGGGAAGAAAAGTTGAAAAAGGAAGTGGGAAAACAGAAAAGGAGAGAGAGAGAGAGAGAGAGAGAGAGAGAGAGAGAGAGAGAAAAGCGTGCAAAAGAGGGTATTGCTCGCAGGAATTCGTTAATACCCATGGCTAAGTGCGCAAGCGCATTACGAGAGAAAATGTTGGGAAAAAGAGTTTCGTCGTTTCCTGTTACAAACTGAAGAAAAGTTTGAGAAGGAAATTTACATGGAGCAGGAATGCAAACGGCCGCAAAGCCGCGCTAAGAATTACAATCAGCCACCGACAAATCACGAAAGACCTGTCGACTGCACCGGTAGTAGAACATACGGAGCCCTAGAAAGAGGGTCTTCTACCATGCTTTATGGCCACAGCGCCTCCATAGAAAACGAAGTAGCTCGTTACATTTATTTCCATCCCCAATCCCACCTTTCCTCTCTCAAGTAACACGCAGCGCACATATTTCGACTAGCTTTAGACTCTCGCCATGCTCTCAAGTTCAATCTCATTGAAATTTTTTGTTCGGTTAAAATTCTCCGGTTAATTAGGAAATAAGGTTTTCTAAATATTCATTAATCACTTCCGTAATTTGCTGCTTTAAATGAAAGCTGAACTTTAAACTCGTTCAGACAGTGTTACCATATATCAAGATAACGTTTAAAGCGATTTTATTCTGCTAAATTTTTAACTATCATATCGGATCACGAGATTCAATGCACTTCGTAAATATATACGAATGCACATTACTGAACCCAATTAACTATTCATACAAATAGGATACGAAGGCTAGGCAAACGACACGTGCCACGTTAAAATTTTTGTTCTGTTGATGGCAGATGACATTGCAAAGCTAACTGCACAAACAAACCTGATGTTAATATTTTTTCCCAATAATTTTTGGTGCCAAGTTAAAGTTGCCCCCTCGCCCAAGTAGTGGATTTGAATAGGCGACATTTTCTAGCTATGATTTTCAATGATTTTAAAGCAGGACTGACATATCATGCAGAAAGGTTTAAAAATCCTTTGGAGATGAAACAACACCTTTCATCATTGTGAAACGCTGGTTCAATAATTTCATCGTGGACGGGTTTATCTGAGCGTTGAGTTCCGTGAAGAACGCCCAGCAACATCAAACAGCTCTGTACTTGTTAAATACCACACACTCTAACAATGTAAGAACAACAGGCAGAGACTGGTTGCTGTAAGACTATAATCGACAAATTTAACAAAAGCTTGTCGAACCATGTTTGAAGAATCATCATCGTCACACGTGAAGAATCGCAAATATACTCGGAACGCTTAGAAAAGATCTCATCTTCTGAGGTAGAAGTCGATATATTAGTCGAAACAAGCGTCAACCAATACAACGGATCTATCCAAGTGAAGAGAAGCCAAAGAAATTTAGACATAGCAGAACTTGTGTGTGGAAAAGAATTGCGCCTTTCTTATATCGGACTGGATATGAGAACTACAGATGCCCTAGATGATCTTCGCACAGTCAATTCTGAATGGTATATCATGGATGGTTGTCAACAGTCTACGAAATTCAAAGAAAAGCGACCAAGAACAAATATTAGTCTGCATCCTGACAATGCTTCCTCTTGCACAAACGGACGTACAATCGACTGTTTAATCGACCTATCCGCCGTGCAGTTCAGATCTGGCACAATTTGATTTCTATTTATTTCCGACTGTGACGGTTATTTTATTCCACGGATTGATTTTCCCGGATACTGAGTGTGAAGTGCAATCGTACAAAAAACTCTTTGCGAAGATATATGTGATCAATAGATCGCCGGTTTTGACGATTCGTTCCACAGAATGCGCAAAGGTGAAAAAAGAGTGAACAACTTTGGACAATAAATTTTGTCTTTAAATATGTAAATTCTCAAAATTATCACCCTGGACCTCATATACGGTAATGTTTACAAATTAATGATATGCAGGGTAATTCAAAAGTTACTGTGCAGTAGTGACAAAGGAACAGCGTGTGTTCCTAGTGCAGAATGTGTTCCGGAACCTGGCAAATACACAGAGGAGGTTCGGCATTTCCAGTTTCTATTGTGAGTGGAAGCCACCTCCGCCAGCCAGTGCACAGTAATTTTTGAATCACCTTGTACTTTGCTTGTCTATTCTCGTAATGTAATCTTCTTCTTCTATATATATAAAGAAGGATGCTTGTTTGTGGGTTTGTGGGTTTGTTTGTTTTTTATACAAATCTATAGTTTTATTCCGATCTTGATGAAATTTTGCATACTTGACTTTCAAAGCATGAGGAAGGTCACTGTCTACCTCAGATTTCGAAAAAATAATAAATATCGGTAAAAAATTGATATTCATGGTTATGGCAAGGCATATTAATGAGAAATATCTCATGACCAACAATGCAAGGCAAAGTTTGTACAACAATAGGTATCAACAATGGTATCAGCACGCAATTCACAAACACACTGCATGGACCAACAATATATATCTCATGACCAACAATGCAAGGCAAAGTTTGTGCAAACATAGGCCCATCGTGTTCGCATCAACAATGGTATCAACGCGCAATTCACCAATAACAATGAGCACAGAATGATGATGTAATGTTAAAGTAATCTTTCCAAGAATTATAACGATGAACATAAAATGATGATGCAATATGGATAAGTTTCAATTTGTAACAATGCATAGAATGGGGAAGGCCGCCGAAATTTATCCCGCCAGATGGCGTATGTGTTCTATCAATCATTCGCGTGTAAGTACCATAATGGCTGGCTATCGATGTTGGTCCGTTAAGGCGCTAAAAATAGAATTATCACGCCGACAAGCATCAACAAGAAGACGTAAAATTGATTTAGTAGAAAGGTAGATCATGATTTATTCAATCTTATGACCACTTTTATAATTCTGCATTGTATTTGACTTCTGTCTGTTGCCATATTCTTTGCGTTTGTTTATTCACATGGTGTTGGTTTTCCGTTTTCCTGTAGATTAGAAAGTTATAATAGAAACTTAAATTTTAGAAATGTTGTAAGTCTCCCACCCCCCAATCCTACCTGCATGGCCTTCGGGAAATTTTAAATAGATTTCTCTTGCTCACAAACCACATACATTGATGCTCTTAAATTACTTAACAAATAACACACATGAATAATTCTTTGTCAAAGTAATACGCGTAGTTTTGAATGTGGTAGTTCTTTCACTAGAATTTTGAAGGTTTTCCCTAAACCAGTCACTCTCTCAATGTGGATACGTTTTGATGCAATCCTGCGATCATGCACAACTTCTTCAGGTTCAAGCTGAGTTTTTCCTTTTAGCATTGTTGGTGTATTTACAGCAAAGTCTTGTGATGCAAACAGATCTTGCACCATGAAACCTCGATCTGCCATCAAGCTATCTCCCTTCTCAAACATTTTTTGCGTACATAATCTTGATCGTTCAGTAATTTGTCTGTCGCTTGTTGCTTCACCATACGTATCGCAAATAAATGTCACAACTCCCATAGGTGAGCAACCTATAATTGTCTTTAAAGTATTCTTGTTTTTGTACACAGAAAATGTCGTACTCTGTGCTGTTATATTGCTTGGTTTCTGAATTGGAATTTCAGTTGCATCAATAATCACTCTAGTTTTGCCAAATTTTTTTTTGAAATCAATGGGAAAATGAGCATCAATTGTTTCTCGGTTTAGCCATAGTTCAACCTCATTCAGTTGAAAATACATAAAATATATCCATTGTAACAATGAACGGATATAAATTAAGAGAAGGACGAGACACAAGAACCCTGGAATACAATCTTTTTGCTAGGCACCCTGGCATTCCTAAACTTTTTTATAATTTCAATTCCATATGTGTCATCCTATTGCATTTTTCTCGCCGCCCCCTTATTATTTCCTATTTGTCCTCCGTCCTGTCCTATCCCAACAGTTCTTCTAATTAATCTCATTGGTTCTCTTCTTGTTTTTCAGCCAATACCGTCTTACTATTACCCATGCAAACTATATATAAACCCGTCCGTTAGTACAACTTTCATAACTTCAGGATAATTCTCTAATATTCTATTTGCTTTTAGAGAATTATCCTTTTTTGCTTTGATAAAGGATAGTCTCTATCCGAAACGTCAGCTTTTTATTTTGATTTTGATTAATTATTTTTGTTTATTATATCTTATTTTTTATTTAATTTGTATTTTTAATTTATAACTATTATTTATCCATTGTAACAAAAATTTTAGACATAGAAGTTGTAGAAATTTTAAACATGAAACTTAATTCAACATCATATTTCGCCTGTCTAAGTTTCATTAACGTAAGAAACAATTGATTTTTAGGCGTTATTAAATGAGAGAGTTTCAAACCTTTTAAATGAAGAACACTTGGACCTAAAATTGAATTTATCATCATAAAATGTTCGTAATTTTCAAATCCTGTGTAGTAATGAATCATTTGTGGGAGAGCTTCAAGCGATTCTATTGTTAACCTTTCGTTAACCTATGTCATCACTCAACTTCAAAGTCTTGAGTAGCACAATGGTCAGGACTATGTTCTTCGCTTACTTGGTCCATTTCTACTGTTCGGGTTGTAATTTCAATAACAACGTCTTCAAAGCTCGATACGTATTTATCTTCTGCAGGTTTCAATCCTAGTTCTTCCAAAGCTTTCGCATTCTCCCTCCGAGCTGATCGTAACTCACGAGCTGTGGGTATCTGATCACTTCCATTAGTTTCCTCAAAAAACGCAAAAATCGAGGGAACTGCATTCTTCTTCAAACACTTTCTTTCTCCTGTAAAATTGTCGTTAATTTATATTACAGTAAATCTGTAATAAATGAAACTTTCATCAAACTGACAGATACAGTACATACCTAGGAGTCCTGCTGTACAATAATCGTCAGGGGTAAAGTGATTATAGCAAACTAACGATGTTTTGGAATTTTTCCATAATTCTTTTGAACGCTTATCAGCACGGCGAATTGCAATTCTCTATTTTAATGCCATTTCTTTATCTTTTGGGAATCTATGCCCCCCAATTCGATTTTTACAAAACGGTACGCAACAAAACCCCGTCATTTTACGCGTTGATTGAGGATGAAAAAGCCTTTATACTGCAACTAGAAGAGTGAATGTAACAATACCGCCGCTCTGATGGTCAACCTAATAAGCGTTTCGCGGCCTTCCCCATTCCTGTCATTCAGACTTTTCTTAGAAAAGAGAGTTCTTAGTACTTAACAGTTTCTTGAAAATCTTTAAAAATGATCAGTAACTGGAGATAATGAGTTAGCAGACTATTGAGAAAGAGTGGAAAAACGACAGAGGAAGCACTCCTTTAGCTCCGTGATGTATTGAGCAAATGGGAAGCAAGTAAATAGAAGAATCGGCGACCGCTAGACTGCACAAAGTGATGAATGGCCAAGTTTTGCTTCAACACATCGAGAGAAGAGTGGAAATTGCAACAACATCAAGTGTACATCTGAGGTAAGATTACGT
>JAHWFO010064584.1:1296455-1398530 GCA_023313115.1 Rhysida immarginata | reverse complement strand
AATTATCCCGGGCAACGCCGGGTACCTTTGCTAGTCTTCTATATATATAAAGAAGGATGTTTGTTTGTGGGTTTGTTTGTTTGTTTTTTATACAAATCTACAGCTTTATTCCGATCTTGATAAAATTTCGCATACATGACCTTCAAAGCATGAGGAAGGTCACTATGTACCTCAGATTTCGAAAATATAATAATTATTGATAAAAATCGATATCCATGGTTATGGCAGGGCATATTAATGAGAAATATTTCATGACCAACAATGCAAGACAAAGTTTTTGCAATAATAACTATATCAACAATAACTATATCAACAATAACTATATTTCAACACGCAATGCACAGACACTCTGCACGGACCAACACTATATATCTCATGACCAACAATGCAAAGCAAAGTTTGTGCAATATAGAATTCAATGCATAGAATTTCTGTTATTCAGGCTTTTCTTAGAAAAGAGAATTCTTAGTACTTAACAATTTCTTGAAAATCTTTAAAAATGATCAGTAACTGGAGATAATGTGTTAGCAGACTATTGAGAAAGAGTGAAAGACGATAGAGGAAGTACTCCTTTAGCTCCGTGCTGTATTGAGCAAATGGTAAGCAAGTAAATAGAAAAATCGGCGACCGCTAGACTACACAAAGTGATGAATTGCCAATTTTTGCTTCAAGACATCGAAAGAAGAAAGGAAATTGCAACAATATCAAGTGTAATTATCCCGGGCAACGTCGGGTCCTCTGCTAGTTCCTTTATAAATTATAAACTACAGAGAAACTAAAGATCTATAGCAAAATTCTATAAATAATAAATTTCTGAAGAAAGCGAATGCAAAAGCTCAGTTCATTGTTTAGTTAACAGCAAAAAATTTCTACTTAAATAATTTACAAAAGCCATGCGACATAAATGGCACGTGAACTTTGTAATTTTCTAGAAACCAACATTAGTGATTCAAGGTATTTGCACTTACCTTAAATATTTTGAGCAAAATTGTTTTACCTTTTGTTTCGCTTTGTGTATTAGGCTTTTTTTTCGTTCTTCCTCCCCATCACTTAATCGTCCATTAGCGGAATTTTCAGTTCTTTGGAGAAAACACTGACTAATGGATTTGAAAATGGTTCTCTTGTTGCGTTTTTATGTTTACCCTTTTCTTTTTTTTAAGATTCTATGTTAGAAAGACAGACAACAGAGATAAAAGAACCGCCATCAATAGGGAAGTTTTAAAAAAAAATCGTTTGAACAAGCAGATGATATCGATCAAAATTTTCCCTCCTTATTTATTGCTAGCTATTATGGGATTTTCGCATATTAGATAATTTCTGTCTACATCTATTATGACTTAGATAGTAAAAGTTGTTCACTTTCAACTTTTTTTTTGGCAGTGAAGAAATTAAAAAAAATCTTTTTAAGATAAAAGATTTTTCTAAATTCGTCTTCCACTTTGCTATTCTGGCATTATCAGAATGAAAAAAAAATAACCGTGGTGTAAAGTAGCTTGCTCGGACATGTTTCCACACATCAGAGGTCCTGGATTTGGGTTGATAATGCCGTTATTTTTCATGTGGGTTATCAGGGCTTGGCAAATGGAGCTCTATCATGAATATTCTGTTATCCCTTGGCACAAATGAATTGCAAGGATGCAGATTCAACTCAGCAGTGATTTAACCAGATTATTGCCTTCTTCTGAAACATTATCATCCTAACTCAATCTTTAACGCTTGTTTTTCTCTGTCATGATGCTAGCATCTATTTTACTTTAACAGTGCATGCTGACTTTGGGTATCGATACACCTAAAAGCTGGAGGTTAGACAGGTGTCGACCATTTTCCCTGTTTGGAGTCGGTCATAAAGCACAATCATCACAACCGTCACGAAGCCAACAGGTATACTGATACCTGGAGCTGTGAAGAGAGAACAGACTACTGAGCGAAAACAAAAGCAATTAATTTTTAAAGAACAATAAAATCGAGAAAACAATGACGCGTGAACGATTTTTTTGCTCTGTGGAATACTCTGTCTTTTGCAGGATACGATTTTCAATGTGGCACGTTTTTCGTCTGAATACGATGAAAAGTTTTGGGTTAAACTTTTTTTTTTCTTCTTTCGGATATCTTAATATTAACTTAAGCCGCATTTGTTATGAACATAATAATACAACGAATGATACTTCTCGGTTGGAAAAACAATATCTGTTAGGCGCAGCATCCTATAACCTTCTTGCACTATCTCTAGTAGTTACCTGTCTTCCCTTTAATGCCAACAAAATAGTCTCTATTGCGAGACGCATACCTGGAGAGTTCTATTGTGAGGGCATACGGTCTCTGACATTTAGGTGATCCGGACGCGCAAGGCGAAAATGAATGTATGGTAAAATAGCCAAAGAATCGGGAATAAAACCGCAATAAAATCGTGAATGCATTGCATTATTTATTGAACCCTTATCGTAGTGTTTGATGCCCCGTGCTTTTCGTTTCTGAAAGAAGAAGCTAAAATAAGATACCGTATTTATTCGATTATAAGACGAGGTTCCCCCCCCCCCCCAATTAAAGGGTCAATAAAAGGGGGGGGGGTTGTCTTTAAATCGCAAATAACACAAATATTCCGACTTTTGCAACTTAATGTTGAAATTCTCTACCTTGGCTATAGTGGGGCTGCCATTTCCGATTATAACGAAATCACACGAAATTTTACGATAACGCTCGAGAGATTGGAAAAATATCATTCCCATTCAGCAAGTTTTCAAGCTTAAGGTGTGAATCGAGGCGGTACCATTTTTTATTTTTTTGGAATCAAATACATTTCAATTAAAGTTGTTTTAAATTTTAAGTAAGTGTTTTGCTTCCATGTTCATTAAAAAGTTTTCCCTAAAATTTACCTCAAAAAAATGGGATCGTCTTATAATCGAATTCGTCTTATAGTCGGATAAATATGGTAATTGCTTAAACAAAGAATTCAAAACCTTATACGAAGTTGTATATCATGAATTAATAAGAAGTTCCAAGAAGAGGTATTTTAATATGTTAATAATGTTTACAAGTTAATTCTTTAATTTGATATTATTTTATCCTTAATTCTTCTTGCTTTTTTTAAATTTCCAAAATAGGGTACATTTTAAGTCCACTTTGAATTTAGTAGAAATATTATTCTTGGAAACCAAAAATGCACTTAAATAATTGGAATTAAAGAAATAAAATGTTTACATTTCTTTATTAAATTAACCATGAGTTTCTGTTTTCAAGTGGCATTTGTAAACCGGTCTCTCTGCCTTTCTTTCAACATTGATTGGAGCTAATCTTTACTTAATTCACTAGAAATTCTTTAAGATTTTCCACGTGGCTTTAAATTATTCAACAATTTCTTTCCTTGTCTTTATTTTTTAATTATTCTACAAGCATTTCCCTCATAAATCTCGTCGTTTTTCCCCCCTCAAACCTAGCAAAATATTGATGAACTCTGAATCGCATTTGGTTCTGAAAGTCAGCTTTACAAATAAGATGATTCATTAATAGAATAATTAAGGAACTCCCCCAATTTGGTGGTTGCAACGCTATTAATAACGAGCAAACAAAAGGAGAAGACGGGGGAAGAGTGGGTAGTTCTCGAAATCTACTTTCTCCTCCATTAATTACAGCAACTAGAAAACTTTTAGCAACTAACAAGCGAAATTGATTATCTCTTGTTTATGCAGATTAAATGAAAGTTATTTCCTAGCCATTTATCTTCAGTAAATTAATAAAATAGGGCTTGCTTTTCCAACTCCAAAATTCTGAAGAATTTTGCGATCAATTTCTACCATATTTTTAAGCAGAACCCGAGCGCTTCATTCCCTCTCTTTAAAACCTACTCGACATTTCAAAGGCAAACGCGGAAAAATAATTCAACAGAGAGAAAGCGTGTGTGTGTGTGTGTGTGTGTGTTTGCATGGGAGTGAAAATTTGTGTGTGCCTGTTGCCCACCTTTGAAAAGATTCCGATTCCCCTTATTTAGCACCGGAAGATCCAGAAAGCAACAACAAAGGCCTTTCGCCCCTCCACAAACGATACGTTCGCTCCTAAATTATTTATTCCGTCTACAAAGAGATTCCCGTTGCAGCTACCTTTCATACAGAATTCAAGCCAACTTTAATTCCGTTAACGTGAAAATAAATCAAGCACATTCGAATTCAGGCAATTTCATTTACCAAGCTCAAGCCTTTGATGTATAAATGATGCAGAAGAAACACAGGTCTCTGCGACATAAACGGGCGGTTTCAATTTTAAAACATGGTACCACACGTTGTAAACAATTTCGTTAATTAACATTTGTTTTTGTAATATCAAATTTACAGAATCTTATATATTTGAAGTTTCATATCTATAAGAAACTAGTGAATAATTCAACAGCATTAAAATTTAGATGTCAAATTAATGTGTTTAATTTTGTAAGGAAAGTTTGTTTACTAGTACTTGGTAAATAAACCTATTATGAATGTAAAATTCATAAATTTCCGACTGGAAAACTTTCCGGCTATATTGCATAAGAGGTAATTATTATTGAATATTAACATGCATCTCATTATATCGTTCGCGCAGCACAGGACCAAAAAATATCATTCGGGGGGACCACAAATTTCCGGCACTTAGAATGATGCATGTATGCCATAAATTATTTTCACTTATAACTCTTTAATAAATGATAAACATATATTTCACTTGTATACGTATAAACCACAAATTTTAATTTTTAATTTTTATATACAGGAAAAAAATTAAAAAAAATTTATATATTAACATTTTTTTCCCACTCTGGCATCATCTCTTTTTGCGTTCAAACTCTTTCCTCGTTGTTAACGTGTTTATTGCAAAGACTGCTTTCACTCAACGCATTTTATCTTTTGTTATGGGCCTTAGACTTAAGCAACACCTGATTTATCCTAGAGATTCTCTGAGAAGAAGAGTTAAAAATCAAATTTTTAAAAACAACTTTAGTTAAGAGATCAAATTATCGTAACGTTGTGTCAGAAAAAATTCTTGCTTAAACGTTTACAACCAAGGACGAGTCATACATGCTTCGAGGCCTACGAGAAAGACAGACCTGGCACTCAAAAGTCACATGATTTTCGGGGTCCGAGCAACAATCCAACCTTCATTGTTTCCACAAACGATAAAACACCGATTGTTAAAATTCAAGATGGAGATTTTAAATCTGACCATCGCACAGTGGGCGAAAATGCCGATCCAGCCGGAAAAAATAATTTTGCATATATATATACAGAAGGATGTTTGTGGGTTTGTGGGTGGGTTTGTTTGTGAGTTTGTTTGTTTTTTATACAAATCTACAGTTTTATTCCGATCTTGATGAAATTTTGCATACTTAACCTTCAAGGCATGAGGAAGGTCACTGTCTACCTCAGATTTCGGAAAAATAATAAATATCGGTAAAAAATCGATATTCATGGTTATGGCAAGACATATTAATGAGAAATATCTCGTGACCAACAATGCAAGGCAAAGTTTGTACAACAATAGGTATCAACAATGGCATCAGCACGCAATTCACAAACACACTGCATTGACCAACAATATATATCTCATGACCAACAATGCAAGGAAAAGTTTGTGCAACAATAGGCCCATCGTGTCCGCATCAACAATGGTATCAACGCGCAATTCAGCAATAACAATGAACATAAAATGATGATGCAATATGGATAAGTTTCAATTTGTAACAATGCATAGAATTCCATTGTTTTAAAACACTAATGTCGTGGTGTGAGGCTTACTTTGCAATTTCTTCATCCTGATGGTTATACTTTTTGATTAGAATGATGGGTCCAACACTACAATGATTGCTGTCCAAGCCTGATGACATTTTTTTCGACTAAGTTGTAGCTGGTATTCAGGCTTTTCTTAGAAAAGAGTTCTTTGTACTTAACAATTTCTTGAAAATCTTTAAAAATGATCAGTAACTGGAGATAATGGAGAGTTAGCAGACTATTGAGAAAGAGTGGAAAGACGACAGAGGAAGCACTCCTTTAGCTCCGTGCTGTATTGAGCAAATGGAAAGCAAGTAAATAGAAGAATCGGCAACCACTCGACTACACAAAGTAATGAATGGCCAAGTTTTTCTTCAAGACATCGAGAGAAGAAAGGGAATTGCAACAACATCAAGTGTACATCTGAAGTAAGATTACGTGAATAAGAAATTATTTAGACTAGCAGTGGCATCCTTGGAGATGTCCAGCCATTGTGAGCCTTTAAAAAATTTTTTTCGAATTTTCATTAAGAATTTTTACTGTATTAATTCTAAGCGTTTTCATGTGTTTATTTTTAACATACTCCAAAATTTAATTTAATTTTTTGAGATTGTTCTGTTTACCTACAAGTGTAAATATCCCGGGCAACGCCGGGTACCTTTGCTAGTTTTGCATATTTTTAATGTTAGAATTTTTTTCCGTGGAAATGTCTCTATTAGTAACCGATGTTACTTTATCTTACAAAAAATGTAATAAAGTTTTTTCCGCACTTTACCGCTCTTGATGTTATTGTGACACCCCTTGACACGGGTTTTAAAAGTCTGTTTGAAACCTTTTTTTTGAAAGTAAACTGCCAGTTCTCACACGGATGTGTTCATGCGTTACATTAAACAATTGAAAGGCCTACAACTATCGCTTATCAGCTCAAAATGATGAGGACACTGTGTTCTACAATGTTATCGATTACTGTGGCGATATAACTGAGTATAGCCATGTGGCAAATATGTATAATTTGGTATTCTAAGTCGCTTTGAGAGTTAGAATGACATTTTGTTTGTAAGATAAAGAAGATCGGATACTAATAGAGACATTTCCACGAAAAAAAGTCTGAAATTAAAAGTATGCAAAATGATTTTTTTTCCGGCTGGATCCGCATTTTCGCCCACTGTGCGATGGTCAGATTTCCTTTGAGTGCCCGGGCCTATGTCTCTCGTAGGCCTCGTGCCTTCTAATAATGACTGTTGTAATTTCGGCTATTTCTTAAAGTGCTAGATTTTGGGCCAGTGCTATTAAGATAATTCTTTGTTGCGAATTTCTACGGCTTATAGGCCATTCTCATCCAAACAAGTTTCAAATTGTCTTAATTTACGCAATAACTCGCTATTGTACTCGGCTAAAATTACTGACGCTATATACTAAGATATGTTTCATAATTGAGTTTTGTTTGTGCCTTGAGGTCCAAAAGTCATTCAATATTCCTTTGTTCAGGAATGGGTTTTAATGGGCAAAGTTAATCGACAAATGTGGATTTGAAAGACATTTAATCACTGCAGGATATTCAGTTACGGATGTGTATTATTAATCTGTGGTTTATAGTCTGTTCAATAAGAAAAAAAATAGCTGTTCATGTTAAGCATGTATTTTAAACTTTTTGATCTTTAATTATATATATATATCTGGTTTATCCAATCGGAATTCATTAAATAAATAAATAAATAAATAAATAAATAAATAAGATTGTATATGTATTAGCAGTAATGATTGAACAGTGTCCAAAACGGCTTTGCGACATTCAGTATATTGCATATTCAACTTCAGTCTGACTGCCAGTGAAAGGCTAAGTCTACCTACATTAACCTTCAGAAATTACTTGGCAGTATAAAATTTATCGTTCTGCTATAGTATGCAGTTTACCGTGACTTGCAGTCTATATGATTCTGGGATTTTGAAATAAAATATGATTGAATTAACGCTATTTTTATAATCAAAAACGTGACCGGGCCACTCTGTTGCCAATAATGCAGCAACATTGTGCTCCAGATTCATATATTCAGAGTGATGAATGGCCAGCATATGCAACTTTAATGGATATGGATTTATATAAGAAACTGTTAAACGCCAAGAGAATATGTAGATCCAGCATCCAGGCACTCACATAAAATATCAAGCGCTTGACTCAAAAAGATAAAATTGAAAATTTTTTGAAACTGCTCACTAAGGTGAAAATCAGAAAATACTCCAGTGCCATCACGACGAATTTTGTTGGAGAGTAGCTCATAAAAACTCTTCAGATCTCTTTTTACAATTTTAACAGCCATTTCCAATAAGTATCAATAATTTTCAATAAAGTCAATGTTTAATTTTCAATAACGATATTTTTAAAATTACATGTAAAATTATAATAAAAATATTATAATGTAAAGATACGAAATGATCAAGAAGCATACAATAATGCAACGACTTTTCGCACACCAAACGGTATACCAAAAGTTCCCAACGTCAAAGCTCTTTAATTCCTTCAATTTGTTTTATCCGTTTAAACAAGAATAAATTATTCCTTTTCTGTAAATCGATTTCTACCGAATCACGTTTCCAAATCATTCATTAGAAAGTCAATAATGTAAAAGTGACGGTAGACCGCATACAATAGTAGCACCAAATTTACTAACTAATTTTAAATATCAACAAAGCTTGTAACTAAAAGCAACGAAGCAGGAAAAGTCAAAGCTTTTAATTTATACTTTTGAAATTTTAACATGTGCTACTTTCTTAATTGCCGCCTTTAGGCAACGATCCTGCATATGGTGTGGTCAATTTTAGCCAACCTTTTACTGACTACTTAAGCGCGTAAAAGATTGATATACAGGGCGATTCTGAAAAAGTGTGTATAACTGTTAGCAATGACAGAGGTGACCAGAATAAACATTTTCTTTTAATACAATGTGGGTCAGAATTTGAACGCTAACTAAGATATGAATAGAAATAAAAATGCCGCCACCAAGATCAACAAGTTAATAACTCGGGTTCTGTAACGCCAAGAATAATGAGTTTTGGAGGAATATTAGGGTACATAAAACTGTGTATACCGTTAAAATTTGATCGTATTCCAACGAGTAATTTCCGAGTTACGCATTCAAAATCGTAACAGTGCTCACATAATAAATTGTATGTCCTTTCCGTTTCCGGAAAGCAGCGTAACTCGGAAACTACTCGTTAGAATTCGATCAAACTTTAACGGTATACAGAGTTTTATGTACCCTATTACTCTTCCAACATTCGTTATTCTAGGCGTCGCAAAACTTGAGTTATTAACTTGTTGATCTTGGTGGCGGCATTTTTATTTCTGTTCATATCTCAGCGTTCAAATTCAGACCCACATTCTATTAAAGAAAATGTTCATTCTGGTCACCTCTGTCATTGCTTACAGTTATACAGAATCACCCTGTATATACAGGGTGCGTAAGGTATTTGAGGACACACCTTCGTTTGACTACTGCTGCACTATAATAAATTGTATGTCCTTTCCGTTTCCGGAAAGCAAAATGGCGGACCTTCAAGTAACACAAATCATGAAGAGACATGCAATAATCGTGGCAATAAAGGCAGAGCACAGCGATTTAGAGATATCACGATTTCTAAAGGTCGCAAGATCATTCGTCCACAAAGTGCGGAAGGAGTTGGAGACCGAAGATGGCAATGTTGCACCAGTAGCAAAGCGTAAAAAGCATGCTTAACGCTCTGACATCATCAGAACACCTGAATTTATTCAGCAAGTGCAGCAGGCCATCGATGACAATCCCAGAAACTCCATGAGGCCACATGCCAAAGATCTCCATGTGTCGGAAGGAACAATCAGAAATGTTGTCCATGAAAACATCAGATATCACTCGTATGTTATGCGAAGAGATCAGTTTATGTCAGACAAAACACTGGAAAACCGCCTACTCAGATCGAAAAGGCTCTTAAACAAGCTGAAAAATCCGTGTGACGTTGATTTGCTGTGGATTTTTCCGATGAAAAAAACTTTGACCAGGATCAGAAGGTGAACAGAAGAAATGACAGATGGTTATGTGCAGACCCTTCGGAAGTGCCACGAGTCATGCACACGAAATTTCCTGCAACTGTCATGGTTTTAGGGGTTGTCAGCAGTGAAGGATATGTGATGCCTCCACACTTCTTTCCCCAAGGCTTTAAAGTTAACTCTGCGGTCTACGTTGAAATCCTTGAAACAACTGTTAATCCTTGGATAAACACGATACGCAACGGAAGGCCTTACGTGTTTCAGCAAGACTCTGCCCCAGCACACAAGTCTCGCATGACACAGGAATGGATGGCCGACAACTTCCATGATCACGTAACCCCTAACCTTTGGCCTCCTAACTTCCCTGACCTGAATCCGTTGGACTACTACGTATGGAGCGTTGTGGAGAGAGAGGTCAATGAACACCCCCATAACACCAAAGATGAATTGAAAACTGCCATTGTTCGAGTAATGACCAATATGAACCTTGGCCATTTGATTCACGCATGTCGACGGTTTTGATCTTGCATTGAAGCGGTTATAGAAGCTGAAGGCGGATACATTGAATAGTCATATTACAAGAAGATTTCTTGTGTATGCTCATGATATATTTCGATAATAAAGTTATTATCTCGACTTATATCTCTGTTTTCTTTCTTGGCGTGAATCTATCTTCAAATACCTTACGCACCCTGTAATATATCCATTTGTTAACAGTATTACTTCGTCATAAATATATCATAGCGTCCATTTCCATATAATCGATTCGGTGGCCAAGTTTCAGTGGATCTCCAGATCCTCGAGTTACGGATTTGAATCCTGCTGCAGCATTTGTCCTTTACTAATCATGCCGAAAATAACGGAAAACTACCGTATTAATTATCATTGATCACCGGTAATAATTACTCGTGAAAAAATTCCAACTAGGAGAAGACAACTGTTCGTTTAGGGAAGTGTCGTTTATTACGCAAAGAATTCAAATAGGACGGACTAAATAGGTTAAGATTTTCAGTTAATTCAGTAAAGCGGACTCCAGCTTCTTATTAGATGCGTTATTAGATGGTTGTTAAAATCAAATAATATGCATTTAAAATTACCGCCAAACATACGAACCAACAGTCTCTTTGGTATTCCAAATCATAGGTTGATTAGATCTCTGACTACGACCGTGATAAGTTAATTGTATTTGTAAATTATTTCGAAATAATTGGTCATTGTACTGTATAGTACTCTATTTTAGTTGAACACTTACTGGTTTTTATATTCCCTGATGAAGGCAGACAATAAGTGTAAGGATTCCATTCGCTATATTTATTGAAATATTTTCATACGATAAATAAAGAATATACACATGTGTAGTGTTCAGCCCTTTTTTATTAATTATTTAAAAAATAGTCTTCACGATTGGTTTCATGTCATTGAGGATATTATCAATGGATAAATTTATTTTCCTTAAGGCATTCAAAGTTAATTAAAAAGGAATAAAATGATTTTGCCATTGTGCAGACAAATAAATTGATTATCTCATCTAACAATTGATTTATAGAGTCTTCCTTTTATTCTCCACTAGAAAACAATGCCGTTGATATGATAAATGGTAATAGCTAGAATGAAAGATAAAAGAAGATCGCTAAACTATTTACTTTATATGAAATCTGATCAATAAAGCTCATTTATTTTTATTATGTTTTTGTATTACATGCAGAAGTGTCTCCATTTTTAGAAAGTAAACGATCTATTGTCATGTCCATATAAACGTAATAAGAACATTTGTGGAGGATTTTTTTTTGTTGTTTTGGGGAAAAGGAATTAATATCGAAGTTTCTGCGCTGAAAAAATAGCTTATTAAATAACTCTTTCGATTG
The DNA here is from genome assembly GCA_023313115.1 of Rhysida immarginata. Classification (NCBI taxonomy): domain Eukaryota; kingdom Metazoa; phylum Arthropoda; class Chilopoda; order Scolopendromorpha; family Scolopendridae; genus Rhysida; species Rhysida immarginata. The sequence continues at coordinate 1,386,912 of JAHWFO010064584.1, read as the reverse complement.
CCATTTGCTAGCGTTTCACTCATATTGATTCATTGCCAGAACTTAATTAATAGCTCCTCGTTACACATAAAGCCGGCACTCAATATTGATTCTCACTGGGAGAGCATCAAAAGCAAATTTTCCCAAAGACCACTTCTGAGATACAGAACTGAAGTTACCTAAAAGAAATGTCTTCCTGTTAAAATTTTCAAGGATTCCATAAATGTTTATATCTTTCATTCAGAATCTATTCAGAAGTATTCTCAGAAAAAGAAAATAAAGCCATGTGGGATGCGTATTGAAAGCTTATATATCAATATATTGCTTCTATTCAAATATTTCAATTCAGAACAGATGCTCCTTCTTAGTGACAGCAATATTACATGGAACATAAATGTATTGCTAATTTGATAATCGATGATATCAATACAAATTAAAGTGCTTTTCAATTATCTCAGAACAATTGCAGGTAATTTATAACAACATAAAGCAATTTTCCGCCCAATGTAGTAGACATGCGCTTTGTTATGAGTACATACTAAGATTAAGTTTTGTGCACTGAAAAATAAATAAAATTTTATTATGATTTGATCCTTGCAGTAAAAGTAAACTAAAAAATTAAAACTCTTTTAAACCAAGGGAAATTCTCATAATAGCGTTTTCATTTTTCCTTTATTTTATTAATATCTCAGGAACTGTTCAACTTAAAGTTAATCCTTCAAACAACGTCGTTTCAAAATTATTAACATTTTTAAATTAAATTATTTATTGTTGATAAAATCTCAAATTATAATATGAATGTGAAGATTCTGGTGTTTCTTTAAATAAATATGGTGGAGAAACAAATTAGCATAAAAATGAATATCCCCCTCCTTCTTCTGCCATTTTCCTCTCGCTTCTCAACCCTTTAATGCCCTCCGTTAATGGATGACGTCATACATCACACATTAGAGATGAAATCCCCTTCCTCCTCTTGCCTTTTTTCCTTTTTTTTCTTTCTGAATGATGAACGATCCCTTCTGCTTTGAAGTTCAAATTCAGAGCATAATTCTCCTCTCTAAAAAGGTGAGACTTGAAAAAACCGTTTTAACCTTTTGAGACTGATGATTTGAAAGCGGATTAAACTTTAATAAAAATGTCAGCGGCAAACGAAAAAGTGCCAAATCCAAATCATCGTTCTTAAGCTGCATTTTAACGCGCAAGATTCTGTTTCTAAATGGTTTCCCTTCTTCTATGATCTAATTTCTGACTTCCTTCTAATTTCCGGTTCTATTCAATTTATATCGACGCAGAAATAAAGCGCCAGTTTAACAAACACACAAATGATTTTGTTAAAGTTTTCGATCTTGGCAGAGCTTTTTTAAAACTTTAATCATGTTCGTGTCCAATTACTTTTTTTTTCCAAATTCTAATATATTTTCCTTGCTAAAGTTCAATAAACATCCGGCATCATTTCCTTCGATAGTTTGCCTTATTATAGTAGAAATAAAGTTGGTAAGCGTGCGTGTGTGCATCTGATGAAATTTTAACCATTTCCAAAGTGAAAAATTCATGCAATCACTTTTAAGACGAACAAGCGTCAATAATAAATGACAGGAAAACTATACAGCACAAGCCACCAAATGATTTAACGTCGATATGTCCAACAAGCTCTATACAATTTAGTGACATTTTTAGTGCTCTTTGCTGAAAATATTTGGACGAAATTCTTTAATGTGATAGAAAACACGTGATGGATGAATGAAATATGAATGGGTCCAGATATAGCAATCGCTGAAAGTTGCATGAATTCAACAAACAAACTTTAAGAATTATCATCGATTGCATGTGTTCTTACGATTACGCGAAGTAAATTGCATTCTTTATGCAATTCGCGCTCAAGAGCAATGACAATAACCTCAGCGGCTAATTGAGCTTCTCGGCTAACAAGGGAACTATCCTAACCTGTATCTCACAGTTTCACGCCAAATTGAAATATATTACTCACCTAAAGCTACTATTGATGCTTCAATTAATAAGAAATCGCAACATTTTGTTTCTTTCAAAATAAACCGCAAAAACGAAAAAATTGAGGGCATATTGCACTTTTTTCCCTCTCCCCAAGTTTTTTAATCAAAAAAATTGATTTTCTCGAATGCAATGTGTAGAAAATGTAAAAAAGATTGTATCTTCTTTCCTTTCTGATCATTTCCGATGGAATGACATATCACATGCCATATATTGCCATAATTCTAACGACCAAGTGCCTGCCACTCCCGCAATTCCGACCCTACTGGAACAATTGGGCCTAAAGTTTATAGTAATGTATTTCTTGCCTAGAGGAATCTGTATACTGAATTTCACTCCTTTACGTACCTATATAGCACATAAATCTTTTGTCCTCTCTGAATCCCACCCCCGTAATTCCGACCACAGTGCACCAATCAAAACCAAACTAAATAGTGAAGGTGGGGCATGCCCATAGTAAGCTACATTCCTAATTTCAACCTTCTACCTCAAAAAATGTAGAAATTATGAAGGGAACGGACGGATATTATAAAACTAATAAATAAAATCTTGTAAAGATTCCAAAGAGGAGCAGAAATACATTTTTACATTTATTAAAAATAAATTAACCCCCCCCCCCTACCCCCGAGTAGGGGAAGGCAAGTGGCAGATCCTGCGGTCATCTATTTTTACCCCTTTATCTGCACTTTTTACCACTCCCCAAGTTTTTTAATCAATAAAATTGATTTTCTTGAACGTAATATGTATAAAATGTAAAAAACCTGGTAACTTCTTTCCTTTTTCATCATTTCCGAACGTATGATATATAACATGCCATATGTTGCCGTAGTTCTAAGAACCAAGTGATTTCCACCCCCGCAAATCCGACCCCCCTGGGACAATTGGGCCTAAACTTCTTAGTACTGTAGATCTTGCCTAGAGGAAATCTGGATACCGAATGTCACGCTTTTACGTACCTAAATAGTACACAGATATGTTGCCCTCCCTGAATCCCACCCCCGTAATTCCGACTCCAGTGTACCAATCAAAACCAAACTAAATATTACAGATGGGCACGCCCATAGTAAGCTACATTCCGAATTTCAACCTTCTACCAAAAATGTAGAAATTTTGAAGGGGTACACAGTTAAGACATTATAAAACCAATACGTAGCTCTATTCTTCGGCTACTTAATAATATAGATTATGAGCCCTTGAGCAATCGTGCGTCGACAAAGTGATTTCACATGCGCGCGCCGATATCAGTAATGCTTAAAAGATGAACAGAAAGTAACAATGTATTCCTTCTCGACAAATCGATTGTTATATGACATTCCATTATCTTTGTATTCTTTATACTTACTGTTTTAGCACGTGAATTCGACTTGAAGGGGTCCACGAAAAATTCTGAAAAGTTGATACGGCCAAGCTAAGATTTTGATGGTCATATTTCTGAAAACTGAATTTGCAAAAGTTAATTCGTTTTCAAGTTATCGTGCAAATGGCGAACGGACGGACGGACGGATAAACGTACAGAACAAGGGCGTATTCTTATAAGTAGCTTTTTGCTAAAGCTCCTAATAAAATCCAACAATAAGGCAGCAATAAACGGTATGCTCTGAAATTAAAAGTACTGAAATGCCCGCTTGACTACTGAAAATCCACGCAACCAAGGATTTTTGTTATTTGATTGTATACATGAATCTTGTTATAATCGCGAAGATTTATGTAGTGTTGCAGCAACAGTTCTCATAATAAAGGAAAAAGTTTCTATGGCTGAGTGTGGTTATTACGGAATTGGACGTGCATAAGATCGAATTTCCGAACACGTTTCTGATGAATATTGCGGGATGGCGTCTAGAGATTTGCTGATGTGCGGGGCCAATTCATTACTTATAATGTAAGTCGCCATCCATTTTTTACGGCTATGTTACAAGTTGTCGAGTAGTTTTGCCGCACACCAAGATAGGTCAATCACGGTAAAAGGCAATGAGAATAAGTTTGGATTAAAGAAAAAGAGAGAAACGTTCTTTCACTAAATGCAGCACCGTTTATTAGGAGCTTTAGCATAAAATCTACTTATAAGAATGCACCCTTGGTCTGTACGTTTATCCGGCCGTCCGGCCGCCCTTTTAACGATAACTTGAAAACGGATTAACTTTTTCAAATTCTGTTTTCAGAAATATGACCATCAAAGTCTTAGCTCGGCCGTATCAACTTTTCCGAATTTTTCGTGGACCTCCTTCAAGTCGAATTCACGTGCTAAATCAGGGAGTCTAAAGAATACCAAGATAACGGCAAGTCATATAACAATCGATTTGTCAAGAAGGAATACATTGTTACTTTCTGTTCATCTTTAAAGCATTATTGACATCGACGCGCGCACGTGAAATCGCTTTGTCGACGCACGATTGCTCAAGTGCTCATAATCTATATTATTAAGATGAATAAGTAGCGGAAGAAAGGATGAATAAATAGCGGAAGAATATATTATTAAGTAGGTTTTATAATGTCAGTCCGTCCCCTTCATAATTTCTACATTTTTCGAGATAGAAGGTTGAAATTCGGAATGTAGCTTCCTATGGTCATATCCATCTGCACTATTTAGTTTGGTTTTGATTGCTACACTGCGGTCGGAATTACGGGGGTGGATTCAGAGAGGACAACATATCTATGTGCTATTTAGGTACGTAAAGGCGTGAAATTCAGTATCCACATTCCTCTAGGTAAGATCTACACTACTATGAAGTTTAGGCCCAGTTGTTCCATTGGGGTCGGATTTGCGGGGGTGGCAGTCACTTGTTCTTTAGAACTATGGCAACATATGGCATGTGATATATCATACGTTCAAAAATGATGAGAAAGGAAAGAAAATACGAGCTTTTTTATATTTTCTACATATTACATTCGAGAAAATTAATTATTTGATTTAAAAACTTGGGGAGAGGTAAAAAGTGCAGATAAAAGGGTAAAAATAGATGACTGCAGGATCTGCTACTTGCCTTACCCTATTCGGGGGGCGGGGGGGGATTATTTTTTTATTATTATTATTTTTTTTCTTTATTATTATTATTTGTGTAGTACTCACTTAGAGTAACAAAGGAATAAAAGCCGAACCTAACAAAGAGGGGCCACGTCAAATTTACAAGTACAATATTATCCACAACGAACAGGATACGTCGCAATTAAACACTTAAACAATAAACAAAACTACGGTTAAACATAAACTAGAACCCTAAGCTTGAGTTTCGATAAAATAATTGCGTAAACGACGATTAAAATGAAAATAACTAACGGTGCAATCCACAGCCTGACAGAAGACCGGATATCATATGGTAAAACATTCCAAACCAAGATGGCATTAAGCGGAAAGCTTTTTTCTTTAAATGAAGAAATTATATTAGGTATAACAAACCGGCAACGTCGAGTGAATTTCTTTTTAATAAATTTAAAAGTGCATTTCTGCTTCCCTGCTAAAGCTCCTCCTTGGAATGTTTACAAGATTTTATTTTTAAGCATGATTAACAATTTACGCGAACGTTACGAATGTCGTTATTCTAGGGACTATTTATGTTTACACTACGTTCAGTATCCACTTTCAATAACATTTACTTTGAAGCTTATATTGTTTCCAAAACAAGTCATGACGAAAGTAGCTTTTTTTTGCCAATATTATTATTTTACAATGTTGGCGCTAGCTTTAACAGACTTGATATATATCGCTACCAAGAAGATTAAACCAGTTTAATATTAAGGATGGATTATGTTTCTTTCTTAAGAACGACGACGACCTACCCCTAAATCAGTTGTGTTGCTAAGGTTGAGATTTAAGTTATTTTCATTTGCATGAAGTAAACAAGGCTTTCTAGACATCTTATCTTGAATTCATATCTTTATTAGTGTGTATGTTAAAAGAGATTATAACATAGCAACCACTTTATCTTGAAGCATTACGATGGAATCTCTAAGAAATAATTTTATCTCGGGTAATGTTCAGATTGCTGTGCATATATTTTGATATGTAGCTAATAAACATCACCCTTCTCTTATAATTTAGTAAATAAATTCATCCTTTAAACATAAAATTATATGCAGTTTTACAAAAATATTTTAAATCCCTTTTAATAAGTAATTAAATGAATTCCCTTGATCTTTGGAGGATTTATTTAACCCTAGACATCCAGATGTTATTTACAGTATTATAAATGAAAAATACGCTATGCTCTGACACTGCAATAAATAAATATAAATTTGAAATAAAACTGTTCGTCTTTTTCTCTATCCTAACAGGATATCGTAAAGAAAATTCGTCATATGTTCTCGGTACCAAAAGATGATATGAACAATGCAAGAAATGCCATTTAATTAATTTTATTACTTGCAACAGAATCGGCACATTACACCTGTTAGCTTTCAAAACGTTAGTTGCATTTTTACTGTTTTTATTGAAGTTAACTTTTGATGCCATTTTTCAATCATACAAATTATATCAAGTAACAAATCGATATACAAATCAATCTACAAATTAAGACTGATTTCTGAGTATTCTCTATCAGGCAAATAATTAGAAACATGGCGAACTCCTGGACATGATCCTGAAATACTAGGAGCTATGTCTGGCCAGTAACGTGGCATGGTGCATTATAGTCTAGGTAAAAATCAATCATTTCCACGATGCTGCCAGAGAGTAGAAAGTGCCTGAATGCCCAAAATATTTATATATCAGAGCTCATCGTCCCGAAATATTGTACATGCAAAGGTCCCAAAATCATGAGAAACACTCCCAAACAATGACTTCAAATTTTGGGAACAATACATTCAGATAAAAGACATTCACCTGGCACTCGCCAGATCCAAACACGTTAATCAAACTGTTACTGGGTATAGAAACTCATCACTCCAAAAGTTTCTCCCGCATAGCTATTCCTTCCGACGTTCCAAACAACCGCTTGTTAAATGGCGACATGTTTGCTTGTATGTGGCTTTGATGGATGGTGAAGAAATGCATTTACTTCCGTGGATGATTATTATCACCAACCTGATTTCTATTGACTCGTTAGTGATGATGTAAAGATTTTTTGCGGGCTTTATATACTTCACGCTGCAGTTGCATGAAGCTACAAAATAATTAATTGAAATATCAACCTAGTCACAAGTTTGATATTTCTGTTCTGACATTAGTAATTCGCAATTTATTAAATATAATGATGATTTTTTTATGAATATATATCATCCTCCTTCGTTTATATCATCTAGAATCATAAAAATCTTTAATAGCATAATGCACAATAAATATTTAAAAATGAGAAAAAGGGAGAGAAGTTGGAAAAGGAGAAGAAAAAGCCGAAGGGGACTCGATGTCGAGAAAGATAAAGAAAAAGAATTCCTTCAATTTAACTTAAGTGACACTCGCCAATAGCAGCAAAGATTCCTCTTCTTAATAACAGGGCTTTCGTATAGATAAGAAAGATTCTTTCCCTCTTCCTTTTCGAGAGGCGCTACTTAATTCTCTCCAATGGAAAGACAGGGAAAAAAGTTAATAAATTTCACTTCTTTAATTTTTTAAAAAATTTAGATCAATGAACTTTTAAAAGTCATTTATTTAAACATCTAACTTATTAGCACACATTAAATTTAAACTTTTAGATTTATTTCCAAATTACGTATTTAACCCTTTATATGTCGTTCATTTTAAAATCAAAATTTATTATGAACACAGGATTTAATTCTTAAAGCTTGGGTTAAACATGTAGTGGTTGCTATATAAGAAAAGAGTGAAGTCGAAAATATATTCTAAAATATAATATAGCTACATCATTGGGTATGCTAAAATGATTAAAAACAATAGCATTTATTCTAAAGCTAAATAAATATTCTAGCATGATACTGCATAAATAAAAGTTACGGGAAAACTTCAACAAATTTCTCAATTTCAGATCAGAAACTGCAACTTATTGGGTTGAGTGGATCACTAAACCACCAAGCCTAAAAATATCTAGGGTCAGAGGCAATCTTCCGTAATCTTCTTAAGTAGCACTGGAGTATTACAAGATTATCCAAACGACAATTCAGAATAAGCTCGGAACTTGTAATTTGTTCTAAATTACAACGAAATTCGATTACCAAGGATCTAGGTGTCATCTTAATTCTAAACTAAGTTCGTTGATCCAATCATTTTTATAACTTCTAAAGCCAATCAAGCTTCCTATATTAATATCAGATATTCCTAAAGATTTATTAATATTGGCGTTTCCATTTTCCTTTTTAATGTCTTTAGAATATGCCTCTGTTATTTGGTCTTCTAATCATGTTAAAATGCAATTGTGTTTAGAAAAAGTACAAACAGATTTCTTACTTTGCTTGTACACATTTATTTTTGACTTCACTCTACATTTTTTAATACTAATGCTTGTCTCCTAAATGTTCTTAAATGTGATAAATTAACAGCAAATATTAGTTTCGAGGCCATTTATTTATTTGGTTTTAAACTGAAAAAAATAAATATTCGCGCGAATAAACATAAATGATAAATTTTAATTTTAGTGTTTTTCTTAGTTTCATTGAGCTATTAGTTTTAAATTTTGGTAATAAATTGAGCTCTCTCAAATTTAGATAATTCCGAAAATTGTCTCTTTCGGGGGCGGGGGCGGCGCATTGGGCTGACGATACAGCATTTAATCTCGTTTTAGAGACTTTAAAATCTTATGTATGTATAGAAATAAGTATAAATTGTTATGAAAGTGCAACAAACAAGCTACCCTGAAGTGAATACAATTATAGGTTGGTTTGGTTTGGTTTGGTTTGGTTTGTTTGGTATTAACGTCCTTTTCAACTGCCATGGTCATTTCAGGCGTTATAGGGGCCGCAAATTTTGCCTCGCAAGGGTTCTTTAACGTGCAGCTGGCAAACGACTACACGGGACCAACGGCTTTACTTCCCTTCCGAAGGAAGTGCGTGATCTCAGGATTTTCCCCCTGAAAAAAATCCTCGTCGTCCTCGGCCGGGGTCGAACCCGCGTCCTCGGGCATCAGAAGCGATCACGCAACCCCTGAGCCACCGAGGCCGATCACAATTATAGGACGTGAGCACAAAGTCTTCCTAATATTTTAAAAATTACCAACAAAAAATGTTAACCTTGGAAAGAAACAATTTGCTAGAAATAATAGATAAATTTAAAAGCATTTTTGTCGTTTGTTAAAGAAGCCGCTTTAGGAAACTGCAGTCAGTTTTTCAAAAAAGGTGACTATCAGTAAAAAAGCTCAACAGAATAAAAGTGATTCTGTTCTCAGACGCAGCGAAACTTCTGAAAAACATCTGATAGGAATCTACCGTCTTTGAGAAGTATAAAACGATGGCATCGAGATTTTGGAGACCGGTGTTTACATGATGAGAAAAGATCAGGGCCTAGTGTATCGGAAGAAAGAGTTGAGCAAGTGCGGGAAGTCTTTCAACGCAGCCCGAGAAAACCAGCGAGGACTGCATTTCCTTCTTCATAAACGTTTGCATTTGTATGAATACAAAGTGCAAGTTGTGCATGAGATTAAACCCAATGATAAACCCATGCGCATGGCCTTTACGACAGACATGTTGCACTGTATTGACGCAGACAATGTTTTTCTAAAAAACAACGATTTTCTCGGATGAAGCAACATTCCATAATTCGGGTAAAGATAATAGGCATAATGTGAGCATGTTATGAGGTTCCGAAAAACCTCATGTTGTACGTCAACATATTCTAGAGAGTCCGAAATTTAACGTGTTGTGCATTCTTACATGGAATTATTGAATTTTTTCTTTTGAGATAACAGTTAAAGCAAATAGCTGTCTGTACTAAAGTTAATGCTTCAGAATTTTTCTGTACTTCAACTTCAAAGCCAACAACCATATGTTTTGTTTCAGCAAGATGGTGCGCCTCCACAATGGGGGCTAGAAGTGCGAACATATGCGATTGAATTGTCCTTTGGATTTTGACGGATCGCTGCTCTGGCCACCAAAATCGCTGGACATTACGCCACTCGATTTTTTTTCCATAAGGCTTCGTGAAAGATTTATGTACCGCACACTTCTGCAAAGCATTGTGGACTTGAAAGAATGTATTGCAGCTACTATTGCGATGGTAGACGACGAAAGCATGCTAGAAAAAACGTGGATGGAAATAGAGTACCGCTTAGATGTTTTACGGGCAACTACAGGTGAACACGTGGAAACTGTAACCACCCAGGGAAAAACAATTTGAGTTTATAATTTTTTGTAATCCATATAATTATAAGATTAACATTTTTTTGTTGGTGAATTTTTGAAATATTGACAAGATTTTGCGCCCAACCTGTATATACAAGATTTAATGAAATAATTCGGAAGGTTTTCATAATTATAATGAATGCCCGTATAAATAACATATATGACGCATATTTTGGCTTTTGATAAATATGTCCATATGTTAAGGTTAGTAATATTCCATTGAACCACTAGAGAGTTTATTTTTTGTAAGATTAAACAGTCAGTTAATTTTTACTTTTATATTATTCATTGTTGAGATTTTCATGTTATATAGATCTAGTATCAGTTTATACTCTCAACAGTTAATTTTAATTAAAGAGTTAATTTTATATCTGCTTGAATGTGCGGTATTATTCTCAAAATACATCACACTGGCTTTTGCAGAAGAGTTATGTTCCGGAAGCGGTTCGAGCTGCACTCTATGCTTCTTTCCGCTTTTCCAAACGTCGGTCAAGAAAGTCAAACTGCTAAAGATTCCAGAGAGAGAAAAGGGGATGGGTGTCGCCTCGAAAATTCGAAAAGGGAGATGGGTAATGGAGGGAGGAGTGGAGTAAAGGCCGAACTAAACCCGCAGTCTTTCATTCTCTACCTTGTCAACAGGGCCAGGCCTTTGGAGAATCGCTTTACAAATAATACAATTTATGGAAGAGAGGGTTCGCTAAGCGGAGGGTGATGACGATGGGATGAGGCTGAAGGGAGGTGACCGGGGTGTTGGTATGCGTCACGTAAGGACGGAGGCTATGTAATCTTCGATCGTGTTATCCAGCCAACGATGAGGCAATTTTTCGATATTGTCGTTTGGTAACTATGCACGCACAAGCCAGTGACACAAGGCCCGCCAATATTCGCCTGCTCTCCCTCTAGGACGAGCGGGCTCTTGACACTTTTCAACACCTGCGCTGAGAGATGAAAGGGGGGTCCAATAACACTGACCTGGAGATAGCTTCCAAATGAAGGAATGCACAGGGGGAGCAATTGACGATGGCCGAGCCCCATTCTAACGAATTCCCCGAGAGACGGAGAGAGAGAGAGAGGGGGGGGGGGGAAGGGGGAGAGGCATAGAGTTTGTCGGAGAGGTGTTTGCTCATTCTAGGGAAGAGCTGCCTGCCTTTTCAGACACACAAAATCAAAACACTCGTTCGCACCATTGACAACACTTTCAATTTACTCATAAACAAAACTGCTTTCCAATTAACATTTTTTTTGTCAAAGGAATAAGCAAAATCTAATTAAAACGCCTTCGCTTTGCTGTAGGTTAGAGGGAAATAATTTAAAATTTTTAAATTATTAAATAAAGATTATAAATTCATATTCAAATTCCCAAATGAAGTTATTATGCATTTTTTTGTTTAAATTGCAGACTCATTTATTGTGACGAATTAATTACTTTATGGAGTCTTGTGCATGGTTTGAAGCCAACGTTCCGGATTTTATGCATCATCAAATTTTTACGGTTCCAGGGAGAAACAGTACATCAAGTATGATGACGCTATTTTATATTTTTAAATGACAGTTTTATTAACCTTTAAATACATTATTTAAAATTTTTGCCTTTCAACTTGAATCGATAACGAATTAAAGTAGACTACGGCTAACCGGAAAAGATTCCATCCAGTATACGTATTCGTAAAGGGTAAGTCATAACTTCCCCAAATAGAAAAAAGAAACCTCTACGTTTTTGATTTATTATTATATTTATAGACTTTATATTAATTCAGAAATAGCTTATTCTCATTTAAGAATATGTACAAACATGCTATCATTGCTTCCCAATCAGATTATAGCTCTGCGATTAATTCATTATGGAATGAATTATCAGTTTGGAGAAGCGTCAGCCTCGTTAAAATAATAATTTTTGGCTGATTATTATATTATAAGAAGACTTTGGAGTGTTTAGAGCCTTCTTTTAACGTTATCCAAAAAAATCGTTATTTCTCTTGAGTACAGTTGGCCAAAGATAACAATACGTCTCATGAAAATATCTTTCAACTGGATATGCATGCACATGGTCATAATTTTGTAGCGCTCTCTGGACAGCCGGACCATTCTACTTCTTCCATGGTCGGAACTTGGTAGTCATTCGTGGCATCATCTTCAGTATACGGCCTTAAGGAAATTCTACGACCCGTTAAGCTGTCAATATTTTCGTGGCACTTGGGGCTAACTTTTCAATAACCTAACGCTCTGCCGCTCTTGGCATACCTTTCCATGAACTGTCTCTGTGCTTGCGACACGCTACCTTGCCACCAGATCGCCAAATCTTTCATCTTGAGCAAATTTAGTATGCTATGAGGCGTCATCTGCGTCCAACCTAAACTACTGGAAGTCAATGGCAGGATATCTTTCAGAACACCATCCGGCAACTTTATGAATCCATGCCAGGTCGGGTAACAGCTTGCAACCAATGCCATACTGACTTAATTTGTGTAATGCTTTCTGCCCAATAAATAATCAAATTTGGTCTCAAAGTCTAATAATTTCTTCTGCTATACATTCCACTTAACTTTCGTGGCAATTGTATACGTCCGTCTTAGTGCATCGATTTATTTTGTCTGTTATTTATCTATTTGTTTTCAAAAGGGGCATATCTTTTCTCTGCTATTTTTAACCCAATTTTGGGGCTCTTCCTAGCCTTATTTAAAGTCAAATGAAAGTAATAGTTCTTGATCGTAACAGTTTCTAGGTATATGAAAACCAAAACCTTGACTCAACCATGGTCTGCAATAACTACAGAACAACTTAATGTGAATCTGGGGCAATTTTTTAAAGAAAAATCTCGTTTGCAAATGATACTGGCATATGGATATAATTACCATTATTTAGCTTGAAACCATTCTTTTTATTTCATTCATTAAGGAGCATTAATTCTTAACGGTAAATTGAAATCGCATAATTACCGCCTCACAATTTCTTATGAAAGCGCTAACAACTATAATTACATTTATGACGCGCAACGAAGTATTTTTAAAAGTTTAAAACATCAAAGACTTTCAAGAAAAACTGACTAGAAAATTAGACGGCGTAACGGAAAAGAAAACTAAACACTTTCTCACATTCCATGCTCAGGTATTTTGTCGCAGCTATAAAAATATAATTACGTTTCTTTTTATCCAAAACGAATAAAAAACTGATGTCGACCGGAGGAGGAGGAGGAGAGAGAGTGTGTGTGTGTGAGAGAGAGAGAGAGAGAGAGAGAGAGAGGAAAAAATACCAAGCGCATTAATTAGGAAGGAGAGCCTTGAATATTAAAACTGATCAAATGGAAGACGCCGAGGGAAGAAGGAAGCTGAATCGCGACGGAACGGAACATTCCTTGTTGCTGCTTACTCCCCTCCCCCGCACTCCTGCTTGCTCGATCCGTTCCGTTCCTTCTTCACTTGCGACAGTGCCAGTTCCCCGAGGAGAAGCTGAACGACACAGAATAGAAAAAAAAAGAAAGGGGATCATAATCTAATTACATGGAAACTAATCCATGTATTATCTTAATAATTGTAGTAATAATAATAATAAAAATAACAATAATACATTTCAGACTTTTATTGTTTCACGGTCAAATTAAGGAAAGAGCATGCTTATTTCATTCTTGTCATTAACTCTATATTAAGTTCAAAAATGACAAATTGAACTCAAAAATATTCTATAAAAATTGTAAACTATTTTTCAGTAGGGGATAAGAAATAACGGAAACCTTCCGTCAATATGCCTTGAATGACAGTGTTTGTCGCTTAAGATGCATCTGAAAGAACGAAGTCGTCTAAAATTAAAATTGATTTGCTCGGTCTTGATAATAGTAACATTCCTTTAAAAACTAGTTGAAATTGAATCTAGACAAGCAAAGAACTGCGTCTGACGGCAATTAAAATGAATGCAACAGAAACAGTTGAGCCAGTTAAATAAATGGCAAATATCCCAAAACGCATACAAGAGCATGTTATAAGCATCTTAACCGCAGGCAATACATACAAAACAAAGAAATAAATACCGAAAAATGTAACTTCCTAAATTTTCACTAGAAATATTAAAGTACTTTATAGGCTAATCAGATGTCAAAAATAACAAACATGAAACACAAACAAAGAAAAATTATTTGCAGTACAAATCGACTTATGTGCATCAGTGGTACTTAGGCTTTTCAAGTCACGTGACCCTGTTGAATGGGGTGTCCGATCTCATTATGAGGATACACTGTTCGACCATTTTAATAGGTACATCCACTTGGTAGCGGGTTGTGTCTCTTTTCTCCTTCAAAACAACTTGAATTCGTCGAGGCATGGATTCAACAAAGTGCTGAAAACGTTCCTCAGATATTGTGTACCATGTAGAGTGTGGAGCAAATTTTCCAGCTCATCCACAAATGTTCTCTCGGATTGAGATCAGGCAATTACGCAGGCAACTACAGCAAGGAAAAGTCGATACAATGTTCCTGGAATTTATTCCCCGGCGCATTATCCATCTGCTTGCGGATAAACTGCCGATATGAATGGAATGATTTGGTCGGTAACGATGAAACGCACGCTCTGGCATCGAGATATGAATCCGAGGATATCAGTGGACCCAACGTGTAAAACATTCCCCATACCGTGGCACTTCAACCGGCTTGAACAGTTGTCGACAATGACTTGATTGTTGTCTTGCACAAGTCTAGTCAGCCTCCATTAACAACGCTCATCAACCAGCGGCTATTGTCTACTGGAGTGCCGCTGATTCGGCGGAGAACCATTATCGGTACACCTTTGAGACTGTTGTACGAAAAAAGTTCAGAACACCTACGATCATGCCATCTTCAAAGTCGGTTAGATTTTTGCCTTTCTCATTATCGATTCAAAACTGCAGACGGAAAGGTTGGTTAGCTATAGGTATTTATACCCAAAACAGGTCACGTGAAGTCCATCGGAGTAGACCAAGCCTTTTGTGAACATAAGACGGATGTACCTTATAAAATGGCCGGACAATTTAGGGATACAAGACCAATCCGATAAGTATCCAACCATTGTTAATATTCGAAGAATGGTTTATCTGACATCAATGAAACCTGCAACCAAGGACGCAGCAACAATAACATAGACACCATTGGCCGTCGCATTCGAAATGACTGAGCGATGAGCAACGAATATGCAGCAAATTTTGAGTTAAGCTTGAGCATTCCTCCGCGGACTATTAGGATGATTCAGAAGGTTTTTGGGGACGATGCAACAAATAGGTGCGGCACAAATGCGTTAAAGATGGCCTAGTTGAAAGTTATTCACGTTCTGGAAGGCTTGCAACAAACAGAACGCTTGAGAGCCCATGGTACCTACTTGGATGAAAATTAAGGCGTCAATGTATACTATGTACAGCGGTTTTTTATCTTAAAGTTTTTTATATAGGTTCTAATAGCCGACACGCCCAAAACATGAATTAAATCATGAATTAAAAGCTTCAGCCTATATCCTTTACAACAATAACAAAAAGAAAAGATAACCCTACAAATCAAAATAAAAGGAGATAATTCTGAAGTAAACTGGGACACCCACAAAATAAAACATAAAGAAATGGAAGCAAACATACTTTATATTATACCAATACAGACCCATTCATATTTCTCATTGGGATATCAATTCCTCTTGCATCAAACAGCACATAATTAGAAACTCAAAAATATCAAAAGTATATTTTAAGAGTACCCTACGGATAGTCATATGATGAGAACATTTCACTATTCATGAGAATTCTGCAAAAAACATAATACTAGGAAACAAACAAATTTACGTCCATTGTAAAATAGAGAATTTAATCATACTTAAAGGTTTCAGTATGCACAAACAGCATATCAGAATCTTTTAAAACAATCCAACAGCTTTAAATTCAAGTGTTCAAGTCTATTTCTCTTTCAACTTTTATACTATTCTTGCAATAGTGTAACATAAGCACTCGGTGAAAGCACAGAGAGTGTTCATTTCATAATAAACTTGAATAAACCGGATAAAAGAGCTAAAACGGATGGGAATAATACACAATTTATAATGGCAAATAAAAGCGCACTGTAGATTTTACGAAATATATGATAAATAATCATATATTAATATGATGTTAATATTTGAACTGGTACCCATATTTGACTTTCAATTTCAAAAACTTTTAGAAATTTAAAAATTTAAGGGCCAGTGTAAATTGTACTGAAATATTTATTACAACAAAAACGTTTTGATTTACTCACTTCGTTATAAAATTTAACAGTGGCATCGTGGAAGAATTTCGAAATGCAAAATTTACTCAAAACCAACATTCGTGTTTTCAGGATCTTAAAAGTAAAACTCTCATTTCACGCAACATGTTTCTCTCCATTTCATTACCATTCTCCTTCCTGGCTACAAATGGCATAAAAGACTCGACTGTGGTTCCTAAACATGAAACGGTCTCAAATCTTTATTTAACCAGTGCCTTTTAAAATATTCATTAAAAACCTTTTAGTACAATGAAACGTTAGGAATAGAAGAGAATGAAAGAAAGGAAACGGACAAATGCCTCGAGGGCAAATGTGCAGTTCTCAACAACAAAACACTTTTGCTAAATGCATCGAATTCGGGACTGTTACCTCGTTTTCGGGCTTTGTCTTGCCATTCAGTATGGAGGAATGTGTTTTTTCCTTTTCATTTTCTTAGAACGCTTTCCTTGCTCTGATTCAATTCAAGTGGAAGAGTTGAGAACATTCTCTGGGTGAATCTTTCCTTTGATCACAATTTCGTGAGCATTGCCGTAAAATTAATATTCAGCTATGCCGTATGAAAATATTCTTTTCTGGAAAATTTGTTAGTCTTCTATGTATTGTTACTGTATTGAAGTGGAAATTTCCATCACACGATTGATGAATTCTCATTCATTGTCCCTTCCAGTTCTTCTGGGTTTTAATAATTAAATTTCAAAAGAAAAAAAATGAAGAAAGGATTCACTTTCTGAATTCTTTAAATACTTTAATATTATATGAAAGAATTGGTTAGAAGAAATTAATTAGATCATTAATAATTTCCCTACATGCATAAAAAATTTACTCCCTCGAAATATTAAAATATGAAATTAAAACAGAAAATGCAATGTTTTGTTTTATTCAAATAAAAGTATACTCGAGGTACAAGAAAATTTCATGGTATCATTTTTTTTATTTGCAAAGGCGTCTCCTGAAGGCGTTTACATTTTCTTTACTAGAAGTCCTTTCTTTATTATTTCTCTTATTAATGTCAAATGCTTGCTTGTCTCTTCATATCCCTTTAAATGAGACTTTGAGTTAAATAAGTAAAGGAGAAGCCATGAAGTCGCAAGCATTTAAGCTCATTCTTTCGTTCTGGAAATATAAAATGCAAAAGGCTCAACGTGCAGACGAGGAATTCATTGGGTGCAGCCATTTAGCGTTGGTTTTAAAGAAATGTTTTTCTGAGGTCTCCAAATAAACTTGGTCGTACGATAAAAATGTGTGGAAAACAAAAAAAAATCGAGCTAGAGTCTTCGTTAAAAGAGTTCCAAGCTGAACGATCCTATCATCATCATCATTATCATCAACCAACCAGCCGCCGCCACCGCCCCTCAAAGGCAACAAGAGAGAAAGGGACGAGACGCAGAGACGGACGGACTGACGAAGTGAGCGTATCGAGTGTGTGCCAATACCGAGCGTAGTTTTACGGCGGGGCAATTAGGGCGAACGAAGAAAACTCATGGCGCCCTTCGGCTTGTTACAGGTACTAGTTTTAATTACGTCACTAACTAAATGCGTCATTGTTGACAAAATTAGTTCTCCCATTAGACTGCGTGCAATCTGTGCTACCGTTCTGTTCACGGAAAAGCGCTGTAGTTTAGCGCTTTGCAAATTAACGTGGTCGCCGCTTACAAAAGGCCCTTTAACAAATGGTATCAAAGGGGCTACTACTGCCATAACTCCTATTCAAAAATGGATAACTTCGATGCGGAAAAAAACCCGATACGGACTAGAGGGCTGATGTAAAATTAAATTTCATTTAAAAATTATCCGTGTTAACGGCGAAGGATTTTTAAAGTACGTTTTAACGTTGAAAGGCTTTCAAGTGGCACATACAAGCTGAGCAGGCGAGTCGTCTGATGACCGTTTTGAAATTGTGCATTCGGAATTAAATCAAAACGGTTCGTTGTTGTCGGTAGCGTTGGGGTTATTTTCTTTAAGAACTTCTTAAATTACATTATGGATTTCGTTTATGAAATTTTAAAATCAATGACACTATCCAATCGTAATTACTTCATAAATTCGATTGGGATGATCAGCATTCACACGTCCACTTCAGATATTTAACGCCATTCATTTCAGTGGTCTTTTCAGTCATGCTATAGGAGAGGAATATGCTGCGGTTTGGTATTCATGCTTAAGATGAAAGTAATAAAAGCTGAAATTATAAAATTTAATTTGCTATCAATCCCTTTTAATGAAAAGCTAATACGGAGGGTTGATTCAGATAAAATGAGACGACTTTAAACGCCGCGTATGACTTTGACGGAATGTGATTTGCATGACTCGTCCACTATTCATGGGGATTAGCTTTGTATACACTTGTTGCTGTTATTTGGGACATTTCGTGCTGAAACATGGCTTCCAAAATCACAGCTTTTTGGGAAGTGTATATGTTTGGCCTTTCCGACTCTAACTTCAGTCTTTCGTGCATTGTGGAATTATGCAAACGAAATGGTATTGTGGTATCCAAAGCTACTGTGGGTCGAATAATCAAAAAGAACAAATTGCGACCATCTAATGAACGTGGACGAGCAGAAAAGCAGACCAGAAACAAGCCCCAGCCAACACGCCCAGCTCAGGTGGTGCAAGAAATCCGGTCTGAAGTGCTGAAAGAAAATCCCCCCACACTGAGAAGTCTATCCCAAAGGAAAGGTATTTCACAGGCAACAGTCTCCAGAATAATTCATGACAATCTTGAGCTGGAGCGACGTCATAAAGCACGCGGTCACAGACTGTCGGCCAGGCACGTGCAGGAACGATTCACCAACGCCAGAAAACTGTATGAAAACCATCTTGCAGGTGACCGATGGAAGTGGGTTGTCTTCTTGGATGAAGCTTGGGTGCACCTCGACGACACCAACAAACCCAGGGCAATTTACTATCGCGAAAGAGGGGGCAAGGCCAGGTCCGATTTTGTCCGAAGGTGCAAGGGAAAGTTTTCAAAGGGCTTCATGGTGGTTGCTGGATATTGTTCGCGTGGACTGCTCACGATTCGTCGAGTTCCTGGAAACTGTAAAATTAGTGCAGCTTACTTCCAGAGTAATGTAATGGACCACATATATCGGCAGGATATCCCACGTCTGTACCCTGGTGAGCAATCAAAAGTTTGGATCCACATGGACAAGGCATCAAGTCACACTGCCAAGTCATCTGTGGCTTACTACAGGAAGATGGAACAGGAGACGGGCATACGAATTATTCCTTTTTCTCATGTGCCTGTAAAATCTCCTGACGCATCACGGCTCGGAAGTCGCCGACCAAGAACCGTTGATGGGCTATGGAAAGTGTGTCAGCAGGTGTGGAACAAACTTCCCAAGGAGTCCCTCAAACTCAGCCTACTTCAGTGGAAATTACGGTGCCGGGCGATAGTCCAACAACCTGGTTCTCACATCGAACACAACCGATGGTGGCGCCATAGTATTACACCATCGTAATAGAACTGCAAATTCGTCTCATTTTATCTGAATCAACCCTCCGTACATGTAACATAGCGTAGAAAACTTTTTAATTTCATCATTTCGAATTTCATTGGGTTTTTTTTATATTTATGATCCAAAAAACTATAGTGCCCGGCACGAAAGAAAAAGGAAACTGGCGCATATGTAAATGAATAAAACTCGTTCAACCAATCAGAAACAGACTGGAAACGAGGTATTACTTATTTCTGGCATCAGTAGTAAGTAATGTCCTGATTCCTGCCCGTTTCTAATTGTTTGAACGAGTTTTATTCATTTACACATGCGCCAGTTTCCTTTTTCTTTGTGCCGGGCACTATAAAATGTTTCTTCTACTACAGTAGAACTTGGATAAATTGAAGTCCAGTGACTCAAAAAATTCGAAATCTTATAATTTCTATAAAGTATTTAGAATTCTTTGGTTCAACGTCTGAAATCTGGTTTCTGACCAGAATATAAAACTCTTCGTGCAACTTATTATATTCTCATGTAAGGCTTGAAAACGTATTATAACAAGAATTAAGGCACAATACAGGCCGATTTAAAAAGCATTCCTTGATTTCAAAAAATCATCTGTTTATGCAAACGAATACGAACATATAATTGCTGTAATAATAATAATTACTTTGTTGGCTGGATCTTTCACTGCCTTCGTACTGTTGTAACAGATTTTACTACGTCATCTTGCAGAACACAGAATACAGATACCACTATGATTCTGTACTGCTTCTAGCGGCTAAAATATTGTGGTCATCAGGCCATATATAAATCATGATAATGACGATATATTCCATAAGTTCTCTACAATAAAATTTCGAAAGCAAGGAATTTTTTTTTGCATTGCCCTGCCTGTCTCCATAGTACTCGGCAGTACTTTAACAATTTACAAGCCCAAAATATTATCCCATTATTACCACGTAATGATGTATTAATGTCAATTCTTCAATCAATCAATCGCTATTGATAAGAAGAAGTAAAAATAAAATGTACAAAAAATTAAATTATAACGGAAGACCCTTTCACGACAATAAAGTTACATAAATGCCAGTTGAATTCACGGTAAACATGACCATTAGGAACTTAGCGACATGTTGGGCAAGCTTCGACGTTTTATAGCTTTTTACTGTGATTCATGAAGTAGGAGGAATATATCATTTAGCAAGAGGGATCTAAGGGGCTGAGACTCTTTGTTATGAGGTAATTATTTCTTTATGAATTGCTGCTAGCTCATCCAACATGGCGCTGGACCCCTAATGGTCATATTGGGCGATTGATGTTTTCTCAATTTTCATTCAGTTTAGCTTATGTTAGCAGTGGTAATCTAATAACGGATGACAATAACGTGAATTACTTGTACACGGACGCAAACACTCAGTAATTATTTGATAATACAATATGTGTCTAAAGTCCGACTGATGCTGCAAGCAAGTGCACAATTCACGCTTGACATTGTTGATTTTCTGTACTATAATAAAAAATTGTTTTATACATACAACAAACTTGAATGATAAAAACAACCAGGCGCCTAAAATTGCTATTATATCACGTGATTTGGGCAGTTGCGTGCGGACTCCGTCGAACTTTTCAGAATTCGAGGTATGTCCCAAAAGCGATGAGAGTGATTTTTTCGCCCCGCTAGAGTGGAAAGAGAATCTGTTCTGTTCTGACCATTGCTAGTTGAATACGAACCGTTAAAGGACAACTCTACGGTCATATACAACTTTATTTAAATTGAAAGCCTAACCTATTAATAACATCGTGGCATATTTAAAAAAGATTTAATTCGAACTCTAAATGTGTGAAAACATGAAAATAATGAGCGGGATTTGAAATCCGGAGGCATCCATCTTTGGTGAGGCCGTGGCGTAGTTGGAGTCAAACGTAGAAAAACAATGTAATCGAATAACAATGTAGACTCGGTAAATCCGTTTCAGTGAAAGTTTTGAGAGTTCGCCACCAGTTCGCCATTTCATTAATCCCCCATCATGATAACATTTCTTGTTACATCTTGTCTGTCCGCGAATTTTGGCCCAAAAAATATTACAACCCTTTCACACGCTTCCTACAGCCCTGACTTGGCACAGTGTGATTTCTTTTTGTTCCCGATACTTAAATCCCAACTCAAGGGGACTCATTTTGGACCATTGAAAACATTTATAAAATCGTGACGAGTGCTCTCGACAAAGACCCAGCACTGCTATGACGAGTGGGAAAAATATTGAACTCCTTCACATCAATGTCACTTCGAAAGCGATAATATTCAACTGTAAAATCTCTATATATATAAAGAAGAATGTTTGTGGGTTTGTTTGTGGGTTTGTGTGTATTGAATACAAATCTACAGTTTTATTCCAATCTTGATGAAATTTTGCATACTTGACCGTCAAACTATGAGTAAGGTCACTGTCTATCTCAGATTTCAGAAAAATAATAATTATCGATAAAAAAATCGATATTCATGGTTATGGCAGGGCATATTAATGAGAAATATCTCATGACCAACAATGCAAGGCAAAGTTTGTGCAACAATAGATGTCAACAACGGTATCAACACGCAATTCACAAACATTCTGTACGGATCAACAATATATATCTCATGACCAAAAATGCAAGGAAAGGTTTGTGCAACAAAAGGTATCAACAATGGTATAAACACGCAATGCACCTACGCTATGTAGGGATCAATAATATATATTTCATGACCAAGAATGAAATGCATAGTTTGTGCAATATAGATAAGATTCAATTTGTAACATTGCATAGAATTCCTGTTATTCAGGCTTTTCTTAGAATTGAGAGTTCTTAATAGCCTACAAGACAATTTCTTGAAAATCTTTAGAAATGATCAGTAATTGGAGATAATGGAGAGTTAGCAGACTATTGAAGAAGAGTGGAAAGACGACAGAGAAAACGGTCCTTTAGCTCCGTGCTGTATTGAGCAAATGGTAAGCATGTCAATAGAAGAATCGGCGAATGCTAGGCTACAGAAAGAGATGAATGGCTAGTTTTGATTAAAGATATCGAGAGAAGAAAGAGAATTGCAACAACATCAAGTGTACATCTAAAGTAAGATTACGTAAGTAAGAAATTATTTAGACTAGCAGTGGCATCCTTGGAGAGGTCCACCTATTGTGAGCTCCCCGAGTTTTGGTCAGAGAAACTCTGCAACTAAAACAGAAAAAGCTATATGGGCATTTGAAACATTTGAACAACGGGAGTTTTCAATAGAGCAAGAGGGTATAAGAGCTTCTACGTCAAGGCAAGAAAAGCTTGAGTCTAAAGTATCTTCCATTAAACAACTGGGAGTTATAATTTAATTTTTTGAGATTGTTCTCTTTACCTATAAATGTAATTATCCCGGGCAAATCCGGGTACTTCTGCTAGTTTTTAAATAAAAATATTTATAACAATTACTCTCGTACATGCTTGGTCAATATTTCTCATTACTGCTGTCGTTCGCTACAATTATTTTTCTTAAACTTTCTCTGCCAACAGTTAAAGAATTTTAATTGTTGGGTTCCTGCTAATCGTCGACCGTGTCAAAAAGTCCGACCTATGTAGACCGCAAAGGACCATATCACGTGGTATGTTTACGATTGATCTTGCTTGGCATTGTTAAATTCATATACCTTAACAAGCTTGAATGGCATGTAAAAATACTAAAAAAAATTTATCTCGAAATTTATCTGGTCAGTTGCAGTCGACCTTTTTAAACACAATCATAATGAAAAAATACGCATATACAACACTAGTCTTTAAAATATCATTAAGAAAAATATACAACTTTGCTAGTCTTTGAAAAATTTTAGCAATTTTTTAGACCCATATTTTCCAATTATTCTCTGTCCAATGAAAGAAAACTGAATGTGTCCAATTAAATTTCCAATTTCAATAGTTATAGATATTTTACTTTGCAATAATGTCTAACAATTGAAATCAAAAATTTAACTGGGCGTGTGCTATTAAATTTTATACGTTACATTGTTGCAATAAAATTTAAATAATGTTTAACAATTGAGATTGGATATTTAATTGAAAACGACCAGATTTTCTTCTATTCGACACCCTTTTTTATCCATCCCTTTTTGACCCCGTACTTTTTGAAAGCTTTGATATCTATATACATACATCTACTATATCTACATACACATACCCACTATACATATAAGTAGTAAGTGATTGTGAATGGTGGTACCGGGGCATAAGAAAAGTGGGGGAGGGGGGCGGTATCTTTTTAGAGGCGACATTTTTAACCTACTGCATTGCTTTCTAGTGAGACAGTACAAGTCTTCGTTTTACAGATTTGTTTTGATGTGTATTATTTTGTTACTCGAGTGGAGGGAGGGCAGCAAACTGAAGAACTGCCCCGGAGGGCCTGACCTCTAACCATACCGCTAGGTAGGCGCCGAAATTAGAAAAAAAAACTATACCACCGAAAAACTTATGATAAATATAAATTTTACGGATATATTTTTAAAAAAATTGGGCTTTTATATACGGTGTCAAGAATCTTTAAATTGGTTCTGTGGACTTCAGGAATCCGCCTATCACAAAATGGATCAATGTTAGGCATTTAAACAGGAAACGAGACATGTCCAAAAGCAGAAATTTATTTTTTCCTAATATCTAATTAAACAGCAAAATCGAGATATTTGTAAATGATTTATTTTTATAAGCTTTACAAGCGAAACTGAGTTTGAAAACTGTAATATTTTCAGTACTTAACCAGACCATTATAGTAATGAAGATTCCTCGTCTGTTGGTTCCGCACCGCAGTACACTATCTTAATAAAAAACTATCTAATGAATCGTGTGGATGTAAAGCAAGGAAAAAAAAAGACGAGAGGAGGAGGTCGCAATCGAAAGGAATCTTTTAAAAAGAAATATCGGCAAAAGCCTGCATATAACAGGAGCAGATGGAACGAGGCGTCAAGAGGAGCTATCGCAATTCAGCGGCAATCGCCATCTTTCCGGTTGGGAATCTGGCACCAAAGTCGTTTTCTCAGTGGCTGCCACCCACCGATGCGAGCTAATCACACGCGCCAGCATCTGTAATGCTCTTTCGGCGAGGACTCATCGCGCAAGAAGGCTTCGTGATTTTATCAGCTGCTAAAAGTACGCACACCACCACGTGCCACCAACACTCAATTCTCCCACGTCAATAATGGAAAATGTCGCCGTGGAGAGAAGAAAATACGGCAGATAGATAGACAGATAGATAGTTAGATAGACAGATAGACAGAGAGAGAGAGAGGAAGAGATTTGGAAACGGTCCCCCTATTCCACAAGCAAGCAGACCTGATTGAAGCTCCGTCGGGAATCGAAGAAGTCTTGCAGCAACTTTTAAATGTGATACTGTTGATTTTCAGCGAACATCGCACACAAGCAAAAAAAGTGTAAAGAAGAGGGAAAAAAAAAGAAAAAAAACGGATAAAGAGTAGGAAAAAAGGAACAAGGAAAAGAAAGAAAGGGTGGAGGAAGAAAAGGAAAAAAAAAAAAGAAAAAATGAATAATTTATTTGTTCCGTTTCAACACCAGCATCGTCTGCCGTCTTCTCTTGTAAATAAACCAAGCAAACCACAAACCGGTGCAGCAGGAAAAAAGCAAACAAGCTACGACTCACAGCCGTCTTTTTTTTTTTCCTCTCATTCCCCTCCTCGTATAATTTGTTTATTTTCTCAAAGGTTTTCTCACATTCATTAACATCGTCTCAAAACCGTAAAATTGTAAATAAAAGGGTTTTGGTGAACCCGTATTCCTTCGTTAACCTTCAATATTAACAGCTCGTTTGCGTTTTCTTGTTTATAAATTGAAAACATTATCGCTTAGTAAGATGTAAATTAATTAAGTCAAAATTATCTTTTTTTATCATTTTTAAAGGTAAACATTATTTTCTAAATTAAAATTTTTTCTGTCCAATTTAAACTGGAGCGGTACCTAAATTTGCTTTTTATTTTTTTAAATTACATATGTCGTTAAATCAATAAATTTGCAAATTTAAACTATTAAAAATATAAATATATGTAATATAACTTCAAAGATCATACGAGAAGCCACAAATCCACATATAGAACGTTTTTATTGATTCGGATATACCTTTCAAAGGTCAAGTCACCTTCATCAGCAAATAACAAATGCAATAAAATCCAAAATAACAGAAAGAATCATTCGATGATGAGTTTAGATAAAGGCATCCGATCAGGGAAAAGGGCAGTAATAAAAGAATGAGATACTACACGAATATGTTAAAATGGGTATGCCTCGTGAACCATGCGTTCGGCACTGATTTATTTGAAGTCCTAACGTAGTACGAATGATACTAAGTTTAAAGATTTTTACACCTGTTATTAGACTGGCTTGTGTGTTTCCCAACAATGTTCAAATTTCGAATTTTCTTGTCATTTGTTATTCCCCGATGAAGGTAACTTAACCCGAAATATAAACCCGACTCAACAAAGAAATTCTATGTGAATTTGCAGTTTCTATGCTTCTTGTTTTTACTATTACGATTGGGCCCACAGCTGTTTGAATCATTTTTTATACTTTAATAATTATAAGCTTAAAGTAACGCCTATAATACGATGTTCTTTATAATCAATCAATTTACCAGTTATTCTAAAAGATCACATTAATCAAAAACTTTTTATGTTAAAAACATGTTTTTCAATAATGCTTATTGAAAATAATTTTATCGATTGTATTGTGCTTTCGCAAGACAATTAGTGACGATATTAAGTTGACATTCCAAAAAAAAATCGTCAATGATGGATAAGATTTTTTTGACTACCTAATTTCTCTTATGATGGATGAGCTTTTACTTTGAAATTTCCGACTCATCTGATAAAGTTTTGATCTCATTTAATTATGGCACCCATATTCATCTGAAAGTGTAATGAATTTTTTTTAAATTTTATTTAAAGTTTCTATTGTTTTTAACCCTTTAATGTTCAAACATAGTTCCCCCTAATGGAAAATTATTAAATTGAGAAAGTGGGTTTATATCGCAATAAATAACAGTTATTATGTGGTTTTATGTATTTGTTTTTAATATTTTTAAAATTATTAATTGTGACCAAATGGTAACATTTTCCCTATAAGGAATAGTTTTCTACGCTATGTTCCAAACACACACACACGCACAAAATATAAACCAAATGTACAAAAATCTTAAGTATAATGGGAATATGCATAATATACCCTTAAAATGCATAAACATATAAAAATTTAGGTTTTTTTTCGTATTTATCGGCCATCCTTTGTGTGGAACATAATAAAGCAGTTTTTTTCCACCTGTCAAACAGAGCACCATCTCAAACTTCTAACAACGAAGCCAGCTCGTTCCTTTTTGATGGTATTTACATCTTCCTCGAGTGTCAGAAATGAACAGGTCAGTGAGCAATTTGGTCGTATCTAGAATCGTCATCTGGGCTGGGATGAATGGGTTTTCGAATTTTGGGTTGGGTACGACTAGATCTTCACTCGAGGGTCTTCCATATTATGGTTTACCACAATTCCGTAGAGTAGCCACAATTTGAAGACGAAATTGCTTCAGTGGTGTTTGCTACTGCTAGTCATGTATAGCAGATAAGCATTTACAATTGCAAAAACAAGTAGATATCCAAAAATCTGTATGTACCATCGTTTTGCTTTTGCTGGTCTTCTGTACAATGTTATCAGGTTATCCACACCACCCATTTGTTTACATGTTTGATGTGCTCTTAGACTACAGATGGGCAATCAATGGGAACCTTTTTCGCTCTTTTTACCCCATCATGATACAGAACTGTTTGGTTCTTGTCTGCAGAACGTGATCGCAAATATAACACATATATTGTCTGCCCATTTCACAAGTATAAATAATTCTTGATTTGCTAGACGTGAAACGTCAACATCAGATTCATTGTCAGAATCACAAATCTGAAGATTTTTAGGGTATTGATCAGGATCAATTGATTTGTTTGAGAAATCTACAGATTCCTCATCATCAGAGATAACTGATCCATCAGAATGAAGTGCGGAAATAGGAACTACAAGTTTGAGAATCTGCTTATCTGCCCTTCCATAAAAAAAATAATGGAAAACATAGTCTGCAAAATTTAGAAAATGAATTGTTAGTAAAAAAATATTTTCCTATTTTTATAAATAAAATGAAAGTTTCCTTATATAAGAACTACATATTTAGTGGACAATGTTACCGTTTGGTAACAAAATAACCACCATTTTGAAAACTGACGAAATCGGTGTTACCAAATGGTAACATGTGTTTTTGTGATTCACTAGCTGAATAAATGTCCCTATACATTATCATTGCTACATCTTACATTTTGAAGAATGAATTCACATGCAACTTACAAAGTATGCTGTTACTTCTTTCTACAGATATTCACATAGAAAACAGCACGTGATCAGAGGTCGTTCACACATCTGAGCACATGGTCTTCATTCTCAAAATTTCAATTCAAGTTTCTTTTATATTTCAGTCAATAGGAGGCAGCACTAGTTAAAAATGACATCACTGATGTATCCAAATGGTCACAAAGAACAGTAACAGCAGAGCTGAGGGCTTTATTAGCTATACTTGATGCTTTTATTGCATGTTACCATTTGGTAACAGTATCAATAAAGGGTTAAGATAGAAAGTTTATTTTTTACGCTACTGCAAATACACCATGAAATTTTTGTCGTGTCACCATCCAACGAAAGAGACCATGAAGAAAATGGGAGAAAAAGTTCATTTTCTTTATTATTTTCATCATTATCTAAATCCTCATTATCTAAATCCTCATAGCATATTCTTGAGTTATTCTTTAAAAGAAACAAGTTATAAAAATGGTTTCAATTTACCCTCAGTGATGCCAATGGCAAGTCCGATAAAAAGGACGACAGCTAGCCTATTAAAGGACAACTCTACGGCCACATACAACTTTATTTAAATCGAAAGACTAACGCATTAATAACATCATAGCATATTTAATTTTTTTTAATTCGAATCCTAAATGTGTGAAAAAACGAAAATTCCGAGCGCGATTTAAAATCGGGAGGCATCCATCTTGGATGGAGGCGTGACGTAGAACGAGGCTTTCTCAGCAAGCATTGCAGTGAAGCTTTAACAATCACTATACAATAACTGCGTTCACTACAATTTTCACAACATCTGGACATGAAAGCTATTCTTTCAGATATCAGTTTTGCGACTTACGAAGATACGGAGGCTTATTTTAACATCTACATAATGAATTGAACAACGATTTGGAGAACCTTTGGGATGATTTGGATCGTTTAGGCGTGAAACCATACAGTTTCGAGTCTCTCCGGCGCGATCACCCGTCATTAGATGAGGAATCCAATGTCGCCGAATCGACGGAAAATGTACCACCCGCAACAAATTGGCAAGTACATATATTTTTGAAATGTGAAAAATTTCATGATACTAATTTTTAAATTAGGTATCAGTGCACAATATGTGAAAATATGCCCACATCACAAGAGAACGTATGCTGTCGTGATTATGCCGAGATCGATCAGCATATGCCCGTGCATCACCGAAAAATCCGTAATATCAAAAATCTGCCTGGACCACGATGTACCAACCATCGCATATAAAAGCGACCAGCTTGGGCATACATAAGTTACAGACAATTTGTTCATTGGATTTGGGTGCACATGCGAAGAAATAATAGAAAAGTTCTTCTCCGTTGCGTTGTGATAGCCATTCGAAAAAATTTTCCTTCACAAGAACATTGTGGTTTCAAATACTGTAAAGTTTTATTAAAACTAATTAAAATTCCCTCAAGCAATTTTCTTTATTTATTTGATCTTAACTAAAATTTATGGAAAAACGAGCTAAATTTCAGATTATCAAATGTATTTTATTACATTGATATATTTTAATTTACCATCTCACTAAAAATAAACTATGGCAAATGTTTTAGCTTCAAAACATTAAACAAAAATTTGCTACTGTTAGCACCATTTACTTATTTAACTAGATTACTTAATAAAATTTTAATGGGGTGTTAGTCAAACTTTAAAAGCAATGGCCAATAACTAGTCCCCCCTCCCCCTTTCTATTTGCGAATTTTCACCAAAACAGTGGCTTCGAATCATAATAAAGTTTTTGGCAGTTCCCCCAACCCTCCCTTCTCTATTTATGGTTGGCTTCCATTAAATGAACAAAATATCGGCCTCGGTGGCTCAGCGGTTGCGTGATCGCCTCTGATGCCCGGGTACGCGGGTTCGATCCCGGCCGAGGACGACGTAGATTTTTCAGGGGGAACTCCTGAGATCATGCACTTCCTTCGGAAGGGAAGTAAAGCCGTTGGTCCCGTGTAGTCGTTTGCCGGCTGCACGTTAAAGAATCCTTGCGAGGCAAAATTTGCGGCCCCTATAACGCCATCCTGAAATGACCATAGCAGTTGAAAAGGACGTTAATACCAAACAAACCAACCCAAATGAACAAAATAATTCCCCTTAACGAAGTAGCAGGAGCTCTGAGTTCGTCATTTTTTGAAAAATTGATTTTCTCGACTGTAGTATTTAGAAATGAAAACGAGCTCTTACGTTGCTCATCATTTCCAATCTGGGCATCTGGTCACTTCAAAACGTGTAGTTGCATTTTGTCCGGTTGAGTTTTATCCGGATACCTCTTTAGTTACATAGCCATGCGCAAGAGATAGTGAGCTTAATTAATTCCTACATTAATACGACAGGATCAATAGCAAAACACTTACCTCTTCGACCAAAAATTATCCATTTCTAATTCATACTCAGAAAATTGACGAAATGATAAATCATTTTCACTACCTGTATTCTTATAGGCAAATACTACATAAGAATGAGGTATGATGAATATGCGATTTACCATTCAGGAAAATTGGTCATAAATATCTCCTCAGTAAATGAGAAAATATCAGGAGACGTTAGAGAGAAAGAGCTAATTTTTAATGCTGAGGCATGGCGATAAAATCCATGTCAGCATAGTGAATTAGATAAATAATTAGCATTAATTAATCGTAAGCGTCCATAGTGTGATTTTTAGTAAACAAACTGAAAAAGAGTTTCCAAATCGACCTCGGTGGCTCAGTGGTTGCGTGATCGCCTCTGATGCCCGAGGACGCGGGTTCGACCCCGGCCGAGGACGACGAGGATTTTTTCAGGGGGAAAATCCTGAGATCACGCACTTCCTTCAGAAGGGAAGTAAAGCTGTTGGTCCCGTGTAGTCGTTTGCCGGCTGCACGTTAAAGAACCCTTGCTAGACAAAATTTGCGGCCCCTATAACGCCGTCCTGAAATGACGATAGTAGTTGAAACGGACGTTAATACCAAACAAACCAAACTAAACCAAATACATTCAGTGTCATTCATGTAACATCTCATTTTTTAAAATCATCCATTCGTGACTTCGCTTTAAAAGCTGCACACATTTCAATAAGTATTCCTTTATATAGAGTACAAAAGTGAATTAAAATGACCAAAGTAATTATTATATAGTAAAAGGCGTGGTTTGATAATATTTCAATATCGCGTGAATCTCCTTTTTTAATCCCATCCTTCATTAGAACTTACATTGGTGACTTTCATTTATTTATTTATTTTAATTATATTTTATTTTCATAAAAAAAAAGTAGATTCATATTTATGTTATTATGATAAAAGTAATATTTGGATACTCTTTTTTAATTTGTTTACTTAAAAAATCACGCTGTAGAAGCTTACAAACAATTAGGATTAGCATTAAAACATTAAATCGACCCCAGCGGCTAGCCTCGGTTTACGTCACTTCCGCAAAAATAATGGCCGGCGCGAGGAGAGTGCAAAAGCGCTATTTTTCGCTTTTCAAAGCATTTTTTTATATAGAAATTATGGACCAAAATTTAAAATTTCAACGGAATCGTGTTATATTTTTATCAAAAATTTAGAATTCTGTAAAAAAAATTATAATCGATTTTTGCATAGAGCTGATATTTGGGATTTATGCTTCACGTGTAAGAGTAAAAAAGGGCGAAAACGGCTGTAAGAAGCCGTCGGCTATAGTTTTATCAAAAGATGACTTTACCGTAAAGCCGTTGGACGTACTGGACGAAATGCAACAGCCGTTAGCTGAATTTGGACAAAAATACAACAGCCGAGGAGGCATACGTCACAGCGCATCCAACTTCAATCTATATCTTGCAACAAATTGCAGAGAGAGTACAGAGAGAGCAATAAGTGCTCGAATATAGACGGAGACAGTTTGTCCTAGATTGACTGAGGTAGTTTGGGAGCAAGGTGATCTTTGCGAAGACTATCTATCCCTAACACCAAACTAACGTGGCTTATAAACGGCAATACAATGGCCTTCAGTGATGAAACTCGCTTCTATCTCAGCAATGATGATTGCTGAGTGAGAATCTGGAGACGATATAGCGATTTTTATCATTAACATCATTGATAAAAACATCGTTTCTGAATTTGCGAAGTCGGTCGTTCTGTTGCCGATTTTTTCGAATTTTTTGATTTTTGACTTCGAAATCGGATAGAGCATCAAAAAGTAAGTAAAAGTCATAATAGGAACCCATGTCCTATCTATTAAGAACATTGCCAAAATGTTCGCAGAACCAAAATGCTTATTTTCAATGATGAGCCTGCTACTTACTAACCAGCCTCTGAACACTATAATTGAAATGAAAATCATTTTTTAGAACATTTTAATCTAGGTTAATACCAAGTTTTGTCTCATTTGAATCATTTTTGTTCATAGGGTTGCGTTTTCTCTTCGGAATAAGGTAATTTTAATTATTTTCTTATATAAGAATAGGAGTTGTGATAAAATATATTAATTATTTTCTCTTTGACACTCATTTAAACCGCACCATGTAAACAAAAAATGTGGATTAAGAGTAGTCAAATAAAGTAACTAAAGAGTGAAAAAAATAATTTAAATTAAAATTTTAAAGTAATCTAATTTATAATAATAAATACAAAAACTCTATTCAGCATTTTAAATCTAAGTGCACCGTGGTTATGTACATTAGCGTGATATTGGGAGATCAATAAGTTAAAGTACTCTCTCTCTCTAATACTGAAAGTAATTAGCATTTAAAATTCATTTATGTATTGACATTAATAAAGTTGTCTGTCTAACATTTAAGATAATAAAAGAATTTGCTTTATCCATCGTCGCTTTAACTGACGACTTGGCAAAATACATTATTTCATACCATATGTTAAACAAATGCATTTAAAATAAGTTTTAAAAATAACATACAGAACCGAAACGCTTTAATGTATATCCATAAGAACGTACGTGTTGGTATACATAATTTATATCGCGCGTTAAACAATAAAACAACCCCTGTCAAGTTGATCCTTGCAAAAGATTCACATTAAAAATAGCCGAATCTAAGCGCACTTCAAAAAGTTACGACTGTAAAACTCCGAGAGGGCTTTTGTTGATGAATGCAATCAATTATGACTCGCTGATGATAGGCGAAATGTATAGGCGATCGATATAATAAACCGAATCAAACACTCCATCGAAACGATGGCATAGAGCTCAATAATAATAGTAATCCTTTTAAAATCAATGACAATTTGAAATAAGCATTTCAGCAACCTCGCTCAGTTCAATCCGCGCGGTTCACGAAAGCTTCGCTGCCTGGGCTATAGAGCAGCTATACAAACAAATACTAATAACACTAAACGTAAACATGTTATCATTAAACTATAAAACCCTTTAGGAAAACTATTTAATGAATTTTAAAAATGTTCTGAGTAGTATTTAAAAGCCCTATTGCTCATTAGTTCAAGAGGCAGCAAGCGAGCCGCACTGATCTCTTTTACGTATATAATTCCAAGCAAATTGGAATGCAATAAAGCAGTTCAAATACGCAGTAAATACGGTCATATTGCAGTCAAATATAATATTCCAAAGACTGTTAGGAACTCCAAGTAATTAAAAGTTTAAAAGTAGTGAATTTTTCATTAAATCCTCATAAGCTGAAGATGTTCTTTATTTGAAACGTTATAAATATTTTTCCTTTTCAATTGTAATTTTACCCATCTTGGTTTTCTTTATCGAATCCGATTGCTAAGGTACCATTTCAGAGTGAATTGACCCTCGACCTTTCC
This sequence comes from Rhysida immarginata, assembly GCA_023313115.1. Taxonomy (NCBI): domain Eukaryota; kingdom Metazoa; phylum Arthropoda; class Chilopoda; order Scolopendromorpha; family Scolopendridae; genus Rhysida; species Rhysida immarginata. The sequence goes on along the minus strand of JAHWFO010064584.1, from coordinate 1,352,875 downwards.
TTCCGATTTCCTGCTACCTAAAAGGCAGAGTCAATCTTTTCAAAGCCAACACCAACCAATGAGCTGCTTTTTTTATTTCCTTGCAGATTGTGGATTCTTCACATTTCACGTGACATCGTCTCAAATTATAGATCCCTCTCAACGAACCTCGAAACATTTCCTGAACAAAGCGAAACTTTAATTCCTGTCCCCTTCCCCTTCACTCGTTTAATCAGCTTACTGTGTCTTTTTTTGCCTTCATTTTCTCTCCATTAGTTTCTCCTCTTTCCTTTCTGATTTTTTTTCCAAGTGGATTTCTTCATTTTATTACTTCGGTTTCTCTTATACCTTGAGACGAGCTATTTACAACGGAGAATGTAGGTTTGTAAATGTTAATAACTTAGTGCAAAATCAAACACAAATGTAATTCTTTTTAGAGCAGCTAATTCACACAATTTTATTGGGAAAAATCATTTCTAACACTTTTTTAATTAAAAGTTCTGACACAAATTTAATCAGGAAATTTCTTTCGCAATCGATATTGGAATAGTTCATTTCTATTTTATCGTAGACTTTACTCAATGTACAGGGTGATTCAAAATGATGCCAGGCATTTCAAAATTTTACTATGCATTTATTTTATAACATAAACTAACCAGCCGGGGTATAAAATGCAGGAAAACTCAAATATTTTTGATTCTAGCATTACAAATGTTCTATGTGATCCCCTCGACAGTCAAGACGATAGTCAATCTCATCCCAAACTCCTTTCAGCATGTCTGCAGTTACCAGTCCCGTGCTTTTGCGTTTACAAAAACATCCAGTTTCCAGAAATTGATCATACCACTTACTGATGCTTTTGTCAATAGGGCAGTCTTTATGAAATTGCCTACGAAATGCCCGCTGGACTAAAATTAAGAGTTTGTTTTTGCATACTCCAAGACGCAATATGCCTTTTCATTCACAGACACCATCTTTACTTTTATCGCGAAACTAACGCCACCACAGCCTCCAATTGCGGGAAGGTTAAAAATATTTGAGTTTTCCTGTATTTTAAACCTGGTCTGGTTAGTTTTGTTATAAAATAAATGCATAGTAAAATTTTGAAATGCCGGACATCATTTTGAATCACCCTGTACTTTAATCCACACACGGAATACTTTTTATGGAAATAAACGCTTTGGAATATTTATAATCAGTTTCCCATGCAAAAAATAAATGTCTTCAAATGACTTACTTTTCAAACAGTAAACGATTAGTTTATACAGAAGATTGAGCCACTTAACAATGAACGATTGCACACACTTTTAAACATGTGCATTGCAGAATATGTCTACGCAGTTACATGACAAGTTTAAACTTGAAATAGTGACAAAATTGAACACGTTTTTAGAAGGATATTTATGCGCCCTTTCCGACACAAGTTTCAATTATTCCCTAATAAGTGGAATGCGCAAGAAGCCAGGTCTCATAAGTAATCTTATTCAGAGGAACAAACAGCTCCACCTCAGGATAGATAAGGGCCGTGATGAAAAACGAACCAGAAACAGCATTCAGCAGTAATACAGTTAACGTGAAGAAGTTACGCCATCTTTAGAAAACCCACCTACACATCGCCACAGGGCCAAGAAGCTAAAAACGTCTCAAAGAAGTGTCGGACGCATCATTCAAGAAAACCTGAAATGCAGTGTCGGTTTAAGGATCGTTTGACAGAATGGCGCATCCGCGAACGCTTCACCAATGCCAGAAAAGTGTACGAACACGTAACAGATGGCAACAGGTGATCATCCTAGAAGAAGGTTGGTATACCTCGATGACACCAATAAACAGCGAGCCATTCACTAATGTCACAAAGATGGCAAAGGGCGGGCTACTTTCATCAACTAATGCAAAGAGAAATTTTCCAAAGGTTTTAAAGTTGCAGGTGCATATTTTATTTTTGATATAAGGTAAGCATAAAGGTTTTTATTTTTATTTTTGGTATTTTATCCGTTAAAATCAACTCGGCCTGCTTTCATCCCAAGGTAATGGACACAATTTACCATCAAGAAATTCCCCGTCTCTACGGACGCTCGTCCAGTCATATCTCAGTTTCTTCACCGACCTACTACGCAAAAAAGAAGCAGGAATCGGAAGTTCAAGATGTTACCGTTTTCATCCATCGCGGTTAAGTCCCCAGATGCCTCACTCTTAGATTTCCGTGGTTTTGGACTTCTTAAAAGGGAGCTTGAAAACCGTCGACTTATAAAATAGAGGTCTATGGAAAGTGTGAGATATGGTATGGAGCAGCATCCATTTTGCATAGCTTCGCAGAAGTTTGTTACAATGAAACTGCGACGTCGGACCTTGACCGTAACAGGAAACATCATAACAATTGGTGAAGAACTGTATCCCGAAGAGAAGCCGAAGGTCAAAATCGTTCAAATTTAACTGTCTTAACCTTCTGTAGCCTAATAGGGTAAAGGAGAATAATAATAATCCAAACAGTTTACCGTTTCAAACTAAACCTTTTTCTTTACAAAGGTTAATTGGACAGCTTTTGACGATAGTCTAGCCACTTTTAGTAAATTATATTGAACAATTAGAATACATATATCGGGTATAGAAAATAAAGCCCTGTATCAAACACAACAACTAGATTCTTCAGAGTATATTGGTTTGTATAAAACTCCTACCTCTTTTTTTTTAGTTAGTTTCCTATCTGTAATATCCTATTCAGCCATTCACAAAATTTTCTTTTATAAAACGCTAATAACGTAATTATCTCAAAAAATATTCCGTTTTTTTTAATAGTCCATCCAAGAGCAATTTTGAGGAATTAATTTGGTGAAATTTTATTGCAAAACATCTTTGATTTTTTTATACAATCTAATGTCATAACATCCCTAAATTGTAAGACATCTTAAATGTTTGTAATTAAACGGACAGTACTCAGAGCCATCTGTACCTCCATCTTACAACCGGAATGGCATCAAATTTGGCAGGGGACTAATAATGACATAGGAAGAAGGATTTCGCGAAAAAAAAATGTAATTCAAAACAACACCGATAAGAAAAAGGTGGCGCTGTTGTAGTCTACGCAACCCAGAATTTGCATAAAACGCGGATAAAAGTTCATAATACTTGGCTAAGTATGTGGGAAAACAGCGCTAGTAATTCTGGCTAGAAACAAATGTGGAAAGACAAACTTCGAAAGACATTCCGAGGACCAGTCAGCTCCAACATGCGTTCTACGTTACCTTAGCGCGTGTTAGTTGTGATGTCATTTTATATTCACCAGTCCAACGCAGCTGCCTCCGTGAGTTTAGAACCCGTCACACCCTGCGGAAAGATCCTTTATCAATTAATGCACTGAAATTCATGATTCAGAAGTTTGGCTGTCACATTCTAGGTGGTCGATTGTCTCGCCGGGGAATGGAATGTGCTCAATAAAACGTTATGCTTCACTTCAATCTTTGTTAAATTTGTCTGTTCCTTGTAACTTTTTTTTTACACTGCACAGGACATCCTTTTCCCCTATCGGCGACATTTGGAACTACAATTCGGAATATTTTACAACCGAATGGGCTCGGATATACTTCTTCCGACATTAACGATCTACTAACAGACTGGGTTCATTTGTGAATTTGCTTGTGCTCGTTTATTAATAGTTAATTAATTTTAGCTATTACAATGCTACATGATTATTAAAATTTGAATATCATCATGTTATTACATCTTTCCTGTCTAGCCATATTTCCCATAAAGCGATATGTATTAAAAACTATATTTACTTTACCAGATTCGGTTTAAATGTTATATTATTGGGTACTTAATATCACAACAATAATAATAAGATCCCCAAGGATCTAATATCATTTTCTATGCCCTTCATTATTTGAATTGTAATTGATACTTAAGACAGGTTTCTGAGTAAAATTCTAAAATAAATAAATAAACGTACGATGAATAGCGTGCGTGTGGAAACGGTCATCTTCAAACAACATTCGCAGTTGCTAAAGAGCTGATTTTTCACATAATTTAAAGATAAATCTTTCTGAAGTATTATCAAATAATTTATTTCTTAAATCTTTTCCCAATGCCTATTATCGATATTGTTACTCTGTCGTTGCTAATTTTAATTTATGATTGAAATAAAAAAATTCGCCGTCAAATACCGAATATTTCCTCTATTATCGGAATATTTTATTAAATGGATAAATCGATCACGGAAAATCACTTCTTTTATTGAATGAAAAATGTTTTTAATTTCTATCATAGAAATATCTTAGAAATGTTTAAAATTTAGTACGTTTTCCGTTTTTCAACAGAAAAAAAAATTCTTCTTATGTAAAGTTAAAATTAAAAAAGGAGTCGCTTTCCGGCAGTAGTATTCCTGTCGCATAGCTTTCATTTAAATAAAAGTCTTTTCTTTAAGAATAAATCTTTGCAAGTTAGTAATGCCAGCAAGTTTTTTTAACTTAGAAACTTTGGCATTCTTTCTCCCCAAAGGCAGCAGAGCTTGCCAAAATGAAAAAAGAGATTTAGAAATTAGGATTAAAAATTATTTTCTTGTTACATTTAGACCATAAAGATGACAGTCTGTGAAAAGTCTTTACAAAGGATAAAATGTCGGGACAAATGGGTTAATTTCGTAGTTTTAAAGCCCTATTTATAATCCTTTAACATATCTTTAATGCTTTATTATCGAATAAATTTTTCGAGACTCAAATGAGTCTGCTTTAAAATATAAATAAATAATTTCAGCTAATCAACACATCGGCGTTTCCATTTTTCTTTTTTCTATTATCCATCACGTTTATATCTTGCTTATAATCTCATCTTCCCCACTTCAAGTTGATATTTTTCTCTTACTTTATTATTTTTCCTTGTTTTTTTTATTACGCTCATTTTTTAAATCAATTGCAGCCCATATTTCCTATATGTATTTTTCCCTTCTCCTTTCAATTGCATTTTTTTTCTCTTCTCAAACCCCTTCACCTTCTCGGTGCATCGTCAACGGCCGCCGCCGCTGTAGGTGGATACGACTCCTTCCGAAGCCACATTCTTAATGTCCGTCCTGAAGACGTTAAAGTGCCGAGAGAAATTACCCTTTATGAAAAATTCAGCGCTTCCGTGACTTAGCGTAGAAACTACGAAAACCTTTTCCTCTCCCGCTAAGAAAGATCCGCTTTCCCTTCCCTCTTTCTTTTTAATATTTTTCTCCTTTACTTTTTTCGTCTAAAGACGAGTGCTCGCTCGGCCCGTCTAAAACGTTAAGAAAAGGCCCTGAGCTCCACTATATATATTCAAAAGTGTTTGTTTGTCGTCTTTCACTTAGATCATTAGATATATTCAAAAAGCGTAAAGTTTTTATTCTTTCTCTCTATTTCATTAACTTCGTTTCGGCTGGAGACATTTGAATGAAGTCTTTTTCAGGCCATATTTTGTGTTTAAAACGTATACTACGCTCGCTTTATTAATCTCTCGTCTTACTCGCATAAAACGCTTTTAAAGGTGCCATTCAACTATATTAATACTTTTAATGTGTCATGTTTCACGAATATTTTGCAGTTTTTGACATGTTTGATATTATTTCTGACCTGGGAATTAATCATTATAAAAATTCTAATAGCGATTTTAATTTATTTTACTAATGATCTGTTTACGGTCCAACTTATGTTACAATCAAAGTGTAATTTCCAGGATGTCGACTTTGAAATAATAGAATAATAGCCCTACTTTGAATCAGCTATACTTTCTTACCGTCATAAACTAAAATTCTACATCCACAATAAGATTTAATCAACTCAAAAGTATATTTGTGAAAAAGGCTTTGCTGCCGAAATGTATATTTGTGTTGATTAAATCTTATTATTGTAGAATACTGGTTTTGTTGCTAACAACTTACATGATTTAAAAAGCCATAACAACAATAGTAAGAAACCAGGTTAGGTTTTGGGGCTTTTTCGGGCTGCATAATATTGCATAAAAAATTGTTAAAATAACAAAACTGTAATAACAAGCAAGAACACGGTTAAAATACGATCGTTAAAGGATTGTTGTCAGTTTCTGGCACTATCGAACGCGTTTATGACTACAGCTCAGATATTGCTTAGCCTGAAAGTAAATCCGATACGGAAATAATCTCAGATTCTATTTGCTATGCTGCACAAAATTAAGAGAGACCAGATTGGGTGGTAATTTGAATCTCTACTAAAAATTATCATAACGTGAATAGAATAATGTTCAATGGCTTGAACATTTGGAGTCAGCCGAAAGGAAGCCGAGCGTATGTAAATAGACAGCAGCCTCTATTGTTATTTGTTGATTTTCATAAATGTAACAATATAACGTTTCACTGATCAAACAACCCTTAGGATGTTTCTAAAAAAGTAACCGTGCGGCGATTACACGCTTTCTAAGTCACGTAGATATTTTTGAATTGCATCATAGTGATGATTATTGTTTAACGACACGATCTCTTTAATACTAGGCATAATGAATCCAACAATTATGAGAATTGTCGCCATAGCGTTACTTTACAGACATGATCTTAATAATGTTTTTCTAATACCAGAAGACATTAAAAAATTAAATATAGCCAAACAACACGATTATACAATTCAATTTAAAGTAACGAAAAATAGGGAGTGTCTAGTTAAATTATAACAGCTGATTATGTTGAATTCACCGTGTTAATTGCTCATTTTAACTGGTCTCTTGTCCTGCAACGCTATACTAATAGCAAGCTATACTGTTTGTAAATTTTAGGAGAGGAAAATAAGGTTTATAATTTAAATCTACAGAAATAATTTTATCTTCATATAGGTCGAAGGCAATCCTTCGTAAGAGAAATCCTCATGTTTGTATATAAGACCGAACCAAGAACGAAAAACTTAATTCTGATCTAAACTATAAATAAAATATTTCGAACTCAGTGTAATATTCTTATACGTCGGTATTTTCGGATATACAGGGTTTATATAAACCCATGTCACAAACTCTGAGATGAGTGATTCCCCACAGCGAGATGACAACAAACGTTCATATAAACATGGTTCGGATAACAAACCGTTTATGAGATTTCCACAGTTAAAATTGAAGTTTCAGCAGCTGGTTTTTCTACTTTTTGGATGGCAAGTGACATGCGGAGAAACTACAACAAATTCTTGAAATAACGTCCCATTTATTGGTTATTAACAGGTGCGCCTGCTAATAACTTCAGCTGTACTTAAATAACCAATCAGGGGGGTGAATTGGATACTGTAATAAACGGTTCGTTACCCGACCCCCCTCCCCTGAACGGTCGTCATTTTGAACATTTGTTGTAACCATGTTTATATGAATTTTTGTTTTCATCTCGTTGTGGAGAATCACCACAAGAAGTTAGCGACAGAGGTTTAGATACACCCTGTAGTGAAGATAACATTTTTCTGAACTCTAAAAATAGAACATAACATAGTATTTCGAACGCTTTATATTTTTAGACTTTTCGATCAATTTTATTAAAACAAAAGTCAATCTTCAATTCCGTTCGAGAGTTTTCTTGGAATTTTTCCCTTCTCCGTAATTTTTTTTTTTACCAAGCAATATACCTTAAAGTAAATACACCAACCATCAGTACATAATTAAATTTATTTTAAAGACTGTTCAATTAAGTAAATAATACTTTAAACGACAATGGCAAAGCGAAAGTAGCAAGTTTGAATGCCATCCGTACACTAGGGACCACGGTCATACAGTTCCAAAGGATCGAGCTACAAATGTGTTTGGAGAATTGACTAAAAAAGAAATAATCGTGATTTGGAATACATTTTGCCATAATAAACTATGAATAGCTCAGAAACTACGGAGACTCATGAAGCTCATCAATAAGCATAGTGATAAACCATAAGCGCTTGTGCAAGGGTATATCCCACGATGATAAATAAATTTATCAAAAATGCGATACTAATCATTCACATCCATATCAAAACAGCACTGGTCCAATCAGTATATCGCTTGTTCTGGTATTCAATCCAAATATCGTGCTTTGTAAAAGACAACGCGGTGGGAATTAATTGTCGCTTTGCCATAGTTTATAATGATGTGCTATATATATATATAAAAGAAAAATATTCCAAGTGAAGAAAATATCAAATTAATGTGTCCGTTAATTTTCCAATTAAATTTACGAATACATTAATCTACAGGGTGAATACAAAAGTCTGAACACCCCTTTTATTTTTTGAACCAAAGCAGATATGTCAACTTTGATGAATCCAATGAATAGAAAGTTGTGGGTGGCCTATCCCATGGTGCACTTTTCATCATCCCAAATATGCAAATTAGGACACATTCAAAATTTATCTCAAAAACCGTAAGGGATAGAGAAAAAAACCCAATTGCAAACTTGTTCAGCATAAAAAAACAAACAAAACAAAAAAAAATCATCCAAATCGGACCAACCAATCACCCACAATCACGTGATCATTTTGACCATTTCCGGAATAGTGTAGCTTGCCATCCTGGAATTGTTCTGTCTTCTGTGTGCTGAAACATGCCTTTTATTTGCTTTTCCGCATGAAAGTGAATGTGAGTATGGTAATTTATGTTAATTTTTTGATTTGCATGCTTCACATGGTGGAAATATCAACATTCAGTTTTCCTTGTGCAGTGTGACTGTAAGCTACAAACAGTTCACCACGTGATTGTGGGTAATTGGTTGGTCCAATTTGGATGTTTTTTTTTGTTTTGTTTGTTTTTTTATGCTGAACAAGTTTGCAATTGGGTTTTTTCTCTATCCCTTACGGTTTTTGAGATAAATTTTGAATGTGTCCTAATTTGCATATTTGGGATGATGAAAAGTGCACCATGGGATAGGCCACCCACAACTTCCTATTCATTGGATTCATCAAAATTGACATATCTGCTTCGGTTCAAAAAATAAAAGGAGGGTTCAGACTTTTGTATTCACCCTGTATATTATACACTTATGTGACTAGATCTTTGAAACCAAATGCTTGTGGCCAATTATTTTCGGCAGGCAAAACAAATGTATGAATGCCATTCCAACACTAGCTTTCATTTGCTAATGTTGTTCAAAGCATATTGTTCAGAGGGGGAAGCAAAATAAATAGAATTTAATGGGTGGTACTTAAAAAGAAAGAACCCCAAAACTTAAGAGAAACGCGGCTCGTTAAAAGATTTTATTTTGGTTTAGAAATTGCGATATTTATTTATAAAATACAAAAATTCTGTACAAAAGAATGTTCTATACAATATGATTTAATTGAGGAATAGGCATTGCGATCTCAATTACAAAAGAAAAATATTTCTCGGAATGAAAAAGAAATACAGTACTTAAATGTACGTTAAATACAGCAAAACACTAACGAGAAATATTAATCGCTACATTGAGCGAATTGAGATTAAATATAAAAAAAATTGAGACAGACCAATTCCTTATAAAGAATAAGGAAAAGAAATTTCAAATTCCCATTTAATGTTTAAAGAAAGACTGCGAAATCATAATTAATTATTAATGGGAAATAAGAATTGAAATGTGCAGCATGGCGTCCCTTATGCGCGTTATTGTTGAAATAGCATTAAAAGAAATTTCATTATTACCTTATGGGTAAACCCGTAAAACAATGCTGCTCGGTAAAGAATCATGGCTGCCGCGAGAAAGTGAGAAATTCAATAAGAAACTAAACATCGAACGGCAGGGTAGGAGTAATTTGCAGAGCATTGGAATGAAAATGATAAATGGAAGTTGAACGTCATGCTGCAGGTTAGTGAGGACGTGGAGGACCAGAAGGAGGGACGACTGGTCAGGCCAGAAGCTGGAACAGTAAAAAAAAAAAAAAAAACAGTAACCACGGAAAGAACATCAACAATAGTGGGACACACATCTTCGTGATCACGAAAATTATTCGCGAGGGACAACTAGCTGCAGACAGTGATAATCACGTGGAGATTTTTTAATTAACATTTACTAAAACAATATATACTCAACAATCACTGTCTGCAAAACAGTAAAAAAAAACTTAAAGAATAGAAAAAATAGAATAATTAATTGCAAATAAAATTATATCTATTTTTACATAAAAAAATCTGAGTTTTCCCGAACACATATTAACTATCCTTTTTTGAAAAGGATAGCATTTCCTTTGCATAATAAAGAGCTTATTGTTTATTATCTGTGTCTTATATACCACTTTTTGCTTATTTAGTTATATAATTTTTTTTCTATGCAATACATCTTTATCAAAATACAGAACTAAGTAATAAAAACGAACAATATTACTCTAACAAAAAATATATAAAGTGTTGAGCCTCGCTTAATCGTTGCGATTTTTACGCTGTACAGTATGTCTGAATGTAAAAATCCCCCTTTGACATTTGATGTTCTTTTCCCTCCGTCGTATGTTTTCTGCAAAATTTCTCTTATTTAGCCAGCAGCTCCTCTATTTTTCTCTTCTCTGGTCGTCCAAAGGGATTTTAGTCTGGAGCTGCAGCAGATTTTCGGTGAAACCTCAGCGATTATCAACTCATCGCCTAGAAATTGCTTCATTAATCACTTGGTGCTCCTTCTTCTTGCCTCCCATTTTCGAGGGGATTACAGGCAAAGAGAAGATGCTAACTCACCAAGTCACTCCACCCCTCCCCGTCGTACCACTCCTAGTACCCGTACGAAACCGAAGGAGGGCTTTAAGGGAATTGAAGAGAAGAACCATAAAAGAGTCAAAGAGAAAATTCAGAGAACTGTAATGAAGTTCATGGCAAGAGGGTTTTGGCCCGATTTACACGTCTATTTAGCATTTTATTATACTGGGAAAAATTTTATTCCAATGATATTGACTCTCTCCTTATTTTTTTTTTTTTTTTAATTTTTGTTCCTTCACATAGAGAATGAAATGATTACAGCAAAATTTATTTTACACTAGAATTAGATGCTCTCTTTTATTTGTGTTTTTTAAAATAGAAAAGGCGAAAATATTATATTTTTTATAACCGGATTTGTAAAGTTACCTGATCGGAATATGAATTTCGGAAAGAGTTTCAGACATTCTTAAAAATTGTTTAAATAATGTTCAGAAAGTTCGTAAAGTTATTATAGTTTAAATTTAGTTTAAAATGTTTCTATAATTTTAATTGTTGTCACAATTTATTCAATTATTGCGACTTTTTGGTTAACTCCTAAGGATCGTAAATCGCTTTGAAGGAGTTTGTGGCTTAAATCGCCTTGATAGGACACGGTTTTCTGATTATTGTTCGCAAATTCGAGTGTATTAGTAATTTTTTTATATGCACTTAGTATATAATCATTTCGTAACTTTGTCATTTTTTAAAAAAAAACATATTTTCAAACTTTTTTAGACAGTTACACACATAAATACAAGCATTAGTATTACTATAAATGTTTATTAATGAATAAGATTACTTAAAACCTGTAGTTTTATATTACTATTAAATAATGTCAAACTGCAATTTTAGTACTACTTAAATTTATTCTTTTTCCCAATGCTTTTCGCCTGTCGGCTTTTTCACAGTCATTCGGAAAATCATTCCAGTTAAGCTTAACTTATAAGATCTGTTTTCACCGAAATATTTTTAAAAGTTTTCTCTTCATCGCTAAAACTTATGACATTTTCGGCTGTTCAAACGTATTCCAAAAACCTTTTTGTAAGTTTTAAATTTTATTTTTAATCCTTTAATCGTAAAAACTGCCGTATGCTTTAGAAATTTAGCTTTCAGAACCTGATTCGGAATCAATCAAACTTCAGGAAATGTATTCTTCGACTTCACTTTACTTACTTCTAATTCCGTATCACTGGAACAATTACGAGGAAGAGTCAAACATCAAAGGTGCATTTTCGTTTTCTGAATTAGGTGGTTGGCAGCACTGAATGCTCCATTATTAATCATAACCAAAAGCTATTAAAGCAAGAAATAAAATAGATAAACGAAACCACTATTCCACAAATAGAGAAAATTTTAGTGACTCCATGTACAGTCGGGTGCAAAAAGGTTTTTACCTGCCTCGTAGTAACTCAGCATACCGGAGAGTCAAGGCAGATTAGACTGGACCTGTCCCTTCTAAATGAAAATAGGGTAGCAGGTACACGCTTGGGATGTGCTATTCACGTCTTCAACTATAACTTAAGTCTAAACGTTTATGCACCCGACTGTACATTTCGTTGGCTAGACTCGCGGATGAAGTTAGCATAGCCAACGGAATGTGCATTTAAAATAAAAATTCCTGTTGTGGGATAATGGTTTCTTTTGTCTATTTTATTTCTAGACTTAATAACTTAATGTCCACAGTTTCTAGCCTACTTTGTTATTTATAACCAAATGTATTTCAGAGTGGTAGTATATTGCTTAGCTCTGTCTGGTAGTGATTATATGTAAATTCATACAAGTGGTCTGTTTTCGCACTGCTTCACTTAGATAGGGTAAACCCAGCAGGCAATATTCGCAAAATGCAGCAGCAAATGGCTAAGAGCTCTATAAGTGGACAGATAGTTTTAAAAATGGCGACATCTGGCTATGATGAAGAGCGTTCAGTTAGACCGTTTATTTTTGGTTGATACACTCTTAAAAGTAAAACGACAGTCACGGCTATTCTGAGTACTGCGAGATCTTAAACCGAAAATAAAGTTTAAAGACTCGAGGAGAGCATTCAAAGTGCGTGAATTTGCTTCAGGATAATGCTCATACCATTCAGTACAATTGGGAAAACGATTTAAGGTTTTGATTTGCTGGAGAATCCAACACATAGTCCTGACGTTGCTGCCATTGACTTCACCTTTTTGCAGAAATTTTCTTCGGATTACGATGTTAGCAAAGCGGTGTAAGAGTGGCGCGCGAAGTCAAAAATTTTTCTTCTAGGACAAAATTCAAAAGCATCTTGAAAGATAGACTAAAAGCATAAAGGTAAAGCGGGATTATATAGAAAAGAAGTTAGTCTGTTGGCGCATAATCTCGTGCCTTCGTTCGTTTTTTTTTTTTGGCCATGACCGTCAAACCGTGACCAAATTGAGTTGTTACAATTTGAATGGGAATATGCAAAGAAGTCCATATACTTTTTGACATTTCGAACATTTTTAAATGTTAAAAGAAATTTCAAACCGAAGATAATTAGGACGCTTACAAATGATAAAGATTGGAAAGACTGGATGGAATATGCCTATATTTCGTTTTATTCGAAATGGTGACAAATGAAAAGAAAGGATTAAAAAAAAAACTAGACACACCCTTCGGAACAAACTTAAATTTGAAAAATTTACTTGCTTTGGATTTTTCCTACAATTTTATTTTCAATTACTTCAATATGATTTCAGAATTAATCTTAGTAAAAAAAATTATATCTGTAAGTTAAATTGATTTTAGATATATAAGAATTTTTAAATACATAATATAGAGAAGCGATCACGTTCAGTTAAAACTTTTTCTCTATGCTGACAGGTAGTAATTTCTTGAAATTTCATGTCGATATTGAAATAAAAAGGGAAGCGAGCCAGCAAACGAGAAAGAGAGAGAGAAAGAACGCGAGACCTTTTTATAGTTTTCCCCATTCATATCCATTTGGCTAACGGCTGGTTTACTCGTGTGTGCCTTGTGTCTCTATTCTCGCCACTACTCGCTTCCGCTAACTTCCTTGACGCGAGGCTATCAGCACTTCCTGCACGCGATATTACACTTGGAACGAAAGCCCTTCGCGCGCCCAACAGCCACCCACGCATCTAGATGCGACCGGTGAAGCAGGTAACACGGCATCGGGCGAAAGGGGGACGGGGAGGGAGGTTGGGCCGCCCGTCGTACAACAAAACCATTGGCAGAGAAAAAAGAAAAAGAACGAAGGAGAGACTGAGAGAGAAAAGAGAAAAGGAACCGTTGATCGCTTCTGGCCATCGTCGCTGACCGACCCTAATCCCGTTCCCCCTCCCCCACCCCAATCCCGAATCTCCCCCGCTCACCTCCTGCCCAACATTCTAATGAAAAATCGGCTCGTGGTTACCTAGCACGCAACGCTTCCCCGACCACCCGACAAATCCTGCAGAAAAGCCGCCACAGTTTTCTGTTTAGCGGAGAAGCATCCCGGTCTCCCCTCCCTTCGAAACAATTCAAACTTTGAAGACATAGTTAAGTGCTATCAACCGGTCTAAATGTGTTATTATATTCCGCCAACAGCATTTATAGCTATTAAGCAGCAAGAAAAGCTTCCAATTGCCATCCAGTTGATACTGAGATAGTTGCTCCCCAACTCAGCTAAATGTTTTAAAGCGATGTCACGATTTTTGTTGGCGTTGGCTGTCGTGATCGCATTCAGCAATGCACTCCGTTCACAATGCAGGAATCCTATGTAATTCGAATGCAACATCGCTAAAAAGACCATAAAGCATCTCAAAACGTTTTTGGTGAGCTGTTGTGCTTAGTTCGAGGGTTGTTTTTTTTCTTTATCTAACTTCTTCATAAGAATTCTTTCGGAGTTTATTTTGTTTTATTTTTCGAACCTCATACAGACACTTTTATTAAAATGATAACAAACCATAGCTCACTTGAAAAGTGATGCCCAGTTAAGGGATAAACGGAATGGCAAAAGTATAAACCTTAGCAATTGAATTTAAATGTCAAAATTTTTTTTAATTAAAAAAGCACAAAGTCATGAACTATGACTTTGATTCATTTTCTAGTAAGAGTTACAAAAGAAAATTAGCTATAAGAGCCGGTCCTTAATTAAAAAAATTACACCAATTACTTAAAATATGGACGGATTCACATATTTCAAAATATGGCAAGTTTCTAAGCTTCGCGCAACTTGTTATTCAACGGAAAATGGGACGCCAAAAAAGACGTTTTGGTATATCTCGCTTGAGCGCAAAAATAATTTTCAAATTCGCAATGAAGAATAGAAAATCAAAAAATTTTCTGTTTTTCATATCCAGAAAATTTACTTTAAAAATCAATGCTAAAGTCTACTGCTATAAATTAATTTTCTTATTTTACATTTTAAAAAATGTTTCCACCAGTTTGCCTACCTGAAGTTGACTTCGCTGCGGCGAGCATTATCCAAAGGAGTGCGAGTACAGTAAACATTCTCCGTGGAGTGTACAACGTTCCCGCCGTTGAGATGCTCATCGTCACAATTGGCAAGAGAGCACGATGATCCTTAGCAGTCGATTGGGCACTGGAACCCTTGAACGTGGCAGCTGCCGTCACCTCCGCCGCCGCCGTCGTCGAGGCTCCTCTTTCTTTCTCTCTCAATCTCTCGCCAGTGAAAACCGCCGGAGCCTCGTCCTTAGAGTAAGGCAGGGACAACGATTCGGAGTGAAGTGTGCGCCGCTACTGCTGCCGATGGTAGCGCTGATGTTTGTGATGAGAGTCGGTCGGGGTAAACGGGAGCCCAGTTCCACTCAACGACAGTGGGATGAAGGGGATTCGACGTCCACGGATACAAATGGGACCAGCCGCGGGACCAGCGCGGCCGTAGAGGGTCACTAGTGCGAGTAATTCACGTATCCTCGCTGAGTACTCATGTTGCAATAGGCGACGGCTTGTGAATCGTAACAAATAGAGAAGAAGAAAAAACAACACGAGATTAAAAGCAGCAGCAACAAACAAACAACAACAACAACAAGGGCATCAACAGCAATAATATCAACAACAATGATGATAACAACAATAGCGCGAGTAACTAGGGCGGAAGTGGCATGGGGCGGTGATACAAGAAGAAGGTAGAGCAGGAGGAGAACAGGTGCCGCTCTCCGGACAGGGCATGGCCGACGACACGCGCTCGGTCGAGGAGGCTGCGATGCACCCAACCACCAGCACAAACACTCGCCGCGAGTCGCTCGGAGAAGAAAGGAAAAGGTCGGGGGGGCTCTGTTCGTTCACTCGCTCTCACTCTCTTGTCCGCCGACTGTGGCCAACGTTGGCAACTGCCTTCACTCGCTCGAAGGCTCGAACCCGACTGCCAGATTGGAGAGACGGCTGTTGGGTGGCGCGCCTCGGTCCTGCCGCGCAAGCGCACAATCGACTCGCTCGCTCGCTCACTCGCTCTCTCAGCCCAACTCATAATCGATCAAATTTTCCTGCACCAGAGTTAGTGGTGAAGTTGGGGGTGGGCGACGGGGATAGGAAGGTGAATCCAGCGTGAAACGACGACGAAGACAGCTTCCGAGAATTGTATTCGCTTTTCTCAATCGTGCGATAAGGATAAGATGAAAGTCTTTTTTTTTATTTTTTTTTTTATTACTTTCAACCATTTTTTTTCCCTCTTTTTTTAAATTTTCACCTTGTTCTCCCCTCCCCTTTTATTTTAATGTTCTTTATTTCCGATTTCGAATGAATCTATCGCTAAAGCACTACTTCCGGAGTTGGAATCTAGATTAATTTCTCTCAAAATAACGCAAATGCTTCCCTGTTCAGTATTATAAACGTTCAACTCAGGTCTTCGCGTCGCTTTCCGATGTAAAAGAACAAACATTTTTCTGTCATTCCATAACTGAGCCTAATGTTATAATCTAATTCCTTTACTTTTCGCTCAGCAATTTTTCGTAAACTTATGGCCTTGATTTAATGCAGAAAATGTGTCTTTTCTGTGAATTTTATATTTCCGTCATAACGGAAAACTTCAAAATTTTAATCTATCTCTTAATTTTGGTAATAAAGTCAAAAAGTTTAAATCTAAACTACAAAAGTGTTAGTTTAATTTATTGGTTTACAATTTATTTACAAAAAAGGAATATCGGACATATACCATGGCTTCTTAAGGAATTTTTTTTAACAACCAATTTTGTACAAAAGTGAAACTCTTGTAAACTATTTCTTACACATTAACTTCTTTATACGCATTTTCAAAAAATATACTAGAAAGCTATAAAAACACGTTTCTTTGTTTTAACATATTTTGGGTTTGTTTTTAAAAAAAAGTTTCATTCTCTGTGCATCTATATGACTATCAGGCGTGTTTTTATTTTTTTCAGTTTTTGAGCAGGTAAAATTTCGGGAGATAGCTCAAAATATAGCTAATTTATGCAGAAGTGCCTTTTGATAGTTTAGGGGCAGGTTTAATTGCCAATGTTAAATATCAATTAACTTGCAACTGAGTCGTTACTATTCAATAAATCTGTGACGTCGTTATTTGGCCAATTGTTAAGACACAGGTGTCTGCTCGGAAAGAAACCAGACATCTGTCTCTTCCTGGATAAGTCCTCGACGGATAATTTTGCCTTTGTCCCAAAATCGGAAATGGAATTTTTACCCCTATCTCTGAAAAAGTTGCAGCGGACGCCCGTCCTGAGAAACAATGCAACACAATGGTGTGGTAGGCTATATTTCGCTCTCCATTCTAACTAACAAGGAAACCATCTGAAACTGTATCTGGTAGAAATTGAAATATTTAACTCACCTAAAGCTATTATTGATGCTTACAAAATA
This sequence comes from Rhysida immarginata, assembly GCA_023313115.1. Lineage (NCBI taxonomy): Eukaryota > Metazoa > Arthropoda > Chilopoda > Scolopendromorpha > Scolopendridae > Rhysida > Rhysida immarginata. The sequence continues at coordinate 1,335,487 of JAHWFO010064584.1, read as the reverse complement.
AGAAATCGCGACATTTTGTTTCTTTTAAAATAAACCACGAAAACGAAAAAAAATCCGCCACATAGCCATACAAAGACTCCATTATTACGCCGTAATTAAACCAGCGTGTAGGAGCGTATATTAATGCGATTGACGAAACTTCTTTCCTCCACCACTCAATAATACGCACGAATCCACTTCACATGAAAGCAATGGAACTACTTCGTACGAAAGAGCAGCAGACGACAATTAAATAGGTTTTGAACTTTCTAAACAAAAATTCACCTAATCTTCATTGTTTTCATCTTAGATTTTAGCAATCAGTATTTTTTCATTTGTTAGAAACAATGAAGGTTACATTGTTGCTTCAACTAAGAAGATCAGGTCACTTTTCACTGCCAGGGCCTGTTTTTTTCAAAAGCTACGATGCTTGCCTTAATGATTCACATTTGTATGGTACTCTCAGTACTCTGTATGGTGCCATCGGTCATGACATTTGTATGAAATAAAGCAATTTATATAATGAAATATATTGTTCACAAATAGTTTTGTTTGCCAAAATGGCAACAATACATTAACAAATAATTGCATGTAATAAAAATTATTTTTTATGATAATTGTAATCCTGACATAATTAGTAATAATAAGCAACAGTCAAAAAATATTTTTCATGAATTTTTTATGGGGTAACGACAAAGGGTTAAGGGGATAATATTGTAAAAAGTAATAAATAAATTAATAAATATAAATTATTATTATTACATCTTTTTTATTAAAATCTTTGGAGAGATATGAGAAATTATTCTAAAACAAATAAGAGAATACAATTTCTAGGGCGTGCAATTTCTGCTCAAGCTGAACTTTTCCTAATGAGATAATAATTAGAGAAAATTTATTTTTCATATGGTTATTGTAATGTAGTAACTCACTTTAGAGAAGTTATAGATAAGATTTATCTAAACATATTAGAAAATTATAAAGATCTCAACTGATGATGTGAGAGAACAATCTTTGCTGCTAAAACTGATATACTCTCAATATAAACAACCACATTCAGGACATGAATCCACGCTCTGACTTAATACAACTCTATTGAAACGGTTACATGTTGATGAGGAATGCTGATGACGCTGTAAACAGACTTCCTGAACTTTCTCAATCCATCTATGAAGTATTTTTTTAATATAGACAGAAATAGTTCAATACTCATAGCATTTCTTTGATATTCTAAAATGTTAAGGATGCAATGCCGAATTTTCCTGGGCGAACCCAACTGGACACAAAATTCCAGTGCGAACACTTTAAAGAATTCTTTTCATTTTTCCAAAGTGCATATATACTTTATTAAGGGTTTTTCATTTATACTCAAATTCAGTTGTCGCAAAATTTCATCAAACAAAGAGCCCGAGCAACGCCGGGCATACCAGCTAGTTAAACTGAAGTCATTAATGATCACGGAATTTTTTCTTCCCTTTTTAATACCAAAGTTATCAGACTATTAAAATATTACATGTATCTTCAGTTTGGTGATTTATTTATTTATGACAATGTGTTATTTTTGCTCTGTTCAGCGCCGCAAAGTTGTGCTTTTGCTGCAACACAATGAAGTATCATAAGATTTATTTTTATTTCTTTTAAAATTTGGTTCCATAGAAGCTGAAACCCAGTTTATGCTTTATGGTAAATACGTCCCTGAGTTTGTCCGTTACTTTCATCAAGTTTGTAAATTTAAATCAATTCTCAGTTGAATCTGTTTCTAGACATTAGTTAAATGAGGAGACGTTATGATTTTTCTATAAGATGGTGCGGAATTAATAACAACTTCTATTTCTTGAGACTATAGCTTTTAAACAAATTAACTTATCTGAACATGGTTTATTTGGGTTGATAGCTTAATAACATTGAAAGAGCGTATTCGTTATCAACGCTTCATGCATATCATATATTATCCTAACAATAATAGTTACGAATGTCCAGTAACCATCACAGAGGAGGAACCAAGATAGAGAGAGCATTCGGCTGCGCATTGAGCGATTTCGGATGCCGACATCGAGGCGAGGTAACCAACTGGGATTTGGGGACGGATGAGAGCGAAGCGGCGCTGTTCACAATGCAAAAACCGTGTCGTTTAGCAGTTTCAGGAATATAATTCTCCTTAAGGGGAATTGTTGTTGCGTGCAGTAGCAAAATGAGGCTTTGCGTATTCTATAGTAACCACTAGAATTTAGCGGGAATTTTTTTTGAGCACCGAGAGATGGCGTTAATTTGGTAGCCCATCATGGCACTATTTTGAATTACATAACCACTGGAAGTGGGTGTCGCTCGAATTTAGTGCATGGTAAAAAATTTTCTTTTGGTCCCGTGATTTTTTCGCTTGTCATTTAAAAAAAACGCGTTTAATGCATACGTTTATTTCCAATAACCAACATCGTTTCGGAGCAAAGTTGAAGCCATCGTCACCATAAAAAAAAGCGTGGTACGAATTAATTCCTTGTTTAAGGTAACTGGAAATGTTGTAAATTCGCCAAGGTCTCCACGCTTTCCTGGCAGTTTCTTTCTTGGGGTCATCCGCCAAACCAAGTATATACCAGCATCCTATCATAAATGTGAAGCAACTCAAGGACATCATTCTGCAAGAATTCAAAGTGTATGTTTCGTTGGACATGTATTGAAAATGTGAAAAAGTCTCCCTTTGCCTACAGGTTTACATCGACATGGATGGGGCACAAATCGACAATAGCATGTAGAGAATCTGCTGGACTATCACTCGCAGCTTACTTAATTTTAATTAATAAGTTAAAAAGCTATAGTCTTATTGGGCCATGAATTCTAGATAACCCGGTATATATGGATCTTCGCAAAGATCTAAGAAAAATAGTTAACAAGCGAATTTCCTGAGCGCATTGGCGTCCGAGAGTTACCATCAATTTTCACAGTAAATGATAATTGGCATTGCAAATACGGTTGTCAAATTTCTCGGCACTTGCATAGTAATTACTCAGCTGCAGGTTAAGTGAGTTTTAAAAGCAATTAACTTAACGCTTGGAAAACTGAGGCAAAATTGTAGTTAGACTTGTGACCTATAAGTATGTGCGGGTTCTTGTTTATTTAAAAATTCAATATTATTCATGAATTGTTATATAAAACTGATGTTAGTAACATTTTAGCAAAGTGAAATTGCATATAGCGAAATTCAGAAAAGTTAATGTTTATTATTCAGAAATAAGAAGAAAGCTTGTTATTGTAACTACAATGTTTTTTCCTCTCTTTCATTGGTTGCAAGTGTTATTTGAATCGTGCGTTTCTTTCCTTTGCCAGGGTGTCGTCTTTATTTTTTTCATTTTTTTTATTTCCTCACTCCTCCTACTCTTACTCCTTTTTCTTCTTTTCCTTAGCATCGTCCATCTCTATCGAATGCATCTGATAGACTATGAAAGGGGACTCCCTCAACGCACTTCCTGTGCAAAGCAACACGCAGATAGCTCTAGAACGGGGTCGGTCTCTGCGTAACACCCTATTGACGGAACCTCTCGGCCACCTTGGGCATTATCCCTTTCTCCCCCATCTTTACTCTATCCGCCTTCTTCGCCGACTCCCCGCACTTAGAGCGAGAATTCAATGCCCACCTCCGCTCCACAGGGGGTTAAGGGTGGGGGGGGGGGTAGGGAGCTTTCATCCACGTACTCTTACCTCCCACCCACACCTCTCTTCTTCAAATGCATCCGAGGTGCCTCGTCTATTTGGGTTTAGCTTTGGGAATGGGGTGAGACATAGGAGGGGTGAAAAAATATCAACAGACACAGGAGACAAGAACGGAAATATCTCAAAGTTTGCACTTCTCTGACTGTTGGATGAATGCTTCGTCCACTGCTAATGCTTCCGAGAAACGGAAGAACTAGGAAGACAGACACATACAGCCACACTCTCGCACACTCACATACGTTTATAACGAACAAAGAAAGAATATCGGGGGAAAGGGCGAGAGGGAAATAGGATATTTTCTAAAAGTTTCTTTTATTTAAAAATATAAAAATTGAGCTTTCCTGATGTTAGGAATTTAGGGAGCAAAAGTAAAGTTGTGTTATAACAACGCATGCTATTTTTCATATTAAACAAATCTATTTTATTCTGGACGGTAAGAAACTGTTTAAAGAATATCTCCAAAATAATACGTGGAAACGTTTTAAGGAAAAGCTTGATATGGCAAATATCTTATCGTTATAGAAGGTAAGTCTGATTATAGATATTTTTATTACGGATTAAAGTTAAAAAATTTCAGTCACACACAATGAAAATTAAAAATTCCAAAATAAAATAAAATTTAAGCTGATGGAACTAAAGATTATTAACTTGCTCGTTTCATTATTCATAATGTTAGAAAAAGAAAAACAATTCAACAAATCTATTGATATTATGCTAGGAGGGAAAGTTAAGAATCCACTTAAAAATTTAGAAAGTCTACTTAAATCTAAGTTAATGCTAACCAAATGCGTAGCCATCGCTGTAATGAGAAAGTAGTATGAATAATTTTTTTAATAATTTTTATCGTCGGGAACAAAAACTTATCCATTTAATACTAACAAATAAATGAGGGTGGGCAATACCTTATCCCTAGGCCGCATTTTGTAAAAATAATAGAAAGACAGAAAACAATTTTCCTAAGAATGCCAAATTCAAATTATTTACGGTGAAATAAAATCTTAATTCTACGCAAAAAAACTTGTAACTTCATTAATATTTTATTCAATCTTTTATTCGTTTTGTTTGCTATTCGTGTAACTGAAAAGTTGGCAAATATTAATTTTTCATTATTGAGTTTCTTCTTTCGAATAAAACTTAATTTTTAAACGAGGAAGAAAAAACAACCCCTGAACAAATAAAACTTTTATTTGTCGCTGAAAAATTATTCCTTTGAACTAACACTGTGCTACTACGTGCTCCCTTTAACTGAATAAAAATTGTATAATGTAACGTGGAAGTTTATTCATGGTTAAGTTAAAACAAGTTAAAAGCAAAGTTGAAAGAGTGGAAATTATGCGAGTAACATATATTTAACATCAGAGCAACTAAAAATGATTAAGATTTGGTTAATGTATGTCATGTATTCCATTTAAAGTGTTTTCACAGCCATCACCTTCAAAGTGAATGCTTTTAGCAGCCACATACAAATTTTGCAGTCTGTTCTTTAATAAACTCGAAGTTGATTCCAAGTTGATAGCTTTACTTTTCTTATTTTTACGTCTGCGGAGATTGTATATAAACATTATAATATTGCAATTTTTATTTGTATATATAAAGTTAACTTTCGATAAATATTAGGACCCGCTCTTACCATCTCACGTCACATAACCAACAAAAAGGAGTTATGATCAAGATTTCGCTTGATAGCTGAACCTCCGTGGCACCCTCACAACAATATATTAGGGCACTTCTAACGCCTGTTAAGATACCGTATTTTTCGCGGCACCTGGCGCTTAATTTTCAACAAAATAACGCCCGGTCACAGATAGCATGCCTCTGTACTTACTTGGCCATTCAGATTGCCAGATCTCTCTTCTATTCAGCACATTTGGGATGTGATGGGGCGTCTCCTCCAACTAACCCAGAATGTAGACAAATTAACTCGCCGTTTGGATGTCATTAGCAAGATAGCTTTCAGAACACCATTCGGAAGATATATGAATCCATGTCAGATTGGATAACAGGTTGTATACAGGCCATAGTGGAGCGATGCGGTAAGGATTTGCTCACTCTGTGTAACGCTTTCTTTACAATAAATCATCGAATTGTTCTCAAAGTCTGATCACTTTTTCAATACATGTACATTCCTTCTATTAACTTTCCTGTCATTTGCCTACTTCTTTCTTGGTAGGTCGATTTTTTTTTGTCAAAAAATGTTTTAATATAAACGTTCACATATTCTTACGTTCTGAATACAAATGCGTTCTACAAGACTGTCCTACCAGTTGAAACAAACTATTCTACCATTTGGCTGATATCTCAACATCTTTAGCCATACATATTTCAAAACTGTTCTCTTTGCTGTGGTAGAGAAAGTAAGTTTGATTATATTTATACCAAGTAAGCAGGTTAAAATGAGGTGAAGAGCATGGAAAGTAACTGAAGTTTTAAAAAAAAGCTCAGTTTCCAAATTTCATGCTGATATGAAAATATGAGACCGATATTTCAATATTTTATATTGTGCTCGCATCTTACTTTTACACTATTACTTTTACTTTAAATATTATAGAAGAAACAGAGCCATCTATAATAGGAGGAAAACAAACGTTTATTCGTTAACTGTTCGAAACATTTCAGCAACATTGCAGAATAGGCTGTGACAGGAAACTTTTTTTGAATGTGTTCAACGCAATTGGAGTCGTGAACTTGACTCCGTCTCTAAGATCTTCTTTGAGGAGTTTTAAACTTGTTATTTTCACCGAATAAATTCGAGTTTTCAAATATCTCCAGACAACGTAATCCAAGGGATTTAAGCCTGGGGATCTTGGTGACCACTTGACGATCCACCTGTAGTCCTCTGTTATCGATCCACCTGTTTTTAAAGTTTCCGTCTTACCAATACAGAACGAAACAAAAATTTTCCCCTATGATGTTTGGATTTTTATTTCATTCAATAAATCATTCGGAGATCTTTTAATTAACATTATTGTTTTTTGCATGTGCTAATTCTATTTTTTCTTCAAATGGACAATAAAGTATGCTTATATCAAGCGAGGTTAAAAGTGATTTTTAAAGTGGTTGTAAACAGCAAAATAATATAATTCATACAGCTATTGAGATATATTGTGCCCATATCCACTGTATGTTTAGAATAAGCCAAGCCACTAATCGGAGTTTGGTAAATTCGTTTGTGTTCTGTAATTTGACTCTATTCAAATATTAAACTTTAGGTCTTTCCAATTAGCAGTGCTTCGTTTTAAATGGAGCTTATAGAAAACCCAAAATTGCTGACGGCATTAAATATTAAATCAGTTTAAATTAGCATTTAAGTGTCTTCGAATCGTTTGATGTGGTTTGCAAATAAGATAACTTATTTATGATGGTTTGAGTTTATACATTACCAGCAATAGGAAAATAATCTTATAATCCTCCCTTCGAAAAACTATTTCTATAGGACAATAATAGGGTCGAATAAAGTGAAAACGGTCGTTTAACTACTTTAGCAAACTATTGATGATAAAACACAATTTTGCAATCTCAGCGATAGTCAATTCCAGAGTTTCTAATGACACTCAACAGTAGCAGAAATAAAAACCTTTCGATTCACAGAAGATACGAAATGTTAAAATCAAAAAGATTATAACATTCAAAAAGAACAATTTGACCGAATACAAAATAAAATTAATTTTTATGTATACAACAGTCGATATACTATGTTACGGGTTATAATAAAATTCTTTAAAATGTTTATTATGTCGATTGTAAACTTTATAATACGAGCACTAAAAGAAAGATCTTCAATAATTTGACAGATGATATGATATACAGGGTTATCGAAATTAAACTTCCCTAATTCTAGAGGCATTCTACTGCCACAAATGATACGCAACCCGAAGAACACTTAAGGCAGATGATGCGCTCGCCATCTATTAAATAAAAATTTAGTACAGTACTAAAGATTCCAATAGGTCGCGTTGCACCCGACAAATCTAACTAACAACGTTAAATATGTCCTTGTGTTTTCAGAATGCTTTCTACAGCTGAACGTAGTGCATCATCTATATTGTGTGTTCTTCGAGTTTCGTGTTATTTGCGCCCATAGAACGCCATCCACAGACCTCTGAGTTGGGAAAATTTAATTTCCATGATATACTGATATCTTAATGAAAATTTTCAACTGTCAATTTTAATACAAATTTTAGCACTCAAAGCAAACCTTTAGTGATTAGCTACTTACACAAAATATTGACATGCAAGGCAGGCAATTAAAAATAAAGATTAATTCCATACAAAAAATAGAAGTGTTATACAAGTGGCAAAGAGATCCAAACGTTTGCCAGTTAAGATATTTATGATTTACATAACAAAAAAGGAAATATTAAAAATTTCACACTCAAAAAACACAATTTCACAATACCAATAAAATAATTTGTTTCATAAACACAATTCTACCGGCATCTCCGTTAAATATGGCTATATTGTATGTAAATTAAATTTTGGGCGCTACTTGGAGGATCTTTTCCTAAGGACAAAATAAGACGAAAATGTTCTTGTAGTTCTGTTAATAGAGGTATTGAAAAAAATGAATTTAAACTCATTTTTTAACGAGTTAACGACTGTAATGGTCTACAACAACGTATCAAAGTGGGCCGTCAGCAAATTAGAGCAACGCCTGGTATTTTTGAAAGGGCATCGAAGTTCAGGGTGGACATTTTGAACAGTTACTGTAAATATGTACAGTACAGCACATATTATCGTTCAAAGGACCGACCAATTGTTTCTCCTTGTTTAAAATCACGCTTGTGAAAGCTTCAGTTTGATACGAAACCTCACAGCCGGATAAGACAGTTATGATATATCAGTTATTTTTTTCGAAACGTATGCCATCTAAAAAACTTCCAAGAACAATTTCGTCTTATTATGTCCTTAGGAAACGATCCTCCAAGTAGCGCCCAACATTTAATTTACACACTGTATATTTTGACAATACCTCTTGAATAACTTCTTTAAAACTAAGCAGTGCACTTTCAAGAAATGTAAATGGAAATCAGGGTAAGAAATAATTTTTCAATTACTGCAAGTGTTTGCATCATCGATATAAAGAATAAGGAGCAATTACCATTCTTAATGTGAACATCATTTAATTTTTTCCAATGGAAATAAATCTTTAAAATAAATCTAATACATATACCGAGTTTATTACAATTTTACAGAAGCCTTAACATTTAAAAAGAAGCCCTAACTTGATTTTTTACAGTAGATATTTCAATTCTTGCAAATACAGAATTAAGAGATAAATATAAGGAACACTGAATTTATAAATAATTCAAACATTTTATCGTTTATTTTCAAAAGAAAATTCAGCCACAAAAAGGTCTGCTTCAGGCTTATACAATTAGGCGCTTTATATATATTTGACATAATCCTTTGCCAAACAGCAGAAAAATTAACATTTAATCAAATCTGAAACTTGGAAAAATGGGTGTCTTTGTAAACCTTGCATTTTTCATGATCTTCGTTAGAATTGCAGATATTTGGGGGACTGCAAGAGAAATTTGTCTTTAAAACCTGAGCAAATATCTGTTTGTTGTATCCTATCTTCCCAGAGAAAACCAACATCAACATCAACCAATTAATCGATAAGAGAAATTTTGTAAAATCTAATAAAATTCTGAAATTTTTCTTTAGGAATTTGTTTACTTTTATTAAAGACTAGCTGCTGCCCGCGACTTCGTCTGCGTGGACGTTTAAAAATTCTAAACTGTAACATAGTTTTAGAAGTTCCGTAAGGTCTATATTTCGCTTAAGTATTTTCATGGTAAACCAACCGATAGCGCGCTTTAATTTGCTTGTATCGCCATCTGTTGTTTGTTTTGTGAACTAAAGTATACCTTGACCGCATACAACTACTTGCTTAAGAGAGTTAAGTCTAGAACTCGGCTTCTAGACCAATGGCGTATCACGATAAATCATACACCATTTTTTAAGTTTTTAAGTTACACCCAAAACAATGCAACTCTGAAAACCACGTTAATTTTCGTGTATGAGTTTTTGCGTGATGAGGTAACAAACAAACATACAGACAGACAGAGAAAAATTCTAAAAATGATCGGTTTGGGTTCTGTTAGTGTTAGTAAGACTTGTCGCGTAATATTTTCTTAAATATGTACAGACACCCGGTCGATTACAGTTTATTATAGATATAGTTATTTGATATACTTGTATTACTGGAGTGAAATGAAAAACTGTTAAAATTATACTATAAAAAGTAATAGGTCGATATTCATGGTATCAACTTATGATCTACAACATTAGGATATGGTTTAATTTGCTATACGCTTAAAAGTACATCAGTAAAGTTTTATGCTGTATAAAAATTTATTTATTTTTAAGCCTATGCAGAGGAATCATTAATGGAGTAACTTTTAAATCCAGTAAATATTAAGAAATTTACTATTAGCCCAACTTTCGAAAATTTAAACCCTCTGAATATTATGCAAGTATCGAAATAATGGCTAATATAATGCAATTTATCTAATAGTGACCGACTTTGGAATTAATTTTTTTCCACACTAAGCACGAATTCATTATTTGTTTCCTTTGTTAAACTTGAATCTTGCCATTCCTACCAAAGTCTTAATATAAACGAGTTTTAATATTGCGTAACTTAAGCATAAGAGTTATCCTGTAGTAAGTTTATAATGCATAAGTATTTCAAAATAGATAAACGACAAAATTTTTAACAAGTCTTCTAGAGAGAAAAGCAGCTTACGTTTATTAATTTCTTAAAATTTCTAATGCTTCAAGCTTCTCCATCATCAAATTTCACGTAGCCTAAGCAGGAAAACTAAGATATTAATGGAGCATGGCAAAGGAGCCGGTTCATTTTACCTGAAACGTGCTCTTGCCCCAGACATTTAATTACCTTGGGACATATCTCATCTAGACCCTCTCTCATAAAGACAGATAGGAATTAATGCTCTTAATATTTTAATTGAAGACTGCAAAGTAAGGCTATCATAATTGAGAAGTTAAAATATTTCAAGAATATTATAATAATGAAATTTATTCGTTAATAATAATATAATTGTGCTCGGAGTGCTGGATTTGGTCTAGGAAATAATTAACAAAATTAGGTAACTAATCACAATAAGAAAAATAGAAAAAAAAAGTTTAAGCCGAAAAATAGTGACTGTGCAAAGAAGTTGAGAGTACTGATGAAATTCTATATAAGGTGACTATTTTTTCAATTTATAAACATAACAGAAACCAGTTATGAATTACTTGGAAAGAATACTTTCTTTTAACTGGTGATAAACTTTTTCACTCAGTAATTTGTGTAATGCGGATCATTTATTTGTAAAAATAGGAGGTTGGTTTCTTCAAGGACTTTCATATTCTATTATGACCACAATTAATTTTCTTTCCCGTCATTCTGTCCAATTTCTTGATCAGTGGACAATAACAAGGGAGCCAGATCTCTGGAGTTTTGAGTCCATGTAATGAATCGCGTCCAACGAAGATTGCGCGGCTGTTGACTAAACCCCCGAAAGCTCTCCATTCTCTCCCTCTTTCTATTTGTCAATCGCCAATGCTCAGTTTGAAGCTCCACAGCGCTCCGACTGCCTCATCGTGATGAAGTGCAGAACTACCGACTCGATTTCATATTGCTTGCCGCTCTTTGTTCTTTAACATTTTTCTTCTTTATCATCCCATAGTTTCGTCCCGGCCTTAATATCGCTCTTTTACTTCAAACAGTGCCTTGCTTCATCCAGTCCCTAATGGTTCTTCACCTGTCCCAATGGAAGCAGATGCCTCCCTCCACTGACGTCGTTTTCCTCCCTCTCCCGTTTCAGTTGCCCCTAAACTTGTTTTCCAGTGCAGTCCATCGCTGCGCATAAAATAATTTTTTCTCGTCCCGACGGGGAACGATTTGCTTCTCCTCGTTGTCATAGCGATTGTCATAGAGAACGTTCCTTTTCCCTCCCTCCCTCCGTATCTCCATCACAACAGTTTTCATCTTGCTAGAACTTCTCATCTATCGTCATCCACTAAAGAGCGAATGGTTCTTAACATGCAATAATGTATCAGAATGCAGATTTCATTCTAAGCAATATCGATTCTAAAAATAGGAGAGCTATTTTTGAAGATGAGAGACATTTATATGATAATTTGACGCTAATATGCTAAAATGAGTTATGCGTTAAAATATTGCGTTTAACGTATATGAATTTATTTTTACGAAATAAATAGAAACGATAAAGCTTCCCCATTAGCAATTTGCAATTTTTATAGTTATATTTTTAACTTTATATAAAAAATAAATAATTTTTACTTCATGTTATCTCCCTTCCGTTTACATTGTGATTATTAGTATACATATAAATATATAGATGCACCTTATCTTCTAACTAACTTTTCAGATTGATTTTTTGTTGCTTTTTTTTTAAATTCTGTTTGCATTCCCTTCGATTGTTGTTAAAAATATATTGCTTTCCCTGTATATCCATAGATTTTATAAATCTCATTTTCATGCGTTCTTTTTATGCAGTTTCTTTCCAAGAAATAAGACTCGTTTTTTTCTATGAATGCTAAGGTTAATCACGTGATTTGGTTTGGTTCGGCAAAATACTTCTTTACATTTTATTAATAAAAAAAACTTCTGCAGGTATATACGAAAATATAATACATAATGTAAAATTTTTAAATAAAGAGACTGAAATTTTTTAAGTTAACGTTTTGCCGGAAACGAATAACATTAAATAATAGATGAAGAGTTTCAAAGAACGAAGGTTAAAACAAGAGAGAGAAAATAAATGCACGTGAACATTATCAGCAAAGAATTTTTAAATTGTTTGAAATATTTTATAATTTTTCATTTCATATTCATAAAATTTCATTTTACAAAAATCTGAGTACTTTAAACATGAAAATTAGTATTATTGCTCTCCAGATTTCAGATTAACTACTGCATCATCAATTATACACTAGCTTCCATAAATTAAGAACGCGACGGTAAAATAAAAGAAATGGAAGAATAAACGTTTGATTAACACGAAATTGCACATGAAGAAAACTGGAATTATGTATAAGGATGAAAACAAGGATGAAACAACATTTAAATTTCGTAAATTATATGATAATGTCATATTTTTGTTAATATCAAATTGATGTTTAAAGCCAAAAGATAAACAAAACAAACAAAACGTACATTAATAAGGTATATGACTATCTTTCAAACAAACTTTACAGCCATTACACATGCTTTCAATGAGGTGATCAACCATTGCAGATGCCAGCAACGGTCATTCCTCCGTTAGGACAGTTTCCAATTCTCTGAGACTGGTTGGAGCAGGTAAACTGCAGAAACAGCACGCCCGGGGACATCCCAAAGATTTTCAATAGGATTAAGCTGACCAAGTGACGTTGCAACCACGGATGTGACAGTTTTGGAGGTCGCTCTTCGACTCCGCTTGGCTATTGCTGTATATAACGATCATTAGAGGGGATGGTAACCCTTGGTTGGTCGGGCACAGGTCTCCGGACACCTATACAGAGTGAATACAAAAGTCTGAACCCCCCTTTTATTTTTTGAACCGAAGCAGATATGTCAATTTTGATGAATCTAATGAATAGGAAGTTGTGGGTGGCCTATCCCATGGTGCACTTTTCATCATCCCAATTATTCAAATTAGGACACATTCAAAATTTATCTCAAAAACCATAAGGTATAGAGAAAAAAAACCAATTGCAAACTTGTTCAGCATAAAAAAACAAACAAAACAAAAAAAATCATCCAAATCGGACCAACCAATCACCCACAATCACGTGGTGAACTTTTGTAGCTTACAAACAGTCACACTGCACAAACAATTTACTTCAAACAGTTAAAAAAAAAAGTTAATCAACAAAATGCTCGATGTGACGACCGTGGGCATCATAATTGGGCACGGAACCTAACTGACGCCATAACATCGGCAAGCATGGCTGGTGTCACTCCTCGGCACGCTTCCTGGATTCGTTGAACCAGATCCTCCAGTGAGGCGGGCTGCGTAGCATAAACCTTGTCCTACAGGTATCCCCACAAGAAAAAGTCAAGTGGTGTAAAATCAGGGGAGCGGGGTTGCCAACGAAATGGTCCTCCTCGGCCAATCCATTGTTGTAACATCTCACTTAGACGCTCGCGAACGACCAACCCGTAATGTGGAGGAGCTCCATCATGCTGACACCACGTGCGCTGATACGATGCCAATGGCAAACTGTCAATGAAGTCTGTGACTACCACATTGAGAATTTCAGCCCGGTAGCATTCTGCAGTCAGTGTTTCATCGTAAAAATATGGTCCAACCACAGTGTCATTGTATAATCCACACCACATATTGATTCTCCAGTTCACTTGATGAGTTGCTTCTCGCAGACATCGTGGGTTTTCGTCTGCCCAATGATGATGGTTGTGCCTGTTGATAACTCCATCCCTGGTGAACTGGGCTTCATCTGTCCACAACACCTCATGAATGAAGTTTGGATTGTCATCCAGGCAGGTAAGTAACCAGCTGCAGAAGGCGGCCCTAGCAACATAATCCAATGGCAGTAACTCCTGGTGACAATGAATATGGTATGGGTGAAAATGATGTGCGTGTAGAATGTTGAGAACAGTTCTCTGATGACACCCAACATCTGCAGCAATTGCTTTGCTGCTTGTGTGGGGATTTGCAGCACCTGCAGCATGAACTAGTGTTGTTGTATCCTCGTCGCCTTGTGCCCTTGGTCGTCCTCGTTCTGCATTAACATTCCCTGTAGCCTCGAATCTTTGAATAATGCGACGCATTGTTTGACGAGATGGATGGCGTTCGTTAGGGTATCTGTCTCGATACAACCTAACTGCAGCATGTAGGTTTCTCCTTGCCTCTCCGAAGCAGAAGATGCATTTAACAAATTTTGTTATTGTGTTATTTGCCTGGTTACTGCACCGGACCACTCAATTAGCACATGTCCGGACAGTCGATCGTGATTGGCTGTAACATACGATGTTTGCTTAGTGCCATCTACATCTGCAGCGATGTTCAGCTACTCAAATTCAACTACGCTTTCGAAAACTGCTAATTTGCATTGCGTGCTTAACTTTCAGGAGCCAGTATTATAATTATATTGCATTGGATCTCCTGAAACATTTGAAATAGAGTCTCTTTTTTATAAAGTATATAAAAAAGCAAGTGTATATCAATAAAAAATAAGACGAAAAACCAATCTTGCTAATTTTAAAACCACAACAACGTCGGTGATCTCGATTTACACGGAAGGCTATTATATAGCTCTGAGGGTTGAGTGAAAAGTAACGGAAACATAACGGTAGTAAAGCTTTATTTAGACAAGAACGAAACACCATCGTCTCTCATCATTATTACCGGCCATATTCTAAATTTTTCAGATACGTTTCTATCGATATCTGCGAGAGTCCAGTCTATTGTGCGGAGTACTTTAATAATACTAGTAAAAACGTTGCCTAGTATGGGAATAGATCAAAGTCATATGGAGTCACATCCTATGAAAATGGTAGGTGCTCAACTGTTTTCCAACGTCATCTAGTCAAAAGTTCTCTCGCAGGGTGCTTTCGTAAGATAGCCTTCAGAGACAGAATCCATCATATTTACTATGCATGAATCCATGTAACTTTGATCTGTTCCCCGAATGAAGTGACCCATACGAGGGCGTTGTTCATCTGTTTTTAATAGATGGCAGTCTTGCAGCTATCAACAAAAATAGATCTGCTGATGGCATACACTGTCTCCCACAAATATTAAAAAAACCAACAACCATTCTTGCCTCAATAAAATATATATGCTTTATACACTTGATGTCATTATTTGTCACTTAATCCTCATGTATCATAATCATCTTGACAGAAGAATGTGATATATCTAAATTTCGAAAATCTCGAAAATTCGCGACTTCCTGTCGATCACTCATTGTTCATATTTTTCTTGGTATTCAATATACAAAAAAATGTCACTGTTTGAACAATTTTTATATTGGTTGACAGAAGAATTATCCAGGTTTATTCAACTAATATCACAAATGCTCACGTGCCTCAGATTTGCGGGGAATGCATCTTTTCCTCTGATACACACGGACCTTCCGAGCGATTGCCTTTACGGATACTGGATGTAGTTTACAGATACATGTCTGGATGTAGTTTTTGGATGGGAGAGGGTTCTATTTAGAACAATTTCGAACTTCGAACTCTATATACGACAATTTTTGTATTAAAGACTACGCATCCGAGACAGAAATGTGGACCATGATCTTGCACGCGACATAAGACTCCTAAAGAATGGTAAGAAGCACGAAGAATGAAATTAAACGAGTCTAAAACCCGACAAGGCCGGGATACGACTGTTTCACACACGGTATTAAGCGTTGATTTTGATTCTGGATTTACATTCAAAATACATGTTGATAACTTAATAACATATTTAGTGAAAAACCTCCGTAAAACTCTAAAAAAAATAATTACCTTTGTTAAACGTAAACTTTCACCAAAGCCGGACTTTGCGGCAGTTTTATGGCCTCAGCCCCAAAATTTGCAAAAACGCGTTTTAACGTGAGTTACATTAAACAGAAGATGAACTTCCTCATTAAATAAAATTGCTTCTATATCTGTCTTCTTTTCACCGTGAAAAGTATTATTGATTAGGCTAAACTTAAAAGAGACCAACATGCAATAATGTATCAGAGCTGTAGTTACGTTTGACCATCAAGCCCATTTCGTTTCCTCCTCATTTCAAAATTCTCATATTAAAAGCCGATAGCGGCAACAGAGCAATGATAAAAATTCAACTCAACCACAGTTGTCTCAATGTATCTCAGCTCTATATAACTTCAGTTGTGGAATGGCATGCCTGATACTCAGAGAGCAACAATTATGTCCTGCAATTACTGACCTTGCGTCAATTATAATCCCCATGTTCTTAATCTTTTAGTCCCTTTATTTTGTATATAAAATTAATAATAATAATAATAATAATAATAACCATCGCCGGAAGGTCCGCTATACACTAAACACCGATGCATACTCGATCTCAAAGAAAGTGTTACCTCTTTTCAGCGCAATCCCCTCAATCGGTATGACGTTACCATAAGCCCGGTCTGTTCTTCTTTCAGTCACTGCAGTATTTGTCCTCGTAACACATCACTAGATGAAATTAAAAATTACTCAAGTCAGCATATTGACTGGCATAGGCCCGCTCCAGAATTTGCCGTTTTCAAGATGAAGATAAAAATTTTGTCAAAATTTCCATTTTCGACTAACATCTCGAAAAGTACTTAGTCTACAAAGTTAGGATTTAAGATGGATGGGGGTTTTCAGCCTGCATCTCCCCTTTTATCCAGGAGACTAGCTGTTTGGGATGAAAGGATGATGGTGAAATAGACAAATACAAACATCCATGCCCTCGGCGGGATTTGAACCCGCGACTCGCTGGTTACGAGAGGATTTAAGATAATTCAGCGAGAAATATCCCATTCACTGGATATTTTATAAATTGATTATTTCAACATTTTTGCGGCAGCAAATAAATTTTTAATTTCTTTGAATATCTCGACCAATAAACTCTAAATAATTCAAAGCAACTTCTATAATTTTCAACATTAATTATATAAATTTGCATTTTTTACGTAATTTTTTTCTTTTCAAGAATCGTTACATCATAGATGCTTCGCTTTTTTTTTTTTTAAAGATGAAGCTGCAGTTTTTGAATCCGTAAATTAAATTTCAATCTGTAATCGATTTTTAATTGGATGTTTCTCGAAATTACCGCGAGTTATGCTTCTTTAAACGCTTTAGAGGAAATTTTTAAGGGAAACTCAAAAATATTTTCTGAGCGCCCAGATTATCCATGCTCTGTTAACGATCTCTTGTTTACGATTTCAGTTTCCTAAAGTTGCTTTCATGGTGTTTCACGTTAATATTTACCTCTTTTTTTTTTTTTTTTGGCTTGTTTGTTATTTATCATTATTTTGGTTTTCTAATTTTTACTTATTTTATGTTGTTTCGTGTTTTTTGTACTTTACCTTCCGGAGACCTAACTCGTCGGCCTAGGCCATACTGGCTCCGGCTAGGTAATTTGTGTAATTTTTTTTTCCCAAATATATAAAATAAATAAATAAATAAATATAATTAGGAGCTTTATCTATTCAAGCGGAAGCCTAAAGTTTAAATGAAAACGAACAGAATTTTTGAGTAAAAGCACTGTGTTGAAAACGAGAAACGAATTATTTTCTTTTGACGTAAATAATAAAAGAAAAAAACTTATATACTTCCGAAAACAACACCAAAAAACTTAAGTACTTATGAAAACATAATGCATTTTAATATACATATTAATAAAGTTCGATATATAAATTTTCATATAAAATTTAAATTTTGGGATTACAGTATCTTTAAAGCAAAATTTTAATTTGAAACTTCAACTGACTAATATGAATAACTTCATTATTTATTTGGTTATTTTGAAAATTACAAATACAAATGTAAGACAGCCAAAACTGTAGACAAACAAAAGAAAATAAGAAACCACTATTCCACAAAAATTTGGATTTCATATCTTCTTTTGTTGTTATTAAAATACCTTTTGCTAAGTTAGGACAGATTTTCTTTCGTAGTAATTGTACAATTCATTATAAAAATTTATTTTTCCTCTATGTCATTCATTTAATAAACTCACTAAATACTCTTAGTGATAAATTCTGTACATTTACGATATTTACACTACACTTTGTGACCAAAAGCTTCCCGTCATCCTCCAAAACAATGTTATGAGTTATAATTTACATGTTTATGACGTTTGGAGTCATATTAAAAAAAATCCTCACTGGACTCGTTTGTCACATTATGGGTTTGAGTTCTATTGTGGTATCATAGGATGTCACTTAATGCAATCTCTGTAGGCGAAATTTCTGAAATTCTGCAAATATCCAGTTCAGTTATAAGTTACATCATTGTCAACTGGAAATCTCAAGGAGCAACGTCAGTGAAACCTCTAATTGGTAGTTCAAAGAAAATGACAGACAAAGATCGCGAGAACTAGCGTGTGTGACACATTGCAGTTGGAAGTCTCCAGCTGAAACAGTTGCTACAGAATTCCAATATATCATTTCAACTGCCGTCAGTACAATCAACATCCTCCGAAAACCGAGGACCCTAGGTTTTCATGAATCTGCTGCTGCTCATAAGTCCCGCATCAGAAGAATCAATGCCAAAGCGACGTTTCTAATGGTGTTATAGTCCATGGGAACTGGATTACAGAACAATCTATAGTCAGGGGCACGAGAGTTGACCACAAATAAAAGTAACATTATTCAAGAGATCAGAAACGAGATATAACTGTGGATAGGGACATAATCAACAGGAAACAAACTCTTGTCCACAAAATAGATTTAAATAGCATATACGTATTTCGACCTCATTATTCAATGCAATATCTTTTTAAATTAAACGCAAACGATGTTATTTAGATCCATGCGACCTTTGCCCATGGAAAATTTAAGTCCTTTCCCCAACAAGTCCAATTCTTCTTCATTCAGGGGTCTTGTTGATGACGTTGGGAAATCCTCTGGGATCCGTGGAAAAAGGGGTAGGTATCCTCTTCTGGTGGGTTAAAATCAACTGTAACTTATTGAATTTTACCTCATCAAATGCTGGTTAATCGCTGAGGTCTGCTGGGAGAAATCTTTCCATAGGTCCTGGGGCAAATTGTTGCTGATGAGCAGATGTAAATTATATAAACGTATTTCGGAAGTGGCTAAAGTTTTGAACAAACTCGGTCAAAATCCAATCTCTTACATCTAGAGAAAAATAGAGCCTTCTTATCCCAACAAGACAAGGCCTTGAATCTCAGCCGTAACACAAAATTGGGAAAAACTCGGAAGCGTTTGCACTTAAGTAAAAACGAAATATCTGCCTTAATAATTCTAACTTTTAAGTTCAAAGATACGAACTTACCAAATTCTCTAGTAAAGAAAAAGCCTCAGAGGCGAATAATGACCTTAATGAGGTCGAAATACGTATATGCTAATTAAATCTATTTTGTGGACAAGAGTTTGTTTCCTGTTGATTATTATTCAAGAGGTTCTACTCCCGCTGCTGACCTAAATCACTTTTTAACTTTATAACTTGGGGGTAGGGATAGGGGAAGAAGACCAATGTACTTCATTAGCTTATTTTAGCATGGTTAAATCTTCGTTTTCTCCCCTACGAAGTGGTCAACTCTCGTGTCCCCCGACTATAAATATATCTTATGGAGAAACGAATCTCTTTATACATTTTGGCATTCAGATGGTCGAGTTAAGTCTGGCGGATGCTCGGAATAGCGTTTGACTGTATTTTTCGTAGATAGCAGTGTCATTGTATGGGGCTTATTTTCACTGCTTGAATTGAGCTAACTTTATTCCAATAGCAGAAATGTACCGTCTGCAATTTACCGTGATATTTTGGACAATTCTGCACCACTACCAGCATTGTGACAACAGTATGGGATTGGACCATTCCTGAACCAGTATCACAATGCTCCTTGTCACAAAGCAAGGAGTGTGCAGGAATAGTTTGAGGAGACTAATATTGCAAGAATGCGCTGTCTTGCACAGAGCCAACGTCTCCTAAAGATAAGGCCTAAGCGCGAAAACGCCATACATTGTTACATCATCATCCGAAGATACGTTTCATCGCATTTCAGGGGTTATTATTTGTAGTAATGCGATTAAACGTATCTTCGGATGATGATGTAACAATGTATGACGTTTTCGCGCTCAGGCCTTATCTTTAGGAGGCGTTGACAGAGCCCCGATATAAATCCTGTGAATACCGGTGACTGAACTCATTTATGCTCTTCGGGGAAAACGGAATAAAATTCATGAGCCCGCTAAAATCTAGAGTCCGCTTTGCTTTTGGCTGTAATATCAGGTCCAGGGAAAAATTTTTTCATTTTCGCAAATACTATAATTGGCGTTCAGATTAATGCATAAATGAATTTTTTATTCATCGAAATAATCTCCATCATTATCAACAACCTTCTTCCAATGAGATACTAAATGAAAAATTCATTTTTTATTAAAGTCACGAGTTTTACAGTTGAAAAACACACACAGTACATGTTTTAGCTCTTCTTCTGTCTTGAAGCACTTGTTTCTCAAATGGTTATCGAGAGATCGGAAAAGGTGATAATGTGTTGGGGAGATATCCGGAGAGACTGTGGATGAGGTAACACTTCCAAGGCAAGTTTGTTTATTGCCTGACGCGTCAGCTTTGCCCTATGGGGACGTGCGTTGTCATGAAGAAAAACAACACCTTTACGGTTCGCAAGAGCTGGCTGTTTTTGCTTGATTTTTTCATGTGTACGTTGAAGCTGACCAATATACACATTTGCTGTGATAGTTTGTCATGGAGTTTGGAGCTCATAATGGACTATAGCAGCTGTTGTCCACCAAACACTCAAGAGAATCTTCCTAGAGTGGAAATCTGCCTTGGCTCGTTAGCGAGGAAGTTCATCTGCTGATCACCACTGATACGAACGTCGGTTATTATCATATAAAACCCATTTTCATCACATATAAGAATTCGATCAAGAAATGGATCGGAATTGTTACGCGATAGCAGAGAAGTGCAAATGGTGAGTCGGTGATGCTTATTGTTTTCAGTCAATGCATGGGGCACCCACTTATTCAGTTTTCTCACTTTTCCAATCTTATGCAGAGATCTATGATCCAATCGTCACATCCAAACTTAGAAGAAAGCTCTGCACTACTCTGGCTTGGATCCGACACAGTTTCAGCTCTCAGGTCAGTACGTGGTTCATCACCAGTTCTAAATTTTTTGAACCAATTCTGTGCCGTCCGGTCGATGATACAATCATCACCAAATGCTGTACAATTGTTACAAGCAGCCTCCGCTACTTTATGGCCAAGTTTAAATTCATATGTCGGCCTCGGTGGCTCAGTGATCGCCTCTGATGCCCGAGGACGCGGGTTCGACCCCGGCCGAGGAAGATGAGGATTTTTTCAGGGGGAAAATCCTGAGATCACGCACTTCCTTCGGAAAGGAAGTAAAGCCGTTAGTCCCGTGTAGTCGTTTGCTGGCTGCACGTTAAAGAACCCTTGCGAGGCAAATTTGCGGCCCCTATAACGCCGTCCTGAAATGACCATGGCAGTTGAAAAGGACGTTAATACCAAACAAACCAAACCTAAATTCATACAACAGGCAGGCTCGAATTATTGGTGATGTAGGTGCCATTTCAGACGTTTTTTCAAAATAAAATTGAATGTTTTCACTTAGACATGTAAGTGCAAAAGAATGACCAATCATTTCTCTTTAATGTATACAAAATTCTCATTATTCAAATCATCCTACGAGAGGATTGTAACCATTCAAAAAGTAAGGGTGAAAAAACGAAAAAACTTTCTCCTGGACCTGATAAAAACAAAAAGAGGATCAACACCTTGTGAAATCATGATTGCAATGCAAAAAAGGTACAGGTGTCTGGAACTGTTGTGGCATATAGTTGCATAGAAGTAGTTAGCAAAAATATAAGTTATTCTAATTGACAATGATCTTTGACTTATGACTCTTAAAGCGGATGCAAGCGTTTAACCCATGATTTCTAACTAGGTAGATTTACGATCTGTTGTAGATAGAAGCTGATCAAGAGTTTAAAGATATTAAAATTAAATCTTTTTTAGAATTACAGGTGGTATTGGAAATATTTTTAAATAAGCACATTTAAAGAAATATGAGAATGTGAGAATGACTATGAACTCAGAATATGACATCTGTAGTCAAATTTGCAGTACTGAAAATGGTGGATTCAATGTGGCGAAATTGTGATATTTCTATAGTGTTAACCATAAGCTTAATTGCTGCTCATATTTTAATAGGTGAATATATCATTTTTTCAAATCAAGCGTTTTGTGCTATTTCAAACGGATGTCAAAAAATTCATTATAGAAATACAAGAATTTTATATTAAATGGCAGCCACATTAAATCCGCCAGTTTCATTTTTTGTCATTTTATTATTTTAAAGAAGGATATTTTTAAGTTGAATAAGTTACATTCATATCGCTCTTTATATTAAAAAGACTTACTAGTTCAAGATTCAGCCAGTGTGCTGCAAATGATTTTATTTGTCTCTGTCCTTCGACTCAAAGGAAAAGAGAAGTCGAGTGAAAAGTTCCAACCGCATTCTTTAGTGGAACGACTCGTAACTCAAGAGTTTTAGGGGTCATTTTTGAAATCATACGTGCTTTCTTGAAATAAGAGAATAAGAGGGGGCAGGTTGAATGAAGTGAGTGAGGGGTGGGCGAGTGGAATAGATTGTTCGTGGGTGAAGAGAGACTGTCAGGGAACACATGTCCCTTCGCCCGCAATCACAGTCGAGCCAGCTGATTGCCTCGGCGTCTGCCAGACTTGCCTTCGCTTCATTTACCCTCGCTCATAAATTACCCGTAACAAGGTGGCGTGTGCCACGGAGAACCCCCTTCGCTACACCCCTCAAACATACTTGGAGTGCCTGTTGCCCTGTCCTGTTCCTAATATCGCCCTCTTTTGTCCATCTGTTTCTTCCCTCCCCCACTTTCCCTGCTGTCTCCCAATACTCCACCGTCCCTAGTTGGCTTCTGTCTTTGCTAAGTCTCGGGTTACTAAAGACACTAAACTCAATTTTCCAGGCTCTCATATCACTTGCCTTTAATACTCTCCCTCCAAAATTTGTCTCGCTTTCATTCACTCACGCATTCTCCTTCCCCTCTTTGGAGTGTTTCCTCCATGCTTAAACATCTAATCGTCCATATTTAGTACGCTTCCAGCCTTATATGCGTGTTGTTTTTTTTTTGGTCGAAACGCTTCTTATTTTGTTTTCGCGGTCCATCTGTCTTGCTGGGCAAATGATCTCGAGGCCTATGAAAGTCTGTAAGTTTAAATTTACCACGAGTGTTAAATTACATCGCAAAACAACGAAGTTTAGGGTTCGTCCACACATTTGTAAGGACACTTTGGGAACTTTGTTGACGCGATCTCCAGTAATGTTCCTGCAAACACCCAAACTTTCGACAATTACAAAATTAAAAAAATAAAAAATCAGTTTTAAATTCAAACCAACACACTTATTAAAAGGCAACTTTCAATTAGATATACAATATAGACCAAGCTCTGTTATAGATCCTTAATAAAATTATGGATTTTGTTTAATCGACGGCTTGTTATTAACTTTTAATTTTTTAATTTTAAAATTATTAAATTTAATTGAAGTTTAAATTTGAAAGTTGGAATTTTACGGTTGTAATACGGTATTGAAGATTTTTACGGGGTGTCCGAAAAAAGAATACAACAGTCTGCTTTTTTTTTTTAACTTTTTATTTGATTTGACTATAAGAGCTTGGTTTTTTTATTACAACAACAGACACTATCAAATTTACGTTCGACGTACTGATTAATGTTAAAAAATTAACATCCTTATGCCATCCAATAAGAAGTTATAAAATCACAAAATGTCATTCTTTTTGGAACCCTCTAGTCTTAGGTTTTCCTCAACGTACATTGTACACCACTGAAAATTTTAATGCTAAAATAGACTACAATTCTTTTACACAACATTCAACTTTTAGCATACACAATTTTAAATAACTTCGCTGTATTCTAAATTTGAATGTTAATGAATTTAGGTTTCTTTTCATTCTCGGGGTTCTAATCATAGGATTTTAATTTGTTTTTTGTATTAATAATTTTTACCTATTATCAGCACTTGATATTACATGGCACTTTTTCTTCTACAGGGTGATTACAAAAGAACTTCACACTTTTAAAAATTTATTACATCAAAGCTATTCAGAATATAGACACACCACATACGGATTCTTAAAGAAAAACTCTTGAAATTTATTGTGACACAGTTAAAGATGTTCAATATGCCCCCCCTGTAGTCGAATTCGTCCGAAACCCGCATTAACATGTCTCCATCAATCCCACGTATCGCTACCGTAATGCGTTCTTTCAGCTCGTCTAGGTCACGGGGAAGGGGTAGGGTGAAGACCTTGTCCTTTACACACACACCCCATAAAAAGAAATCACAGCGGTGGATTGGTCGAGCAAACAATAACCTGGAACTTGCAAAGTGGCCACTGCGGAGCCCCGACCTCACACCTTGTGATTTCTTTTTATGGGGGTGTGTAAAGGACAAGGTCTTCACCCTACCCCTTCCCCGTGACCCAGACGAGCTGAAAGAACGCATTACGGTAGCGATACGTGGGATTGATGGAGACATGTTAATGCGGGTTTGGAACGAATTCGACTATAGGGGGGCATATTGAACATCTTTAACTGTGTCACAATAAACTTCAAAAGTTTTTTTTTTAAGAATCCGTATGTGGTGTGTCTATATTCTGAATAGCTTTGATGTAATAAATTTTTAAAAGTGTGAAGTTCTTTTGTGATCACCCTGAATTTAAGATTAATTTTATGAATTTTTCAATGGCTTTTTTTTTTCAATTTTGTTGAAGCTTCTTCCAAGCTATTCCCCTTAAAAGAAATCTACACAGCTCTCTTTATCTTTAATTATCACAGATAACCGATGAAAAAAGTGCTGTAATTAATACATGTACCGATTAATTTATTATCATTACTTAAAATATAATTAATAAAATTTTCAATTAAAATAACGGTTTTCACCAGTGATTGGCGACTGTTTGCTTTCCTAGTAAACGGTATTTTAATTATGTTAACTCAGAAAACCAAACAATCATCTAATGTTTACTTTTGTGCCTTAAATTACTTATTATTACTTCATTATTGATCACTTTATTTCTAAAAGCAGTTAAAAATGGAAGCCATCAGTTATTTTAGTCATCATAAAATGATTGCTTATTTAAAAAGCAATTTATAAATAAATATTTGAAAACTAAATCTTGATGATTTAGTTTTTATCAATTCCTGTTCTCTGATTTTATTCCAATGAAATGTTTTTTGCAGAATAAATAAATAAATAAATAAATAAATAAATAAATAAATAAATAAATAATGTTTTTGACTTAAGCGGCAGCATGGAGTTATTTTAGAAGACTTTAGCTATTAAGGCTGACACAATCAGGGATTTTTCTCGGATCTATGAACTGTACGAAACAAAGATAATCATCTTTGGTAAATTAAAAGTCATTTTATGGTAAATTTGTTGCACTGATTCCGAATATGACATCAGTGTTTTCAACTTGGCTCTAGTTTTTTCAACTTACCGTTACTTTATGAAAAATCACAAATATATATAATTATCACATAAACATGTATCAAATTGGTTAAGACTAGGAACATGAAAAAACAAATATGACACTCAATTCGGTACATTAAATAATAAATACAATTTTCACACAACAAATCGTCATCTGTGTGATTTCCTTGTGTGCAGATCATCATGACAATCGCGTTGAAAACTCCAATAACAGTCAGCCATCATATGCGTGTCCCGCCTTTCTTGGTATCTTTCTTCTATAACTTTTAAATCTTGGTGGAACCTCTCCCCTTGTTCCTCACTATAAGCATCAAAATTATCTGGACATCGAGCATTTAGGCTCGATGGTAGCACCCAATTTTTTTAAGTTTGAAAACATGTTGTTTACGAGTTCTTCATAGTTGTCAGTTTTGTGGTTACCGAGGAAGTCCTTAATAACAAAGACAAAACCGTTCCAGACAGATGCTTCAATATAAATCATAGATTTAACAAAATTTTCACTTTGATGCGTTGGCGAATCTGAGGGCCATTAAAGATCCCAGCTTTTAGTGCTAACATATTTGAAGCAATCACCACCTTTATCTAAGGCCCTTTATTTCTTGAACATCCTGTATCTCAAGAATTAGAGCCAATATGAACAAACTTTTTGCAGATCTACAATCAGCACCCGTAATCTATATATATAAAGAAGAATGTTTGTTTGTGGGTTTGTGGATGGGTGTTTTCTTATACAAATCTACAGTTTTATTCCGATCTTGAAATTTTGCATACTTGACCTTCAAAACATGAGGAAGGTCACTGTCTACCTCAGATTTCGAAAAAATAATAATTATCGATAATAAATCAATATTCATAATGATGGCAGCGCACATTAAGAAGAAATATCTCATGACCAACAATGCAAGGCAATATAGATAAGTTCCAATTTGTAACAATGCATAGAATTCCTATTATTCAGGCTTTTCTTAGAATTGAGAGTTCTTAGTACTTAAGAGGTTATTGAAAATCTTTAGAAATGATCAGAAACTGGAGATAATGCAGAGTTAGCAGACTATTGAGAAAGACTGGAAAGACGACAGAGGAAGCAGTCCTTTAGCTCCGTTTTCGACCGCGCGTACTACGCCTTTTCTCTTCAATGTCCTGTTTAATCACAATAAACACACTCGCAGCGCTGATTCTATCAAATTTGTTTAAACATGTCTCGACCTGTCTGGGGCAGGATACGACGATGGTGCACTCTTACGACCTTTAGCAATTTGACGTCATTCATCGAACTTTATGGTTACAGGTTGTAGAAGAATCGGCGACTGCTAGACTACACAAAGTGATGAATGGCCAAGTTTTGCTTCAAGACATCGAGAACAGAGTGGGAATTGCAACAATTTCAAGTGTACATCTAAAGTAAGATTATGAGACTAAGAAATTATTTAGGCTAGCAATGGCTTACTTGGAGAGGTCCATCCATTGTGAGCATCACAATTTTTTTTTTAGAATTTTCATTATGAATTTTTACTGTATTAATTCTAAGCGTTTTCATGTGTTTATTTTTAAGATACTGCAAAATTTAATTTAAAAAAAAAAACAGAGTTCGAGCCACGCCGGGGTTATCACTTAGCTTATTTGGTAGCATAGCAGATCCAAACATTTCATAAAAATACATTTTGACTATATTCTGTGTGAATGTGAATATTTTGGAAATATTAATAATGAGCATAAAATGAAGATGCAGTGACAGGACATAAATAAGGCAGCGTCTATGAGGAGGCAAAGGAGTCACACTTGTCTCCCTTGAGTCCCTATCAAACGTCCAGACAACTGGCATAGATTTATGTGTCTGGTAAGGAAAGAGAAAGAACGAGTATTGGTCAGAGAAACTCTGTAGCTAAAACAGAAAAGGCTATACGGGCACATCCGAACAACGGGAGTTTCGAATAGAGCACGAGGGTATACGAGCTTCTACGTCAAGGGCAAGAAAAAATTGGGTCTAAAGTATCCAGTGATGTTCCCAATGGTGAAGATGGACATTGTCTTAATCTGAGACAAGTCAAGAAGATTTTAAATAAAGTCCCGGTATATCACCTAGAATTCCTGTCTTTCGGATTTTTCATAGAATGGATAATCCCTTCGCGCTCTGTGTTGTATTGATTGAGTTATTATTTAACCAATTTGGAGTTATAATTTAACTTTTTGAGATTGTTCTGTTAACCTACAAGTGTAATTATCCCGGGCAACGCCGGGTCCTCTGCTAGTATTATAAAATTCGTTAAAACCTCTTCGGCAGCACAATTTTTTTTGTTGACCAGTGTAATCTTTGCTCTGTTAGTGCTACAACCCATTTTAGGAATTTTTTTTTGCAAAATCCAGAAATATTGCGGGTTATTGAAGAAAATAGAAAAATCTTTGATTAAATTAAGAGTTCTACTTATCCTTAAACAATTTTCAAAATCAAATTTGGATCAATGAGTTCGTAAGCAATAGTATGAAGAAAAAGTTAGTAAGTAGTATGAAGAAAAAGTTAGTAAGTAGTATTATGGATACACAAAGCGACGCCCGTACAGATTTTTCGTAAGATGATGGAAAACGATATAAATCTGAAGTTATTATACAGGCAACTTTAATTTAGTTTTTTCTTAATTTTTATATTTTCCGTTTAATAATATCTAAGAACATAGCTGTGCACCTTTCTAAATAGGTCGTTGCATAATTTCCATAAATATGCAACACGTAACTCAAATTTACATAATAAGTAACATTAAGGTTTAGTTATTGTAAGAGTAAACCAAACTATAATATTAAAATTGAAAAAAAGCAAGAAATAAAATGCACTATTTTATAGAGTGTATGCATAAATTGTTCATAGCGAATTTCACAGTTTTAAAAGGAGACCACGGTTATGTTTACCATAGACGAATCGACTTTTGCGGCTTTGAATTCATTGTAATGTTTGATTCGATTGCATGAAAATTTTAACATAGCAATGTTTAATTTACTATACAGTTCCTAGATGCTTAACTGTTATTTTAAGAATATTTCTCAAAATTCTTGTTAAATTTACATTGTTAATGCATCAGTAATCTTACTGAGTTTCAATTTAATTTGGACAAATTTTGCTTGCTTTAAAAATTTAATAAGCAGGAACATTTTCAATGCTGTTTCATAAATTTATGTTAATAACACGGATCTTTTCAATAATTGGGAATAGAGATGCTTGCCAGAGAATAAAATTACCAGTTCTTTAGAATACAAAAGAGCTAAAGATTATTAAGTTTTCGAAATTTTAGTTTGCTAAAAATTACTTTAATTAATCGACTGACTTGTTCATTATTTAAAAGCATATTTATCAACTTAGATTTGTTCTTCAGATTCTGTAGCGTTCATTTACTTCTATTAGCGTAGTTTCTAGTAATTTGGTATATTGATGTTTCAGACTTGTTAAATCAAATGATGGTCAATGATAAAAATATTAAAAATATGATAGATTTCAGTAGGCGAAAGGAAAGAATACTTCAACTCAGATAACATTTCAGTGAAAATCTAAATCCTTTGCAATTTCTAAATTACAACCTTCAGATATGGTATATGTAAATAATAGGATTCAGTGTTTGGTTGAATGGGACCACCTCACCAAAGAGGACATCATCAGGTCGATCAAGTTCCAAAATAGCAAATTCAAATAAATAAATAGAAATAGAAAATTCAAAACGTGCAAGAGCTTTTATTAAGCACAAGGACCTCACAATTATTGCAAAGTAAATGAATTTCCGGATCGCCATTTCGTGAGAGATATTTAGATTCAATCGAAAGATTTTATAAATATCAAAGCGAGTGTTCTCATCAATATAAGCGTTCGTGAGTCATATTCCGAAATTCTACTACACATTTGAAGATCTACGCATTCATCGACCGAATATTTGCATAAGTAGAAGTTAGAGAAATTCATACAGGAGTTTATTGACATATTTCATGTACTCTTGATTCATATATACTAAAAAATTAAAAAGGGTTCTGACCAAGTTTTTTTATACAGTAAATCCGGTAGAAGATTATGACTCTTTAATCTGCTCTGGATTTTTTCAATCTATCATCATATAATTAAAATAGGCCTATCATTAAATTCTTAGAGCAGCCTTTTCTTTAAGAAATTACGTCTCTATTTCTAATGCAGTGCCTCAATCTAAAGATATCAATTATACCTTTAAAATGGTGAATATAAAAGCTTTTCATAAAACCATAATCAAAATTCGCATCCGATATACAAATCCGATATTTACCCCTAGAGTCATTAAGTTCGTAAACTCGACGCATAGTGTCGCTAGCGTACACTACAGCCGATAGGTTGATGGCGCACACTGCAGATGATGTCTTATAAGTTTCTCTCTTGTTCCAGCGAGAATTAGTTGCGTGCGTGCAGAGCTAACAGAACTACGGTCTCTGTTTTGAAGGACATTTGAATGCGAGCGGCGGAACTCGAAAATGTCGCAGTTTGAGCAACGGGCGAACGTGAAGGTCTGCCAAAATTCAGGCAAATGAGCGTCATGAGCTTTGGCGCAGCAAATGAGCGTCATGACTGTTGCTCTACGACAACGTCCCTGCACATGGGTCAATGCTTGTCCAAGAGGAATTAGCACTGACGACAACAGGTCGTTGCTCTGTTCATACCCTCCTTACTCACCTGACCTCGCGCCGTGCGATTTCATTCTCTATTCCCTACGTGGGCGTAGTTTTCAGTCGGCTGAGGAGATCGTCACTGTCACAATAGCGGCCATACGGGTTATTCCTGCCCATCCTTTTCAGAAGTGTTTTCATCAGCTATAACCTAGCGGCCAAAGGCGATTAGTTTGAGGGAGGATGTGAATATATGTATGCATGTGTGACGATATTGTCATATGAAGCGACAAAAATAACAGTCCACGAACTTGTAATAACTATCTGTATTAATATTATAATATTGACTGGTTGATGACGAATCCGGAATCTAGAACAACTAGAAAGATAGTGACAATTCGAAAAAAAGGCTTCCCTTGTTATGCCTTATAACACTGGATCAATATACCTTTAGAGTTAAAAATTACCACAATTGACTGTGAATCATCGAAGTTTTATTTAGTTTATTACCTTATCGTCTTTCTTCGAAGATGTGTGTTAAATTTATTCATGTCCGATATCTGTATTACTTAAGAAATAGGACAACTAGCAGAGGAACCCGGCGTTGCCCGGGATAATTACAGTTGTAAGTTAAACAGAACAACCTCAAGAAGTTAAATAAAAAAATTTTTTTCAGTAATTCTATATATGTTGTATATATGTATATAGCTTCCTGCTATAGACGAAGCTGTTGTTCAGATGTTTCTGAGGCCCGGATAACTTTGTCGTCTCTGCCCAATACTCATTCATTTTTTAGATGTCATTTCGATAGATATGAATTATTATTATAATTTTTCGAACGATTATTATACAGCATAATACTGTATGGTTGTTAATTTGAAGAGTCGAGTTCATGTATAATTTGTTATCGGTTATTTCGTCAAGTGTCGCCCGAGCAAAGAACTGCTGTCTCTGTCATCTTTCCACTCTTTCTCAATATTCCGCTAACTTTCCATTACCTCCAGTTACTGGTCATTTTAAAAGATTTTCAAGAAAATGCTAGCTTCTAAGAACTATCATTTCTAAGAAGAGCTCGAACTACAGGAATTCTATTGTTACAAATTCAATTTTGTTTTATAATTCTCAGAGGTGGGATGGAACCATCATTTTTAATGAACTTACTTATATTGTGCACTTTCCTGATTGCCCGGGACTTTATTAAACCGCTTGTTGTCCTATCTCAGATTAATAATATATCCATCTTCACCACCCGGTAGCATCACTGGATACTTTAAACCCATCTTTCTTTTAAATTTTCCCTTGCACTTGACGTAGAAGCTCTTATACCCTCCTGCTCTAGACGAAGCTCCCCTTATTCAGATGTTTTCAACGCCCGGAGAGATTTTCATCTTTTAATTGCAGAGTTTCTCTGATCAATACTCGTTCTTTCTCTTTCCTTTCCAAACACAAATTTTCGTCAGTAGTCTGGACGTTTGTTAGGAAGCTCATGGTTTATCTATATCCTGTCATTGCATAATCATTTTATGCACATTTTTAATAATTATTGGAATCGAACGTTCAATCATCGCATCATCACCTCGGTTTCCAAGACAGATTACAGTCAAAATGTATCGGGGATTTTTTAGGAAATGTTTGAATCCGCAGTGCTATCAAATCAGCTTGGTAAAATCCCCGGCATTGCTCGGACTCTTTTTTTTTATTATTATTAAATTTTGCAATATCTGAATATGAATATACAATAAAAATGAACACATGAAAACGCCTAGAAATAATGTAAAAATTCATAATGTAAATTCGAAATAAAAATTTGGGGTTATTTACTATTTGGTAATCAGTTGTTGCAATACTCACTCTGCTCTTGATGTCTTGAAGCAAAACTTGGCCATTCATCACTCTGTGTAGTCTTGCAGTCGCAGTTTCTTCTGTTGATACCCTTGCATCGTCGAGGGCAGCCTGGAACTTCGATGACTACTTGATCACTCACCACTTGCTCAGTTTCTCAATAATCTGGTAACTCTCTTTTATCTCCAGTTAATGCTCATTTTTAAAGATTTTCAAGAAAATATTAAGTTCTGAGAACTATCATTTCTAAGAAAAGTCCGAACAACAGGAATTCTATGCATTATTACAAATTGAATCTTATTTATAAGGCACAACTTTGCCTTATACTGTTGATCCGTGTGTAGTGTTGTGTATTGCGTGTTGATACCATTGTTAACACCTATTGTTGCACAAACTTTGCGTCATGAGATACGTCTTAATAATATGCACTGCCATCATCATCGATAATTATTTTTTCGAAATCTGAGATAGACAGTGACCTTCCTCCTGCTTTGAAGGTCAAGTGTGCAAAATTTCATCAAGATCGAAATAACACTGTAAATTTGTATAAGAAACAAACCCATCCATCCACAAACATTCTTCTTTATTTATATAGAAAGATATTCGGGAGAAATCATTTAACATTCTTTTCTTCTGTATCTTCATTTTTCGCTATGTAGAAAATTTAAATGAATGCCAAAAAGAAAAAACATTTTACACGTCGTTTATTTATTCTCCTCTGTCTTGGAGTGCATTTCCTTTTTTCCTGATTGTTTGACTACTTGTTTGTTTTTATTCTTTTATTTTTTTATAAAAAATGTCCATGTTTTTCTGTACGCCGTCTTATTATATGACTCCGCTTTTCTGAGTATTTTCCATCCTGGCTATCGGCATCTCATTTTCACCTTGTTCTCCTTCATAATTCTCCTGCTATCTTCTCACTTTTCTCGCCATGTTTATCCCTCTTCTTCTTTGTTTCTTATCAGCTTCGCTGTCTTCTTCGAGGATACGGTTCGATCTCTTCGCGTAAACTGATGGCTTCTCCAACAACCCGGTTACGGATTCCGTGCTTAACATTGATTTTCTCGCAGAAACTCTATTTGAACATTTGCACGATAACAATGAATGAACACCTTCGCAAAACCAGCGACAAAAACAATATTTACTGGCTCATTTTTTAAACCGTCAGCAGAGCACAAAAATTTTTTTTTTTCCTCTTCGATTGAAAAATGTTATTCTCTGCCAAAAGAACGTTTTAGAATTATCTGCTTGTTTTAGAAACGCATGTCCGGCGGGATTTTCGTTTTCACCAAATACATAAACGAAGAGATGCAACCATTGGCAGTATTCTCTTTCTGTCGACTTTTAGAAATTTACTGTTCAGCTAGAGAGGCATGGATTTTTTCACTTTCTTCTGTTCTGGATCTGAAACATAAAATTTTGGAAGTGTGTGTGTTCAATTTCATCTGTACTTGCAAAAAATATAAATCTTCTCGTAGATTATACATCCTTTTTTCATGCGTCCTTCTAATGAAAGCCATTGGAGGCATTTAATATAATCGAAAAAGATGCTGTTGAAATGATTAAAATCACTATTTAATATAAAATCAAATATTTTGCTATCCAATAAATTAAAATCATTCCCAATTATTGCGAATACAGTATTTTTATTGAGAAATGCAATAATAATAATAATAATAATAATCTCTAGGTTTTATTTTCACTTCTTTCATTCATAATCCTCGTACGATACCGGATATTTGTTTTTTCCATTTTGCGTATTGCATTCCCTTCCACGTGATCTACATCTCGGTAAGAAATTATTTCCATTTTCGAACTGCCCCATAAAGTTTGTTGAAATGTATCTGAAACACCCTGTAATATGAATGAAGACATATCAACAGATTGCCTTATCCTTCTGATCGTATGTGCCTTGTAAAGAACTGCAGTTAATTAAATCTGCTGTTTAGGCAATTTCATTCTCGCGTTATATGCAATAAATACGATTGATTAAGCGTAGTTCACCATTTAGAACAATTCAACTCAAAATTTTTCATTTATTCTTATCAATTCCTTAAGAGAGACAGCAGTTCTAACAGTTCCTTTACCCGAATGTTCTCAATGTTCATTTGTCATAATAGCGCAATCATTATTTAGTCCTGGAATAGTGCATAGATTACAAGGTTTTAAAGTAGCCATATTCCTCATTTTCTATGAGTTCTCTCAAAAGTAAATCCTGTTTATTTGCTTGGTGCTGAGTCTTCTTCCATCGAAATTACCATTTGCTGTGTCAGCAGTTTCGATCCTATTCCGAAAAGGATTTTCGCGACCTCCGTTCTCTACTGTAGGTTCTAAGAGCTTCCTGAAGAATAATTATCTATCATCCTCGATCGCTACAGAAAGAAACATTTCAGATGCTTCTCTAAAACACAGACTTTTATTTATATTGGTTGAGGGAAATCGAAGTGCTTTTTCTTAAGAATTTTCTTCTCCAAAGCGTAGTTTACCATTTATTCTGACACTAGTGAATCTATTTTGTCAGTGGAAAATGTCTAATAGAAAGAAACAGCAAAAATAAGGCAGGTAGAAATTCTTTTGTTTCTTATTTCTTCTATTATGGTACCATCTCCTTAAGAATTTTTTTCGGTTCATCTGCGTCTTTTTTTTCCTCTTTTCCGAGGCGGTAACGGGATGTCATGGTCTTAATGGGTCACGGGATAATTCCCTAACCCTTTTTTACCTTCTTTCTCTCCTTTTCTTTTTGTTTCATTTCGTGTATAAGTTGAAGGCAAAAGAAATGGGGACTGGGGAGAAATTTTTCTCTTTCTGGACGCGATAGTCGAAAAGGCCAAGAACGATGGGTTTGTGATGAATGAGCTCAGCGATTCACGTCTGGCCCCTGAACAGGGACCGACGAGGTGCTTTCCTAAGTGCACCCACCATTGCACTCTTTCTACCCTTCGACTTTCCACCGTACCTCTCTTTCCTCTTTCTTTCTCTCTCGCTCAAACAATCGTCACCCGACGCTAATTTTTTTCTCTTTTAGCAGGTATAAAAAGGGCGATCGTTTTTCTTCTGTAGACTAATGACACTTTTTAATGACCTTCGTAAAATTTTAGTTCTTGATTACGCTGTTGATTTATTCCTCTACAGATCATCCGATAATAGCAAAATGGTGAGATGTTCTCGAAAAAAAAATTCATTTACAAAATAAATTTATACATAAAGTTGGTGAAGGTGTCTCAAAAAAGTTTCTTTCTACTTTCTAAAATTAGATTTTAATAATTTAATAACGTCTAAATTAAACAAACTATTTAAAAGCTATACAAGGTGTATCATAAATAGAGGTACAAACTATAAGGGGAGGTAGAGAACTTCAAAAGGATTGAGAATAGCATAAGAACCCATGATCGGAAAAGTCACCGTATGTCGATAGGAGGCGCTGTTCATGATAGCGCTGGAGGGGAAATGTCTGTTTTTTTTTTGCATGTGCATCACAGTTTGTGCGAATATGAATCTTTAAGAGGTAAGAAGCATAGTGAGGGCAGACAACGAGTGACCTTTACGCCCGCCATGGGACAAAATTTGTTGGATGTCAGAGAGGAATCAGAGTACCAGCATAAGAGCTGTCGCATCTGCTGTAGCAGGGTCTCGGTTATAACTTGTTTTGAATGGAAACTTCAAACATCTCCTATAACATTCTGAAATAGAATCATCTATTACACTATTTGTAATATTTATGTGCAACAATGTTTCCGGTATCTCTGTTATGTGTCCTTTCGTTTCCTTGTATCTCTGCTACCACTTTCCCATGATGTTTCCGGTCATGAGTTCCTATGTAATTCTCAATCCTTTAATTCTACCTCCCCTTAAAGTTCTACCTTTATTTATGAGACACCCTGTATAAAAGGCTGTCATTTCTTTTAAATGAAGCACTTTTAACTTCAGGATTTAATGAAAGCATCTTTAAAAATAACGCTAGTGTAAGATTAGCAGCATTATCCAATTAAGCTTTCCAAAACCTGAAACTTCTCAAAAAAAAATTAGAATACATTTTTTATGATTGCCTGATTATAATGCAATTAATAGAAAACGCGCCCTTTAGATCGTGGCTTAAGCGTGCGTCGCTAGATTCATGGATTCTTCTGAGCTAGATTGCATGGATTCCAGAAGGTGAAGCTCCTCAGGAATACGAGACCATGCCGCTTGACTACAGATCCAAAGTTGCATAGTAATATTCAGATACGAGCGTGGGTGTCAGACCAAAACTGAGTACTACAGCCTGCCGATTTTTCCAGCCACTCACTGACAATTCGGATCTTTTGCCATGATTCACTGTCCTGCTGAAAGACCTTATCCTCACCAATTTGGCGTTGATCAACTCAGGAAATGAAAAAAAAAAGATTCTGCAAACCATTGTCGCCATCGGTCTACGCAGTTGATATCAGGCAGAAAATAATAATCGAAGATCTTATTAGGATCACGCTAGATCCTTCACATTCTCTTATTCCCGGAGTAATTGGTAAAGGAACTCATCCGACGAGCTAGCCTTCTCCAATCGTCCATAGTCCAATTTTGATGGTTACAGGAGTTGGGTTTTTTTCTGTTCTGTTGTTCCAAATTAAAAAGAGAAATTGTAGAATGGTACGAACCTTAAAGAAAGTAGGAATCACAAAGGCAAACGATTAAAAATCTCGGATACGCATTTCGAAAATGAAGTATACATTTTCAACGGTTAAGTGGCTGCTCCGTCGTAAATCAGCCGTGCAAAGTCTGGACGATTTTCGCGTTCCGAAATGCCTTCGACAAATCCAGCGTTTTAAAGGGTTGTTTACTAATAAATAGCAGCACATCAGTTGTCTTTGATGATGTTATTAAGTAGCGGAAGAATGGAGCTACTTATTGTTTTCACAATGCTCATCTGTATGTACGTCCATCCGTTACCTTTATAATTTCCGCATTTTTTAAGGTAGAAGGTTGAAATTCGGAATGTAGCTTACTATGGGCATGTGCACCTTCACTATTTAGTTTGGTTTTGTTTCGCCCACTGGAGTCGAAGTTTCGGGGGCGGAAATTAGAGGAGACCAAAAGGTCTACGCGTATTTATGCATATAAAGGAGTGAAATTCGGTATGCTGATTCCTCTAAGCAAGATCAACATTACTGTAAAGTTTGGGCCAAATTGTCTCAATGGGGTCGGAGTTGTGGGGGGTGGCAGTCACTTGGTTTTAGAACTATTGCAACATATGGCATGTGATATACCATTCGATCGGAAATGATGAGAAACGAAAGAAGATAGAGCTATTTTTCATTTTCTAAATACTACGTTCGAGAAAATCAATTTTTCGATTAAAAATGCGGGGGGGGGGGGGTTTAAAAGCAGATAAAAAGGTAAAATAGATCACCTCAGCGCTTTCCTATACCTTCCTCGGGAGGATTAATTTCTTGTTCATTCTTTGCTCACTAGAGCCATCTATGGTCTGCGTAAGTCCGTAGATTAACTTTTAGATGGTAGTTTTCCCTTGATCACGCCATTTGGCGAACACCCTTGAAAAAAACAAAATTATACCATTTTCCTTAAAATTGATCACATCACATACAAGGTATTATGCTTTGCCTGTATTGCAATTGGAATTGAGATTAGAATGCGCTATGATGTCCATTGTTCTTCTTTATTTTCAGTTTGGAATCATCTGAACATGCAAAATGACTAGTGAGTGCATATAAAATCTGTAAATAAAAAGATGTCCTAAAATCAAATCAAGAGGGTAGGATTAATTAGCTTATTTTTACACTGATTAATGATTTGTACGTTAAAACTTACTTTTTATGATTTAAAGTTTGGCACATCATTTTCTCGATTCAATGAGCAATAAAGCCATGTATTTTTTAATTAATTTAAATTTAATTTTAAATTTTAAATCAAAACAGTATAAAAGTATAGATGCTAAACCAGATAGATGTTTAGTTAGGATTTTTAGCACATATAAAAAGATACCCTAAAGAACATTTTACCTTTAAAGTAATCAATAGCAAAGTTATTAACGAGGGAAAGCTATTCATTCATCGCTTATCTATATATGAAATCAAACTATGTTTAGACGATTTGGCATTACCATAAAAGCTAAAATTTTCCTAAGTACTAAATCGTTAAAGTGCGAGGAAAAAAGAAGGTTGGGCTGAGGAAGGTAAATACAACGTTATATAACCGTTCTTATTAGGAGAATCATAAAGGGGAAAAAAAACGGTATTCTAAAGTGAAATCGACAATTATTTTCGTTTCGAGCAAAAGTCTCTCCAGTAAATGTTCCAACACGTTGCCTTGCTGCTAAAAGGACAGGCAAGGTCTCTCCTGACACGGTCAAAACGGCTCTCTCTTTTATTTTTTCTCCCTATGGCTTTAGATAAGAGCAATTTTTTTTCCTCCATCGACAAGCTTAGTACTGGCACCCGTGACAATGGAGACAGCGAATGACCAATGAGATGAGGGGGTTTCTTGATGAGAGTGCACGTTGGCACGCTACGAGAGAATTGTTCCCATACAATTGACCGTCGCTAGCAGAGAGAGAGAACAAGACCTCAAATCTCCACTAATTAGCTCGCCAGGTTGAATACGGTTTTCGTGGGCTCCTTTATCTCTCTCTCTCTCTCTCTCTCTCTCTCTCTCTCTCTCTCTCTCTCTC